>OY987284.1:17569529-17655100 GCA_963920785.1 Sphagnum contortum
GTCCCGAAATTTTGCATTGACACATATAGTCCTTTCCAAAATTATACAACCCATGAAAACTTTCAACTTTGTCAATGTGGAGTCCAAAGAAGAATAGCCCCATTCCAAATTACACATGTGCACTACCTTGTTCATTGTCAATGGTATATTCACAAATATATTTGGCTTGATCCTCAATTATAGCCAAATAGTTGTGACAAGTAATTAAAAAGGGATAGTAAGGTTACCTTTCCCAACCCCAACTATTAACAAGATGAAAAATCTGGCAAATGGTGTGATCTTATGACATAAGAAAGATATACTTGTTCCTAAATAGTTCATGTTGGTAATTACTTAGGCAACAAATGAAAACTTGTTTGTAGGGATTGCATGGTCATTGCATATATTAGAAGTGACAATTTATTGGTTGATATTAGATCGTGTTGTGTTTTTGTCACATGGAAATTCTTTTGAACCTTTTTTCTAGATGCTAATGTAAACATATTTGGACAATGTGATATGTTTGTGATTATATAATTTGAATTCCATATAAGCATGTAACCATTGTCACTATTGATTATGCTTAATTAACCTTGTCACCATTTGTAGACCTAAACTATCAACAAAATAAATATGTTTGTAGGGGATCAATTTTAACACATCTATAAGCCATTGTTGGTTTAAAAAACCAATTAGCCTAAAACATGGAGTGGTCATGAAATATGTCAACACATTTTCTTTAGAATTCCGATGTGTCAAAAACCCAATGTGTATTCAAGTATAAAATAATAAAAAAGATCAAGGGCAGTGAGAAGATGAACAAACAAAATTTTTCTATTAACATATGGTCTAAGTGATTAATTTTCATCTAAAAAGATTTCCTTTAACTAAGTTAAATTTAATTAGCAAACAATTTTTATGATAGACCTTGGTCGAATATGCAATGGACTATATGATCAGTCTTGGTCAAAAGACCGCGATCTATGAGACAATGTTTAATCAATTAAATCATGTAACCAATGTTTTAGATTCAAGTACTAATCACCATATAAATTTACCACATCCTAAGAAGCCAATTAATGGCACGTGTCATTATGTGTGCATCATATCACCCAAACGCATGGTAGATGAAATAAACTAGATCGTGCCATGTGGTGGTTTAAAAGATGGTCAACTTGAACTTGACATTTATACCTACCTACCCAAACCTACCAAGTTGACCTACCTACCAATGTTTTTTTTTTTTTCGGATTAAAAAATAATTCCCTGGCTACCAATGCAAAGGGGGGTTTTCATTTAAAATCGCCAGAAAATGACAACAATTTGGTGGGGGGGGAGGGTGCTATCACATTTATGTATACTGGCTATAGCTTTAAGAGTCCTTTGAAATAATGTCACCAACTTGATGAAATTTGTCTAAATTTACCTAGGGATGCTTGCCACCCTGACTCCATCCGAAATTTTGAAAAAGAAACACTGCTACCTACCTAGAAGCCTACCTATTCTGCCTACCCGAACCTACCAAGCTAGTCTCCCTACCCAAGTTGCCTACATGGCCTAACATACCTACCTAAACCCACTTAGCTTAACCTGCCTACCTTGGAAAACCTAACCTAACCAAATCTAGTCTAACTTCATTAGGATGTTACATGGAGTTGAACCCCTCACCCTCGCAAGCAAGAATCTAAGTCCTTGACCAATGCACCACACCTTCCGCGGTGACACTATAGATGTCACCATAGAAAAAATGAACACAAAATCATTTTACCACAGCATGTAGTAGATAATAGGTAGGTACTAGCTATACTGGATGCTTTGAAGGTAATAAATAAGTAGGTAGAATAGGTTCTACAATTAGGTAGGTCATAGATCATCAATATGCACATGAACCTCCTACCTACCTAAGACCTACTATCTATGACTTGGTTTTGCATGTTATGGTGTACACAATCTGTTTGAAATCAATGGGTGCTAAAAATATAAAATTTTCTAACTTTCATGAATAACTCTAGTGTGACACTATCCGTTTTTACAAACTAAGACCATCATTATTAGGGTGGAAACTATTCAAAATGCAAATGAGTAGGTCAGGTTAGAGGTTCATTATGGTGCGAGACCTATATGGCACATCTGCTCATGTTGCGACCTTCCAAGGTTTTCGGCCATCTCCTTGCACGACTTGCTTCGTGCTATTGGTGATGGGTTTAGGTCCTAGGTTTCGTGATTTCTCCTCTAAGGGCTCCCCCATTGTGCATTCTGCTCTTTGGGGGGTGGTTTTTTGTTTGGACTTCAGTCCCTTCCTTTTTTTTCTTCTCTTGTTCCCTTGCCAGGTGTTTTTTCTTTATCTATTTATTTATTTATTTAAAAACTAAAGACAGCTAGTAAGAAACTACTTGTGGGCATGAAACTTAGAAGCAAATGCAAGAGCTAGAGTTTGTTGGGTGCCAGTCATACTCCCCATTTCACAGGGATTTAAAAAATAGTCCTAGATCCTCACCTCCAGGCCTAAGCCATCATAGTGAAGCTAATTCCAAAGGGTTCTAGAGCTGGGATGGGCCATCTGGAAAGCTCTTACTTGCAAAAAAGGGATAAAAACTCTTGGCCCCAAGTGGATGGGCATTGGAAACCACCTTGTCATCTCAAAGGAAGGCAGCAGATGGTGAACAGAGAAGGAAACAATGGATGTACTACAACAATTTTATGGTTTTGTAAATGGGTTTGTGCAGTTTTAAAAAAAATGTTTTGATTTTGCAAAAGTGTCAAAAAAATTCACTGAAAGAAATGCGTTTTACACTGAAAAATACATTAAGGTTTCTAAGCTTTTCTCAAAGAAATTTAGCAAAATTGTTGTTTTGGAATTGCCAAGACACATTTGGATTGTTGATGATACTTTAATATCGATTTTGAAACACCAAGGTTTCTCTTTTCTAACAAAGATAATGACCATTTATTTCAAAACTTTATCAATTTGTGCATTACTCTTTCTTTGGCAGCATCTACTCTCAGTACCTTCACATTCCTGACAAATTGTTTGTAGTTTCGTGTGATTTCATATAATGTCAACATTTTATCTAGTTTTTTTATTACCATAATGCAAAGGCAGCTTCAACACATGTCTGTGAGATAATTAATTAAAGTTAAATATTCCATGTCCAAAATTGAATATTCCCAAGTATTCCAATAGATTCTCTATTTTCCTTCTCCAATTTTGGTTTTTTGAAATTTCAACATTTCTACACGTAGTTAAATAGTTTTGAAGCACAGATGTAAGAGCATCTCCACCGGTGTCCAGACAGTAAAATTTATTGCGACAAAGTCAAGATAAATGTGCCAGTTTAGCTCAGGAAATTGGTTTTTTCTGCATCAAATTCGTGCAGATTGGCTTGGCTGGTAAAAGGCGCAACACAGTTGTGCACCTCCATAAAAGAGTAGAATAAATTGGACTTGACTGTGCCTCAGTATTTTCTGATTGGTCGATCATAATGATTGCTCCAGGTGGTTTGCTATTAGTAGTCCCCTTGTATGCAGTTACAGATGCATTTTTATCGGTGGGTTGCCAAACAAAAAACAGCTAAACTTAGACATTTAATTTTATTATCCAAACTGACATACTGAGAACCGGTGGAGATGTTCTAATGCATGATAATTTAAATTAAACTTCAGTTGTGCTTGGGAATGCGATTAAATCTCTAAAAGCTGGATTTACACCAAGGGTTAGTAGGGATATCTCTATTCCATTTAACCCTCTCTTGATTTGGGGATTGAAATAACTGAAATATAAGAAGCAAACTAGCCCCTGTGTTGTTCACACAAAGAGGATAGATATGATGGGGTTAATTTAACACTATGTTGAACCATTCACATGGAGTGTTTTTCCAAACTACACAAAAACGTTTGGGCAGCTTGGGGAAACTTAGGAATTTTCCATTCTGCCCAAACCCTTGGGCACCCTGGAGAATTCCTGACCGATGTTTTCTAGGATATTTGAGAAAACAAATTGGGCAATTTTTGAGAATTTTGTTCTGCTTGATAATTATCGGGCAGATTGTATATGTTGAAAAAAATTCACTTCTGCTAAACAAAATTGTGAACTCGAAAAATCCCAGTGCTTGAAAAAGATTTGGGAGAAATGTTTTCCAGGATGCTCAAAAAAATTCATGCAGTTTTGGAAGTTAAGGCTCCCAACGAAGATGATAATGGTTGAAAATAAAATCATTTCTGGCCAAAAAGTTTCGGCACTCTGGGAAAATCCTGATTCTCAATCATTTTGGGCACCTTTGAAATTTTTATGTTGCCCGATCATTTCAGAAGGTGGAGAAAAAGAATTCAATATGCGAAAAACAGTTTGGGCACCCTGAAAAATCCAGACGCTCGAAAAATTTCGCACGGGTTAATATTTTTGTTGCTGCCCGCCATTCTGGGTGGTTCTCACATGGAAGAGAGAGTATGTTGGCAAGAACAATTGTAGAAGCTCTCTTGACATGAGAACCTACACCCCAAAACCCTAAACCCTTTGAAATCAAGGGGTTAAATTAACCTTCTTATTCCACCCTAACTTTATCCTAAATCTAGAAAAACTGAAGGATTTTGTTTCCTGGGGTTGAGATATCCCAAACATTCATCCACCTCTTAAACCCAATGCCATGTCATTTGCCAAGTCAGCTTTTACTGCTCTTGTGTGAATGCAATAGCATTAGGGTTAGTTTATTCTTTTGGTTTATCCCTTTCACAAGCTAAAAGCAAGACCCATCAAATATATGTCATTGATTAAAATTGTTAGTCATTCAACTAGATGTACAAATCAAATTGAAATTATGTTGATATTTTTATAATCAAACGAATATTATTGATCTCTGATGATTTTGTTTCAACCTGCCATAATAAACAGTGGAGTTGTTACACAATGTGCTCCTTGTTTGAACTGTCTCAAGCTGAAACATTCATATATCTCCCCTTAGAATCACAGCCTCAGAAAGCCAGAGCCAGGTTTAAACTTCTTTTTAAGTCAAAGAAAGACTTCTAAACAAGACTTACAAACCTGTAAATAAAGGACAATACAACAAAGACAAAATAAGAACAAAAAAACAAAAAGTTCTGTATGAACCATAGTGACAATCTCTCATTTGTTCTGGGACTGTCCACAAGTGACATGTATGATAGTCACTTCTCTATCACAACTTGCCCACTGACTTCATCAACTCCCTACAGTGGGTATTGGCGAGTGTAAACACTAATCTGCATACTGTGTCTCTGTTGCAAGTCTGCAATCAACAGGAAGACTCAGCCATAATAATAGCTATAGCATCAAACAATACAAGGAGAAATGCAAAAAGAAAAGACTTGAGCCGAAAAAAACAAAACTGACAGACAACAAGAGGAAGACAAAACATAGAGAAAAAGACTGCAGAGAAAAAACAAACCACGAAACATCAACACCAAATGAACCCAAAGCTTTTGAGTGTAACTGGATATTGTAGCTTTGGGTACGCCTTCAGCAACGTAGCAATTTTACTGCTTTAAGATTGCTTTGTACATGCCATGCTTGTCAACTTTTTTTGCAAGCAGGCAGGTGGTCAGAGGATGCCCAGGCCTCAGCTGTGTCATTCTGTGGTACATAATCACTCATCAGAGTGTAAGTGGGGTGGGTGGTATATAGGGCAGCACACTAAAGGAATTTTAAAAAATCAACAACAATGAGGAGTAACAACAGCAGCCATTCTAGATCAGTGCTGTTTTGCAACTTCTCAATCACTTATATGCAGCATAGCATTGCTGCTTACTTGTCCACCCAAAAAACATAAATAAAACTCAAATGCCTTATCTCAAGCTTCAAGTCTACATTTTCCAAATATCATGACTAGACAGAGTTTTACTTGCAACAAAGTGACCTTCTGTGTAGTTCTTTTGTGCCTTTCTGACACAGCTATCTGCACCTTACCATACTTCTCTCCCCCATTCGATATACCTTTCACCCATGTTCGCAGCAAACCTTTCACCCATGTTTGCAACAAGCATACATGATAGCTTCTACCTACAGTTTGGACATAAGTGTTGATGTCAACGTCTCAGGCTGCCCAGCCCCCTTTACAGCCACCTCTTTGTGATCCGGATCATCTGCAACTACTGGTTTGCTCGGAGGTATATCAATTGCTGGTGAGCAATTGAAAAACCCATGTGGCTGCAAAACCATTTGTCAAAGCCCACATACATGAGATAATAAACATTATGGGGTATTGGTACGGCAAAATGCAAAAACGAATCTGCAACCTCATAGCAGTGTTTGAGTTTTAGGGTTTTTGCATCTTCATCCTGTAGGGTAAGTAAGATCAAAGAAAAAAAAACGGAACCTTGAGATGGAACCCAATGTGCTCCACAGGCATCACAGGCCAGTCCTCCAACCGTGGCACATGAGTTACACCAAATACATACCTGTACTCTCAGACACCAGAAACTTTGGAATATCAGGTGCAATGAAAGCACAAATGCAGTTGAAGAGAAGCAACCAAGTACTTATTCAGAGATGTGATCAAACCCACTTCTCAATACTGCAAGCATCTAGCCAATTACACAGTTCTCTAGGGTTAACCCCCAGGGTGGGGGCCATTGCCACAGACTTTACCCGCTGTAAAGCACAAGACGAACATGATCATGAACTTACAACATATGTAGATCATAAAAGGGCGAAGGTCCTCACACCTAGTCTATTAGAGGGAGGTATCTTGACCTATAAGTAGCCATGATTTCCTTCCCACTCTTAAGGAATAGGTCTAAGATATAAGAAGATGAATATTCATGGACATAAGGTGGTAGGTACGGCCCAAGGAAGGGGGTGTTAATAGAATGAGTCCATGCCAGAGGTGGGAGCGAAAGGCAGACTCCGAAAATTCTGGTTATGTCCCCATCTGAGGGCCTTTACCACATGCAAAGATCTAGGTGAAAGTTTCTTTAGAGCAGCATGACAAAAACAAGCCAAAAAATAGATACGTAAATGAAAGAAATGGAGGAACCTTACAAAGATTAAGGTCCTGCCCAGTTTGTGGAGGCAATCTTACATTTTAAAGATGCCCTCCAACTACACTGAAATCTTTGCCAGTTCCTTACATAACGAGGGAAATAGACATGACATTGCTGGAAAACCTGAGGATCAACTGCAGCATCAGAGTTGCAAAATGAAATGAGGATAATGGATCAAGGAAGCTGTACCAGAGGACTATGTCAGTCTCCTCAAGTTTTCGGTCCTGCTGAACCCAAGTAGGAAGGCCTTCACCAACTCGTGGATTTTGGTTTGGGAACTCCCCACCTGGAAAGCACTCATCCCGGTTATACTGTGTCACCCAAAGGTTGTGATTCAAGAAGGCAGCTCGCCGGAGAAACTTGGCATCAGGACCTGCTAATGGCAGACAATTGGAGCCTGGCATCAGCTTATAACCTGTCAGCTGTCCTGTGCGATTGAATGTTCTTGTGTTTCGTACCTGTGTTGCACAAATCATTTCAAAAGTTTGAAAAAAGAAATTGGAAAGCAAGTTTCTTAAAATTTGCCAAAAAAAACTTTGATTAAGAATGTAATGGAGGGTGAAATGGAAAGTAGCTGTACCAGCCAATGCCGAGCAGTAAGAGAGTTGCAGTCCCGTTGAGCCTCAAGCTCTGACCGCAGAAGTGTTTCCTCAGCATAGAATGCATTGTTATGGGGATTATCGGGGCCTGGCTCCTCCACCTTTACATTAACTTCAACAACCTGATGATGCAGAGGTGACTATGTCAGGGAACTGAGACAAGAATTGTTTCAGAAACTTTACCACAAAAAGCAACAGTACTATTATCTGTCCAGAGGATATCTTGGCAGTACCTGATTCCAGCCTTCCCCTGGCTTACAGTCCACTGCCATATCCAACCGGGCAACAAAGAAATGCTGGTGCACTGGTGCATACAACCCAGGTGCAATAAGAGTACCATGTCGGCGATGTTCATCTGTTTTCAATGCCCCCAGGCTGAGAATACCAGTCAGCTTCACTTCTGCCTCTATTCGACCATCCTGCCGCAACCAACCCATGGAGGTGTCAATTTTGATTTCTATGAGCAACTTAGTATAGGAAAAATTCTGACAGAGTTCTGCAGGTAGCTGCAAACCTTACAACCTTTTTTTCCTTCATGTACACCAAAGGACTTCATCAAGCTATGATTCTCTTCTGGCCTACAAAACAGCTGCTACACTTGATCCTCACATGTAGTTTAAACCACTGGGTATGTGATCATGGCTTGTTGCCAGGGTTGTGATGCAGAGGGTACAAGATTTGCACCACAGACCAAAAACTTTTGCTTGTATTCCTCACATCTGTTTTGCTCTAGGATGAACCCTGAAAACATGGGCAATGACTGTAGGGACACCACAAAGACCCTTTTTGATCCTTTCAGTATCCATAACAAGGTTACACAAAGAACCAGCAGATGGGAACCAATGTCGATCTCTCGGGACCTAGACTTGACTCTACAATCAGAGATAGCAGACATTCTTCAAGTGAATAAAGTATGAAAGAAGGTCATGGAAAGCCTTGGGGGCAAGTTTGCAAAAAGTTTCTTGCAAGCAGTGACAGATCAAAACCTGGAAACTAACATACTTTGTGACCCACATGTGAATGCAAGAAAAATCTGCACAAATCATCATCACCAGAGCTGCCATAGAATGCACATCAAGTATCTCAATGACATGTGCATCCACCCACTGCCATGTTTACTACCCTTTGGCTTCTTTTGGTTTTTGACTACTACAGGGTGAAAGATGAGGACAAGAGCCTATCCGAAATGGACAAAAGGAAGATAACACCCAACCTGGTAAAAATGCCAGTAGAACCCATATTCATAATTTGCAACTGTGCAGAAGAAGGAGACAGTCAGGCGGCGGGATCGCCGGACTTCTTCTGAACCTGTTCGCCAATCCTGATGCTTCCACATAATGCCATGGTCTTCCTCATGCATGCACACACAATTTTCAACCGTCTCAACCCCGCCATGGAAGTTTGTGAAGTGCGCATCAAAGTACTTGATGTACCCAAGACAGTCACACCCCTGCAGATTTGAAGCTGCAATTATATCAAGTTGAGCTTACAATTCCCATCCCCCTAATTACCCCTCTCTCTCTCAGTAAGCTGTAGACTTGAGTCACATTAAATAGCCAAACATAAACATAATTGCCATTGCAGCAGTATTATCAGCAAAAGAGAGGTAAAACAGCACTTGCCCGTTTTAAAGAGTGGCAATTCTTGCCCAAGCCATCCTCTCCTGCATCAAATGCATTCTTCCGATAATGTGGATCTTTTGGGTCACCATATGGTACCACCATTTCGACAAAGCTGAGGCGATGTGCTATTGAGCGTCTACCACGGCTACCATCATCATAGGCTACTGTGTGGATGACCAATCCTTCCCTTGGTGTAAAACCAATTCGAAAATTCCACTATGCATTACAAAAGCATCCACAACAATTTAGCCTGCAAATTCAGACAGTCTCTACATAGGCTGCAACACATACTAGTGCTCCACCCATATTGTGCCCCTCCTGAGAAATTTTTCCACATCCTCTCTTGTCCCCTGTAAATTACAGTCTAAATTGCCACAAGATTTACCTTTTGCCATTCCACTGCATAGCCATTGACTCGGAAACTAGGACCTTCGGGCTGAGAGATTAACAAGGGCTTGATATCCGTCCGGTCCACTCCCCCTCTCGAAGCAGCAGCTGTGTAGTTCCGTAGGGGATCTGGAGGGGGCAATGGCACAAGATATCTATCCTCAAACTCAATCACCTGCATGCATGAACAACAAATGCATTTGTTACTGTCATATGCAAGCGAAGTTCAGATACATATCTCACTCAGAGGTACTTTGATTGCAATGATGACGGGTTAATAATAATACCCACAGAAAAAATGTTGAGTGCCAACAAAGATTCAGCAAATATGGCATAGAGATTAGTCCAAGATTTAACCTTCATTTGCCGCATATCTACCAGCACATGGATGCCCTCCACTGGCCGTGCATACCCATTCTCAAGGGGACAAGCACCTGGTGTTCTGCAGAACACTAGAGGCCTTGCCAACCTTCGACTTGGAGCATCTTCTTCTCCATAGTAACCTACACACCTGCAGATCACCCCGTGCCCACCATCCATTCATCAATTCCATGTTCCTGTCATCAAAAAAATCTGCAAACACTAGAGTTACAAGAAGCTGAAAGATACTTCCCAAAAAGATCGGAACATGCTGGGCAAAAAAGAAAATGTGTACCATGGATCCACCATCACAAGATCCATATCATCAATACCACGTCTCTTCATTGCCTCAACAAAAGGTCTGTGCTCTTTCACCGTCGCTTCACATTCTGCATACTCAACCGCGTCCTGCTCCCAATGAACACAAAAAAGAGCATCAATTGTATTTACCAGCATACAATATTACGATGATCAAACATGCATGATCTTTTCCTCTCCAACAACAGCATTAAGTGTTGCCTAGTGAAGAAGAGTTCTCACTTTCTTCCTGCAAAGGAAAAGACCCTCTGAGACAGATTGCAGGAAAAGACCCTCTGAGACCAATTGCAGGAAAAGGACCCTCTGAAATGGATTGCAGGAAAAGACCATCAGAGATGGAATGTCTAGAGATTAGGCAAAGCATGGTAGAGGTGAAGGGAGATATCATGGCAATACATAGCTCCTGAGCTTGGCTTACCATGGGAGGTTGAACGTCAGGGACGACAACAGAAGAGAGAACTTTGCCTCGGTGATGACCACTACGGGCAGTAGCATGCACTTCACTGAGCTCCACTAACCAGACACTGGTCTCGTTTGTTTTCTTATTGTAAACCACCAATCTGGCCTGCCGTGGTGGCAGCTGTAATGGATACATGGGCCCAAAAGCTCCCGGCACATTTCCAGCCTTGGATCTGAAGAGCATCGGCTGATATGGTGGGAAGAAGTAGGCATCAGCTAGTGCCACCACATTCTTGCCTGGCTCATTCAATACCACCTCCACAAATCGCATGCCATCTCGCACCTGGCATTTCAAGCATTTTGTATCCCATCTTCATCATCTTGTAGCCAGAAATCAAACCCAGAAAAGGAAGAGAGAGAGATAGAAAAATCCTTGAATTGCATCCATCTTGAGATTCTTGGTGACATCAGACCACAGATGCTATAGCAGCAAGTAAAACATATAAACCTCGTTTGATGGATAGATCTTTTGCACACTTACTTCAGGAGTGTCTCCTGATGCTCTAACAGTAGCTATGGCCACTGCAATCTCTGTAGGTGTCAAGGGATCCAATGGATGCGCTGACTGCGACCTCAACATCAGAAAACCTGAGCCTGCAGCAAACTCTCCCCTTTCCCCCATTTGTTCAGTGCATGCCTGCCTGCACCTCAAGGGGAACTATCAATCTCTCCATCCACCCAGGGGGACTCTACTGCTCGATGAGATTCCCAGAAATCAGAGTGACAAAGGACCAGTCTAATGCATGATTGATTCCAGAGCTCATGTTTACAGATTGAATTAGGAGTGGGATCTTCGAAAAAGAGTCCTAGCTGGTGACAACTGTGATTGTTGATTCCTTGACGAAAACCAACCACCACATTCGGCTGCGGAGCCTGCTACATGATGGAATCTAAAGGACGAACAGCCGACACATGAGCAAGACCCCTAGACGCATTCACAACTAGTAAGATACAGGAGCCAGAAGAAGAACCAGAGCCGGTTGTGCAAGTCTAATTCACAAAGAATCTTGTGCTAGAAGTTCGAATTGTTGGCTAGTACTTTTACCTTTGACAGAACTGCTTCCAACAGTAGCAGCAGGGTCCAGGGAGCCAACGAAGGTGAGCGCTGCTGGCTTTTTGTTGTTGTTGTTGTTGCGGTTATGTTCCGCATCACGAGTTTGCTGTTGTTCCTGCTCCTCCTCCTCCTCATGCTCGTCCCCGAGTTCTACCTCACAAGAAGCCGGTTGCGACTGTAAGGAACCAGCAGCGTCGGAACTCCTCGTATTGCTGCTGCTGCAACGTTGCTGTTGTTGCTGCTGCTGCACGTCGCAGCAATTGCGAGCGACGGCGGTCGAGTGGCAGCAAATCTTCGCCGCCTCCGCACGTGAGTCCATTGACAGGGGTTTGCAAGCACCCCAATACCCAGACACTCGTTTCCCAGCCCCAGTCTATCAGACATACAGCAGCTCTGACTCTTCCACCTCCCCCACTGCCCACCCCAACCCTTGGCTCTCTCTCTCTCTCTCTCTCTCTCTCTCTCTCTCTCTCTCCGGCTCCTCCTCTGTTCCCGGGAGAGATTACAAGCCGTCCACCACCCAATTGCTTACAAAAACCGAAATGGAGACCTTTCCACGGAAGACCCAGGAGCGACAGCAGCTAAAAGAAAATGACGACGACGACGACGCCCAATACTTGTGCGAGGAAGAAAAGCGCGAGAGCGAAGAGCGCGAGAGAGAGCGGGAGAGAGCGAGCGGGCGAGCGCGGGACACACCAAGGAGAGAAGGCGATGTCGCGGTTCCCTTGGGCGTCCGCCACCCGTTCCTGGGCGGCGACGCGGCCGGGCCGGGTGGCTGGGACCCGCCGCGGGCCGATCAAAACAAAACAAAAGAGATGCACCACAATTGCGCCACTCTTCTCAAAATTTGCGCAAATCGATTCTCTCTCTTTTTTTTTCCCTTTTTTTTCACCCCCCTCCCCCGCCCCCCCCCGTTTTTTCTGCGCATCAACCAATCCGGTGCGTCTGTAGTGGCTACCTACCCATACTTTTGGGGCATGAAATGCGGATCATCATGGATGAAAGTTGGACATATTAGATGAACACCTCTGTTTGGTTAATTTTCTCTTTGCCCACTATCCATCATGTTTGGGTAATCAATAAATTTCCTTCTTCCTTTCATTCATTCATACATTCAAAATCAGTCAAGAAATTATATCATTAACCATGGATTTAATAAATGAATGAATGTCACTTAAAGTTAATTTGGATAAGTTTCATGGCCACTCAAATTTCTAAGTTCCAAATCATGGCTTAGAATTGATTGGAATTTGCATTAAGTCTTGAAGCGTTTCAAATCAATTTGATAAGCTTCAAATCATTTAAAACTAATTCGATAAATTGTTATCATCTTAAAGAAACCCAAAGCAAAAAAAGGAGTCACCTTAGTTTGCGGATTAACTATTGCCACAAAACACCTCTTCACCATTTAAGTTGTGAATCACAACTCAAATCAACCTAGTCCACAACGACCAAGTCTTGCTGTTTTGTTATTATCGTCTTTGTTGTTGACAAAGCTGTTGAGCAATATCATAGTGCCAAGGAATGCAAAGTGTAGTGGTGGTGCCCTTTCATACAGACCAAGATTTTTCTTGGGTAATGCTATCTTCGAAATGTCATTGGTATTGCAACTTTTAAGAAGATGATGATGATGAAGAAGACTACAACACATTTGATCAATCCCAAGATATACTTGGGACGTGTTCGCATTAAAGAAGAATTCTCAACATGCACATCTTGATTGATTTTCAAGTTGCACCTAGTTGGGGTCAAGTTGGTCTCATCATCCTTGTTTCCAATCACCCTACTATCATTTCAATACAATTGAAGCTCTTTGCTTTTACCTTATATCATACGATTAAGTTAGGATGTGGGATGATGATGGGTGTGAGTGAGTTTTTGTCCACATGTGCATGAGGGATGTAGGTTTAGGGTTTAATCAAATAAACCTTTAGGTCAAAACTAATTGTTTTTTTATTGGGATTGAAGAACATATGAACATACTTCATTTTTAAGACTTTTAAGTTCTTTTTAATAGTTAATGAGCCAATGAAATAATGGTCAATGGGTAACTCTAAGGTATGAAACTTCTTCAATAATTGGGGAAAACAAATTATTGCACTATTCACAATGCTAGTTGGGTTGTGGACTTGTGGTGCATGATTTCCTCAGACCGTTACTCACCTACTCAAGTATTGCTAACTGTTTTTTTTTTCTCCTCACATTCACCCATCCTCCTATGGGGATGGGGTGTTCGTTTCTCTTTGGTCTTTGTAAATAGACAACCATTCTGCAAACGCACCGTGGCATTGGTGCCCCTGGGGAAAGGCCACTAATAATTGACACCGATGATTGTATCACTCTTTAGAAAATGAATGTTTGGGATTTTTTGAGATGCAAGTGGGAGCAAGGAAAGCAAGCAACATCCGAATCTTGTACGAACGAAATATACCCAAATATCAGCTTTTACACCTACGGGAGTAAGCAAATCATTGGCAAGGAAAAAACAATCACAGGTTAGAACTTGGGGCATTTGGATAAATAATATATGGGTACAATCCAACTTGGGTTCCTCCTAAATTGTGGGCTTGAAATATTAGACTTCTAGAGATTATAAGAGCCCCTTGTAAATGCTCAAATCAAGTGCTTGGTAAAAAAATTCTACAAGGTATTAGGTAGCCCCAACACAAGAGATCATATGGACATATCTATCTTCTTTGGAAAAACACATGACTAGGGGACCTTATATTTTATGATCATTTTAGATCTGGCTTGAAGAAAAACTAACCTAAAAAAGAGTGTGCAAAATGGCATAAATCTATTGTGGATCTTTGAGGAACATTCTTCTTTCCCTTCTTTCAATTCCTCACCTTTTGCTTTCAAGGTGTTGAGAGCACTATTGGAAGGGCTAATTTGGTAGATGGATTTGGATGGAGCCAAACCAGCATTTCTGGAGGAGGAGGGAATGACTAGAAAGGATGTTTAGCAAACGTACACAAGATCTTGGAGAATTAGGTGCATGTCCCATTTGCCATTCTTATATTCATCCTTCCCTTTCTCACATGTATAGATAGCTAAAGGATTCAATGGATGGCACTTTTGGAAGTGCAAAATGAATGGAAAGCCTTTTCACTCCATGAATCCCCATTGGGGGGGGGAGAAACTTTATTCTGAAGAATGTGGGAACCCCTAAACATGGTCCTACACATCTTATCACACAGCTTTAATCTGAAGAATGTGCAACCTCGAGAAAGGGTCCTACACATATTTTAGCATAATATCAACGGTCTTGGATCTCTACTACTGAAAAGTATTCTACTAGCAAAAATTCTTTCAAAACTTTTAGATAGAATGGTAACCAAGTTGATGACAACAACCTCTTGTCACCAAGTGGAACGGCATGCAGCCATGAAATTGGCTTGTGATGCAAACCATAGCATGTTGTTCCACTTTTGTGTGCACTAGGTACAAAAAGTTTATTTTGCTCTTTTGAGTTGATTATATTATACACATCGGGTTCATTCACATAAAGACAATATAATCCGTCTAAAACAAGGAATGGGACTCCATCACTCAAACTCGATTCTTACTCTTGGAATCCATTTTTGCTGCATGGACCTCGTCCAATCCCTCCTTGCAAGGAAATATTCTGGGAACCAGAATTTTGCCTCAATTGCTGGCTAGTCCAGAAAAGCCTAGTAGATATCAGAAAAAGGGAAAGCACTTCAAATCCAGCCAATCCAAAAAGGCCATGCACCTAGACAATCGATCCACATTGAGCTCTGTTGTTTTTTTTGAATTTTGTGCATACATATCTATTGTTCTGAATTGAATGATTTTCAAAAGCCATAATATTGTGTTTGTAATCTACCAAAGGTGCATTCCCACTTGATGTTAGGGACTCTAGTGTTGAGTCCATTAACACCAGGCTAATCATTTAGGACTTACACCTACTTGATTACCACGAACATTTTATGTTAAGCTACAATTTCACTTAAACATTAAGCTATCACCCATTTAACATTGGGTGCCACCTAGGATGCCACCTAGATTTTCAATTAACAGTGAGTTAACATCAAGTGTGAATGCACCATAAGTTATTTCACGAGAGGTATATCTATTAACAACTTTTAAGGGAGCAGATCTACCCATACCCATCACACATGGTAAAGGGCCTTCACCAATTTCTATCACATCCAAAAGACTCTTAATTCTATTTCACCATCAAGCACCAATTAACATGAAGTTGGTGAAACTTTGGACAAGTATAAAAATGAGTGTCTCTATTGCTTCTGAAAACAAATGTGTAAATTATTTGCTCATCACCATCAATGAACATGACATCTTTTAGCTAGACATTGTATAGTGAGGGATCAATTAGATATGATCACATGGACCAATCATTGTGACCGAGGAATCAAGGCCAATCATACTTGTTTTATTGGTCCTTTCCAAGAGCCATATTTATGAATCCAAACTCTATTTAACATATTGAATAAGGCCTAGAAGTCATCCAAATTATTGTTTATATACCACACTATATACTATAGAGTTGTTGGTGGGACATGTTTCAAATGGTTTGTTTGTAATTCATTAACAATGGGAACAGAAGGCTCAAGGGTGCAACAACTCAAAGACTTTTCTATGCTAGTAGAGTTTAGTCAGGTTTTGACATGTCTTTGGCTCATCATCACCTTGAAATGTTGGAAGGCTTGTTGGGCATATGAATCTGATGCAACTTAGTGATTTCCACATGAAGACACCCAAGGTCAGGAATACCTCCCTCTTAGGAAGTGTATTAGCCCAGGTTGAAAATGGTGACATGGTTTTGGAAATAGAAATTTCATGCACCCAAGGCATTGAGAAGGCTCAGCAAGCACTAGGGTTCTTAGTTTTTTTTTTCTTTTGGGTTTTGAGGGGGGTGAAGTTTTTGTCTATCTCCAAGAGCCAAAGGAAAGCATGGATGTGCTTCAATTTCAGGGGCTGGTGGCTAATTCCAGTGTTGGGTGATTCTCAAGTTTTTTTAAAGACCCATTGGGTCCGGGTTTTAGAAGAGTTTACAAGAGCTACCTTGGGTTTTTAATTTTTTTTTAAATTAATTTCCAAGAGACCTAGGCAAGGTTTAAAAAATTTGGGAAAATATCTTCACTTGGTTTTCAAAGTGTAGGGTCTCACACATTTCAAACCTGCCAATATTCAAAGACGGTTGTCACATACCAATTTTTGAAAATTATTTTGTTTCAAATATGTAATTTTTTTTTAACATAAGAATTTTTTAAAAATGGAAAACTGAAGATAAAATTTTCCAACATTTTATATGTCCACAATTTCATCCCTTTTAGATGAATCTTCAAACTCCTCTAATTCTTCAAATTTAAAGCCTTCTCAATTAACTCCACCAAATTTGATAGTGGATTACAATCATTTTTGAAATCAGCTAGTTAATTGTTTCTAGTGAAAATCAAAAAAATTAAATTATGTGATTGTAAATGACATCCCATTATGTTCATAAGTATGTTCATTCAAGAAAAAATCCTTTCAATCTCAATTTGCAATTTTACAATGCATAAAATTCAACAAATCAAAAAATCAATAGTAGGAAACATGGTTTCATGTTTTCTTCAATCATTGAAAAAGACGTTTGATTTCCTTTGGATTCACTTAATGGCATTTAAAAATCAATAACTCCTTGGTGACAAGTTCTTTCACTAGTTCATTTGTGTTTGTAGTGTGTTCAAAAATATCCAAATTGAAATTTTCATCTAGTGTTTTTTTTGCACATTCAACTTCAAATTCTATCATTGGATGCAAATGATAGTAGCACTACAAAAGCATAGGATATAAATATCATCTATCATATTCTTCAACAATATTCACACCTTCCACATGGTCAAGAAAACAAATATAAGGCTTTTAAATATATTGTTTAACATTAAAAAAAAACATGTTCATTTTTTTCAAATTTTTTTTTTTAAAATAAAAAATTCCAAAACACCACAAACTTCTTTTTTATGTTAAAAGCAAACAATGACAATTCAAGAGCAATTTCATGATCATCATCAATCAAATTGATTTGGAGTAACGAATTTATAACTTTTTCCCTAAATTTTGAATACATAATAATGAAAAATTGTAGTGCATCAAGAAGCAACTAGTGGCTATTAGATTGGCTCAAAACACAAGCCCTCACAGTAGGAAAAAGAGAATTCACAACTATTTTAGAAATGTACCATGTAAAAAGAGGTGGCATTCTTTGATTAAATATAATAGTATTTTTTTTGTTGTAATAAAGGATAATAATATCCTTGAATTGCAAAGCTTGTTTGAACATAATGTTTTTGCTAACAAACCTACAAAAACATTTAATCATGTTATATTAATATATGCAACTAACAAAATTTTATTAAACAAAAGGGGAGAAAATTAGGTTGTAAAAGATAATTGAAAGTTCACTTTATCTTCACTAGAATATCCAATTTTTGTGAGTGAAGTTTAGAATTTGATCAAGCCTTGTTCAATTCCTATATGTCCTTCCTAGATTTTTTAAAACAAGTTATACATTTTTGCAAATATGATTGGGTAGATTTGATGGAAACAAATTTGAAAATTTTGTAAACCTTTTTGTCAATAATAACATATTAACATGCCTTAGAAAAAACATGACCGAAATAAGTACTTTGATAACTTTCATCCAAACTTAGGATTTCACATCTCATAATAAATTTCAAGTCCATTGTCATAATATTCAAATTTGACCCTTCATTATTTACATATGCAATGACTTTTTCTTTTTAACCCATATTGATTGAACAATTTGTTAACTTGTTAGCCAAGCTTTGACTAATTGTCTCTATTGCCTCAAGCAAACCGATAGTCACTTGTTTAAGCTACCAATCAAATCCCACAAAATTAATCTTGCAAATATATCATATACCCCTTTAAACATCCATAAACAAAAATACATAAATATCAATTTGTGGCAAAATATAATCTTGTTTTGTTTTTTCATCAAATTAGAGGATTTTTTTGAAATAACTAATTTTTGGAAAGAAGACAACTCAAGGACAGAAATGTAAAACCAAACGCTTAAACCAAACACTTTTCACAAATTGCAAAGGAAAGTGATTTTTCACAATCAAAAGACCTTGTTTTGCAAAAACTCTTTTTGAAACACATCATGTTTTAAAAAGAATCTTTAACATCAAAATCACAACACACATTACACATTAAGCCTTTTCTTTAATGGTTGTCTTTTAACAAAAACCTTTTATTGGACTATTGGCCTCTTCCTCAAAACAAATTACAATTATGGCAAATATTGCATCCACATGTTTTTTCAAACTAGTTATTCCATAGGTTTTATAATATGTTATTAGACAATTTTTTGTCTTTAGTGCTTGGATTAATATTGTTCACAAGATTAATGTAACAATGAATGCATCTCATGATTTGTAGACTTCCCCCTTCAACATCTTTCCCATCATTAACCCAACATAATACATTTCTATTATCTCATTTCCATATTTTTCTTTGAAAATGCAGTTTTTGAATACACCTTTTTCATTATTTTTTGTTTAGAGACTTTCATTTTGTTCTAATGTTCCCATAATTGCCTCTACAATATTCATTTTGACATTTCATTTTCAATGGATATTATATTTTCATTTTGACTAGACTCCATTTGCCACTACAAAATTATTTTAAATGGAGAAGTCGTAAACAAATATATTTTTGCCAAAATAATGGGTTCAATTTTTAATTATCTCAACTATGTTATGAAAATTGGATCAAGGAAATTGTAAACATTTACAATTATGAAAAAATTATTCACTTCTCTACCTTCTCTTCATCATTCAAAAAAACGTAGATGAATTAAATTTTTTGTGAATAAAATCGTCTTTCAATAGATATGTTTGTTTCAACAAACCTAGGAAAATACTCAAAACATAATTTTACAAACAAAGAAACATCTTGAAACTTGAAATTGAAACATCTTGAAATTTATTGGAACTCGAAAAAAAAAAAAACTTATTTCAAAATTGGAATTGAAACTTGAAAAAAACTCTAGCTTTGGCACATTTGCAAAAAGCAAAAGAAGGGGAACAAAAAAAATCTGAAGAACAAAGTAGAACCAAGAAAGGTAATAAAGGAGCAAGAGTAACAAAACTAGGATAGGACCAAGGATCAACAGAGAGATATTTTAGGAGGCATTGAACAATAGAACTAGGAGAGGCATTGAGGAGCAACATAACCAAAAGAAATGCCAAGGAGTAGCAAAACTAAGAAAGGTGTTCATAAACAATGTAACTAAAAGAGGTGCAACAAAATAAAAAAAGACGGTGAAAAACAACAAAACTAAAAGAAGCATCAACGAACAAAAGAACTAGGAGAAATGTCGATGAATAATAGCACCAAGAGAGGTGGCAAAGAGAAATAGAACTAAAAAAGGAATCTACGAGCAACATAACTAGGAGAGACTCTAATGAGCAAAAACACATGAACCAAAAGAGATGTCCATGAGCAAAACAAACACAACACAAACTAGAAAAAATGCCAATGAACAAGAGCACAAAAACAAGGAAACTTGAAAAGCACTAACAAACAAGAGCACACAAACCAAAAGAGGCACCAACAAGCAAGAGCACAAGAACAAGGAAAGATGTAAACAAAGGAACAAGATCAAAAGCCAACTCAAAAACACAATGCACAAAACCCTCAAAACACAATTTATAAACTATTTTTAATTATAACCAACTTCGGAGGAATTTTTTAATTTATAATTGAAAAGCAGTCATTGTCTAACAAAACCTTGCAGACCATAAACTTAACTTTAAATTTTACCTAACACTTAAGTGATTATTGAATGTACCAAAGTACTGGACAAAATTTAAAACCATGACTTTGTAATTTTTATTACCCTAATAGGGTATCCAAATTTTTTAAATAAAATAAAAACAAGCTTTCAAGTGGCTGGTTTTCAATCCAATGAGTATTAGTGAAAAGGTTTCAAATAAGATATGACCATAGGTTATACTAAAAAGTATCAACTTCAAACCCAACTTCAAACCTTGCTCCATTTTTAATCATTTTCTAATACCCACCCCAACACTGGTTTATTCCTAAAATACAATTATTTTATTAAAAACATTGACAAACAAATGTAACAATAAAAATTATAAGCCAACATATAAACATATCTATTCAGTTGTATGTATTAATGTAATCTATGTATGTGTATTGAAATGTATGCACTCACATATGTATATATGTATATGCATGCATTATTCAAGAGCTCTGATTAAAGGGGGGGGGGGGGTGTTTTCAGTGGTTGATTATCTTTTGGTTATTATTGCACAATAATCAATGATTTCAATAAACAATTATATCAATTACCAAATTGGTTGTATAATTGGATTGAGCATAGAATCATTGATTATTCAAATTTTACTCTTATGAAGACTTCCTCACTTTTGGACTTTACAAAAATGAGAGTAAGGTTTGGGTTATGGGATTGAACTTTTACCCTTTATCAGCCTTCATGTTAAGAGATGTAACTCCTCATTGGGGAAGTGTTTGAGGTATAAAATTTGGCAAAATAATCATAAGTACTGAAATGAAATTGAGGCAACCTTTTCCTTATGGCCAAAAATTGTCAAAAAGGAGAAATTAAAAATGAAAAATTCTGAAACAATGCTGTTTTCACTGGTTCCAATTGCCCAAAGTCAAGGAAAACGAAGGAAATTTTACCAAAGTGCTCTATTTAGTTTTAGTAAGTAGTTTAAAATATAGAAGGATAATTAAACATTTTTTCTTCAAATTTGATTAATAGCCAGATTTGGCTAAATCTTCCTTGGGATAATGACCACTTTTCTACAGCTGAATCTTGTAAACAATCATCAATTAGGCTCCATCAAAAATTTCCTAAAAACAAAACATTGCTCACTGGGAAAAGCATTTGAGTTGTAATAATTTATAGAATAATCATGAAGTAAGTAACAAAATGAAATGAAATTGGGGTATTTGAAACTTCACCCTTGAGGATCACACAAACAAAAACATAATTGGATTTTAAATATTAACAAAACGAGATTTTGGTGTTCAAAGATTGACAATCAATCACATAACAAAAAAACGAAAAGACATAATCTAATGCTTTTAGTGGAATTGGAGGGCATGTTATCCAGCATGCTTTTTCCTCCATTTTGTGAAGGGTGTTTCAAAAAAAGGAATGTTCATGTACCCACGAGGTATCATGGACAAAAAAGGAAAAAATAAAATGGAGCAATTTTTTACACTCCGTAAAGCTACACAAAAAGTTGATTTTCAAATCATCCATGATGGACCATTCGAATTTAGTTTTCAGAACCAGAACCGGAGGTTCTTCATAAGAGAAGCAAGTGCAAATTAACACAACATTCTCTTGTATTTTAACTATTGTTCACAAGATATGTTATTCTAAATCATTGTTGACAAAGTAGGTTGTTAGGTGAGAAGCTCAACAACAAGCACCCAAATGGCAAAATGGTTTTAGCTAAAACTCCCATTGTTGAAGATAGGTCTACTAGTTCTACAAAAACAAAAGTTGGAAAAAAAATAAAAACCAGACACCATAACCCAACACAGCTGCTTTTGAACCCCTGATTGTTTTCTGGGCTTGGCAACAGGAACCCCAAGACTCAACAGATTTGACAAGTTTGTGTCGTGGGGATGATGATGATGATCACGGAGGAGCAGCAAACACTAATGAGACACTAATATGGTAACGACTAACGACCAAGCACTGACACAGATTTCTTGACGCTTTTGCAGTCGCCCTGACACGCGTTTGCTCTTCCGTGGCCCACCTTACCCGAACCCATACCAGCCATCCAGCAGCCGTCCTGCAAACACTGACTGCCACACTACAGTTGTGGCACTCCCTTTTGCATCTTGGATGTGCCGATCTCCAATGAGAATCACGCTTGGTAAGTAGAAGGCGATGAATGCTAAGCCAATAGATCACTCTCCAATCCACAAGAGCCTGCGCCAACCCTCCTACATGACGAGGCAAAGAGTCCACTGAAAAAGCATGTCCTTTTACAGCATGGCATCAGAAACCTCAATTCATCAGCATGCATCCATAGTGCAGAGCCCACAGTAGTAATGTATTACCTATCTATCTATGAAGGAAGGTTGTTTGTTTGTTTTGTTTGTCAGGCTGAGATCTCCCAAGCCGGTACCCAGTGGAAAGCCCTAGATGGGGATGGATAAGGGTGCATTGAGTTGGTTTCATACTAGTCTTTCGACCCATGGTGGAGAAGTTATATTGAATATTGAACAAAACTTTCACTGGAATTTCATTCAAATCAAAATGAAAACTTAAAGGGGAATTTGGGCATGCTCTTGGTATTGTTGGAAAGCTCTCAGTGAGTAGGACATAACGTAGGTAATTCAAAAAAAAAAAGACCTAAGGTGCGAGAGATGTTTTGAGCATTTGAGCATTTCTGATCATTGAAATTTTGATTAAACTACCAAAAATTGGTTTGAGAAGGGAAAAATTAGTTGGGTAATGAGTTTACACCTGGGCCAATGGCACAAGCTACACTTGTACAATTGAAAGTTTGGCGCAGGAAAAAAGATGGTCTTGATTCCTTCCTGTGTGAAATACACTCTCTTGCTCCAAAAGTTCTTCACAGTTTGTTTTCGGTGGGGATTTTTGCATCTGGAGACCCCCAAAAAAAAAGAGGTGACAATGATACGAAGGACTTTTTTTGGGGAAAAAATGGGCCCAAGTCCCCACATTATGAGGAAAAAAATTCTAAAGCAGCCATATTTAGACAATAGGTTCCAACATGTGCTCAAAATATAGGAGGAATATTAAAATTTTTTAAAACTCCAACCTTGTGGTCAAAATATTAGAGGAATCTTTTTAAAAATTTACTGTTCTCTCTGACATATAGTCAAATTTGGCTTAGTCCTCTTCTGAATGGTCTCCAACCCACTTACCTCACAAATTAGACAAAGAAAACACACTTCTTCTTCCTGCCACTGCATGCAAATCTTCACCTCCGCACTTTGATGATAAGTGCAGGCAGGAGCTCGAACTGGATCATCCGCCTGCCTGACCGACTGACAAGATTCTTACTGCAGCAACAATTCAGTAGATAAAGGAAGAAAAAAAGGCTGGGACCAGAAATCAAGCAAGCAAGCCACCAATTTGAAAAAAAATTACAATGATACTTCCAGCCACTGCAAACGAATCTTCACCTCCGCACTTTGATGATAGGTGCAGGCAGGAGCTCAAACTGGATCATCTGGCGGGCTGACTGACTAACGAGATTCTTACCGCAACAATTCAGTAGAGATATTGATCATCACCGGGAAGCGGGAGATAACAGAGGAGGAAAAAAAGGGTGGGGCCAGAACGCAAGCAAGCGTTCCACCAAAAGATCTGAACTTGTGGACGGCAAGAGGAGGCAGTTCCAAATCCCGAATGAGTGGACCCTGATGTCCGGCTGTTCCCAACCAGAAGTTTGCTGCCGGGAGTGCACCTTAGCGGTGGCCGGATTGGATACCCAGTCGGGGAACAAGAGACTCCAAGCTGCCAACCAGACTGGGGTCTCCAAAAAGGTCACTCATTTCTGGGAAGTTGTTCCCCAATGAATCCCGGTCGCCAAACCAGAGACAAGGTACACAAAACCCAACTAAGCAGCCAACCAACCTGTCCCTTTGTACCTACTACAGGCCAGAAGAAGGTACCTATCTCCTACATACTCTAGACTAAAGAAGAACTTCCTTTTTACTTAGAGCATCTCCAATGGTGCTCCCTATGTGATCCTGCACAGTCAAATTGGATGACGAAAATCTAATGTATACCGGTTTGGCTCAGGAAAATGGTTTTGGCCCCGCATAATTGCACATGTTGCCGAGGCTGGTGAAAGGTGAAGAAGCAGCGCTCTGCAACTGCATAAAATAGTGTAATTAATATTATCTAAACTTGGATGTGAAATATATTTTAGTAAGGTCACATACTGAACGGTGGTCACATACTCCACCACCGCTCAGCATGTGACCCTGCAATAATGTTTCTCACGTTCAAGTTTTAGATACTAGTGTTTTTCAACCCCACCCATAAAAACTGAAACCGGGACTGCAACTTGGACTGCAAGTAGGTGGGAGAGTACGTAGAGCAACCCACTGGGACCAATCAATAAATACGATTTTACTGTATTCATTAGACTCGTCTAAGGCTCCTCCAAGGCGCTGGAAAGCTGTACATACATGTTCAGGGTCCCAGCAGTCTTCCAGAGGATTGGCTGTACTCCACTAATGAAACTCCTCTAAGATGTCCAGGGAAGGGTCACATACTAAGCGTTGGTGGACATGCTCTTACATTGCAGAACGAACAGGCGAGCCATCACCGAGCAGTCCTTTTTGTATCTACCTATTAGGGGCCTGAAGGTAACTAGAACCAGTAGGAATTTTTGTTTGTAGCCAAAGTGGCTATCATCCCTAGGAAGATATAGCCAAATATGAAGAACAGATATTTAATCATCCTTGCATATTTTTGGCTAAATAATGAAAACCAATAGTGAAATCAACTTTTTTTCCATCACTTTTGGCGATTGAAAACCACCAAAATCAATTCATGTTTTTGAAATTTTAATTTCTTTTCTTGACCAGATTTCGCCAATAAAAACAGGCCTGGAACCTACTACCTACAGTGTAGAGATATTCAACACATATCTACTCCACCCAGTGGCCACATCTCACAGGGGCTACCACACCATAGCCAATGACTGAGCCGGACAGTTCCCCATCGCTCGTTCTAGTGGTTGGTTATCACGCCGCGTGTGTCTGGAAGAGTGGGTTTGGGTTTGGGTACGTTCATGAAAGGATGAGACTCTTCCTTTGGGATTTTGACGTACCTACCAAGCACGCATAAAAGATTGCTCGTCATTTCTTTTACTGCATTTTTACTGTAGGCCGCTCTTGCACATCACCACTCTAGTGAGTAGGTACCTACATACCTACAACAAACACTAAGTCATTACTGTCCACTCCTTGGGTATTACCCTACACTTTAGTTTGATTCTACATTGGGTGGGTTCAGAGTTATGGGCTAACAAAATTTGATTCCAGTTTTCAAGTACTTGGACTGCAAGTTCTGCAGAATTGGGCTTGGAACTGGCCTCTTGGTCGAACCAGAACATTAGAATCGGACTTGGAATTAACCTCTTGTTGGAACCAGAACATTAGAAACAGCGTTAAACTGGAACTTAGTTGCTTGCACACCTACCTTGTTAATGCAAATTTGGATTCCTAAGCCGTAAATTACATTTTTTGGGGCTATTTCTAAGCAACCATCATTACTTTTTTCAAAGAATTGGAACTAGGTTGTACTTCTCAACTATATAATGATTTTTAAATTGAACATACAACACTGAAACTCAATGCAATCTTCTAGCTAAATGTGGGTCACTATGTCGAATTAGACCCAGTTTTCAAAAGCACATTCACTTTGAATCATTTGGTAAAAGAATCCAGAACCAAAGGATAAATAGCAATTTGCAGATTTAGTCTCAAACCCAGAGCAAAGTTTACATCCAACAACAAAGGGGGGTGTCACACTATGGCCCTGCCATTTACATTAAAAAGTGTCTTAAGGAAAAGGAAGAATCATGGACACTCAAATATTTCACCATGCAAAAATATAATCTTCAAAAAATCCTCTAAAAGAAACCAAAATCCTTCAAGATATTATAACTCTATAACTAATCTCAAGTTTCAATAAAAGCCAACATATCATCTTTCAAAACTCCTCATATAAAAATAGACTTATTACCTAGGAGCCAAAATCAAAATCCCTTACGCTACTATATTCTATAATGAATCTAAACACAATATCCTCACCTTGGTAGGCAATGCCAAAATACTTCCAACTAGAACCCAAGGGTTTTATCATATATATATAGAATAAAGACCAGAGGTTCTCCTCAATAGTGGCAGACAACACTGGTTCAAAAATATATAAAAAAGAGCTGGGAATGAGGAGAAAGAACAACTTTTTACCCAAAAATGTTTGGAAACAAAAAACTCTCATTGTACATGGCTATGCCTATGTGCTTGGACCCCAAGTGGGACAACAAACATGTCCAACTTACTTTTCATGTTGTCAGGCTTTTGGTATTTCATGTGTTGGGGAATTCAAAATTGACCTCAATGGATTGAGATGTCCCCACATGTCTTGTGGAGAATGATTCATCTTACAAGACAAATTTCTTTGTTATCATTGATTTGGTATTTTAAATACTGTAGTGAGCTTTGAAACATGGTTTTTACGTGCATATTTTGACTTCACCGCATGGATAATGCCTTTTGCTTTAGTATGTGCAAAAACGGTCTTGATTAACATGATTAGAAGTTGTATACATGAGCATTTCAAATTTTAATTTAGGCCAAATCAACAAGTCAGCCATGCATGTCCCATGGGAAGTTGGTCACCACAACAAAACATAACTCTTAATTATCATCATTCTAGAAATTTGAAAGCCATTCTAAAATTCTAGTCACTTCTTTTCATACATGTGAAAATTGTTTTGATATAATAAAGTCTTTCATAAAAGAAAGAAAATGCAGCAATAAAGTTGACAATTTGAGTATAATGCAAGATGAAAAAAAGTTAATTGTTTTAAAAAATACACTAACCTTCAATAGGATGTGAAATTACTTTTCCCCCATTGATATATCAACAATGATGACTCCCTTAGCCTATGGTTAGTTTCATCACTAAATAATCCAAAAAATCATCAAATGAAATTTTCTAAAATGTCCACCTGGAGGTGATGAAAATGTTGAATATTTCATCTCTCTAGCAATAAAATTTGTGAACAAAAAATATAGGCATTTGTAAGCAACCACCTTCTACGAGCAATCCAATTCACACATTTTGTTTTTCTTATGAGTGGAATTGATTGTCTTGGTGACTATTCTAAATAAGTAGTAATACTTATTTAAATATCAAGATAACATGTAAATCATCTACCTAATAAATACTAAAACAAAGAAATCAATGGACCCTAAATACCAAGTTAATAAGATTAAGAATATTAGTACAAAGATGACATTGCTTCATGCCATGTCATCTTGGTTAGGTCCTTATGTGAGTGTTGAGACCAAACACATGCCTACATAGTACATATTATATATGAGTGTTGGGTGCTTAATTGCTTTAGTAGGTTAGAATCACTAGTTCTGATTTTGATTCCTAATATTCAAATCAAAACTAACTTAAAGTGTTGAAACCTAAAAAGAATTGGAATTGAAGAACCACAAAGTGCGAGAATTGACATAAGACCTACCTTCAATTCTAGGTTGGATGGGAACCTACCTAAGAACCAAACCTTGGATTTCTTTTTTAAAGGTGATCATCAAATTCGGTTGGGTCGGTCAAGGTTAAGATTTAGAATTGGAATTAGAATTGACACTTCTCAAACATTTAGTTCTAGTTTCAATTTAGGGTTTTGTGGTGTCTTTTTTTGTGTTGTTGTCTCCATCATGTATTCTATGCTTGCACTTTAAGTTTCACTTTTTAGTTGTGTCGTTGTCTCCATGAACCTTTTTGCCTCTTCACATTTTGTCTTCATCGCCATCACCTCACACTTCGGCCTTTATTCTTTATTTTTCATCTCTGTTACAAGTTGCATTTTTCTAGTTTTCTTCTTCACTTGCATTCTAGTTTTAGTTAAGGAGTCAAGGCCTTAAGGTTTTTGTTTTTGTTTCTTTTTGTGTTGTTATTTCCATCAAGGTTTTTTCAGTCTATAATGTTCATGTCGATTTACAATTCATTTCTAACGCCTTGTGCTTTAGTATTCATCTCCATTGCCTTCGCTTGTGTTCAGGTGTTCATCTCCATCGCACTTTAATGATAATTCTTTGTAAATTTGTTGTTCGGATTATTTTGTTTGCCTTTAACTATTTGTGCTCTCATTTTGGTGTTTGCACTTTGTTGTTTGGTTTGTATTTTGTAGCTTCATGTTGAAGCTTCCCACTTTGATGTTTGTGTTTTGTGCTTCCCATTTTGTTGTCTAAGTATCGCACTTTGTTGTTTGAGCTTCCCACTTTGATGTTTGTGTTTTGTGCTTCCCACTTTGATGTTTGTGTTTCGTGCTTCCCACTTTGTTGTTTAAGTATTGCACTTTGTTGTTCGTGTTTCCAATAACACTTTACTACAACACTTTGTATTCTGAACCTTGCTTCGTGCTCTACTTTTTGCGTTTCACATTCTGCTCTTCACATTGCATGCTCTGTTTTTTGCAGTTTGTTTTTCGTGATTTGTTTTTTTGCAATTTGTTCTTTGAGCTTCGCATTTTGGTCTTTGTGATTTGTTTTTTGAACTTCACTTTTTGGTATTCAAAATTTATTCTTTGCATTCTACACTTTGCTCAAGTGTTCTATTAAAATGTTCTATTGTTCATGCTCCATCGCCCTACTACATTCAAGTGTGTATTCTTGCCAAATTTTTGTTTATTTTTTATTTTTGTTTATAAGTCTTTGTTTATGCATTTTCTTAATATTGTTGGTTTTTAGTTTTTTATTAGGTTTGTAGGAAATGGAGGATTTTCAAAATGAAACAATCCCCCAAGTTCATGTTGTGGTTGACATTGATGTTGAACAACAATATGGTGATATCTTGGATGACCTAAATGATTCGAATTTTTGTGGTTATGCTTATGCATCAACTTCTATTGGTCATGTTAGTACTCCTAATATTACAGAAGATGCAAATGTGTCTACCACAATTGTAAGGCATTATGGTCAATGTTGGTAAAACAAAAATACATTTGGAAACGAAAGAGTTGTAATGCCATAGCATGGGCTTTTTATGCAATAAACAATGTTTTAATCTTTTCTTTAAAAGTAAATTCAAGCCATCCTAAACTTTGTTAGGAAAAGCATATAGAGCAATAAGCAAAAGAGAGAAGTCGATATGTATAAACAAGTTGAGATAATAGAGTAGGCAAATTTGTATGGCAACATATCGTTATGATAACATAGTGTAATCAATTTGTGACAAGTCAATTTGTTAAACAATTATAACCATTTTGCAAGGAATATAAAAATGCATTTCAATTGACTTGAAGGGGGCTCTAATGGTGATTATTTGTATGTTTCTACTGATTTATTAGGGAGAGATAGCAAGCATAGGAATTATGAAAGGAAGAGGAAAAACATTGTAAAGCTTTGTGGTTTTTATGAATAGAAAAGATGTTATTTCTTCAATTTTGTTGTGTTTTAACATTTTTTTGGTTTCTAGGATCATAAGCTTGAAACTTGGATCTTTTGGTTATAAAAGGAGTAGTGCTATTTTGTAAGTAGAGAGGTTCTTAGGAGTGTTTCATGAGTTGTTCTTGCTTACTTTTTAGTACATTGCCCCCCAACTTTTTGTATTGTGCTATGGGGTGAACAATTCTTCCTTTATGACAATTATGTTACACTTTGGACGCTAGTTTTTCATTGTATGACTGCTACATTGGAATGACATCTTTGATTAGAACATTGGTTTTTTATAGTGTAATTTACATGTATATATCCATTTAGTCACAATCTTACATTAAGAACTCACAAGAGCCATATTCCACGCCAATTAAATTGGTGTACTGTCAGACTAGATACCACACTCAAATTGGACCCTAATCCTATATTAATAGGAACCTATCCCAACCTAACTACTAACCTAGTCATTAATCAATCTACCTAAACATAACCAAGAACCGGGAATTGGGATAAACATCAAAATGAACAAAAACCAGATCTAGAACCATCGAATATTTCAGAACCTATATTAATTGGATGACTCTTTTGGTTTGTAATAACCCAACTGGAACCTGAACCAATCTATTGATTGATGAAATAACTGGAATGTGATCCAACCCAAGGTTCTTAAATTTTCTAATACCCCAACCGGACCTAGAACTGTCCCTCTGTGGTGGGTGCAGAACCGAAACCGAAGGTTATACCCTTAAGTCAAGAACCACACAAGACTGCTATATACCCAACCAACACCAGAGTAGACCTAGTTCAAAGGACAATAAGGTTACAATGTTGAGAACTGCCCACCAGCACATCAAGATGGATGAATAGTGGATGTCAGTTAATCTGCAAGGACATATGTCCTTTCTTTATTTGCCTTGTCTACCAAGGCAAGGATATTGTGTTTAGATTCATTATAGAGTGTAGTAGCTTAATGGAATTTGGCCCCTAGATAAGAGGTCTACTTTTATATGAGGATTTTTGAAAGATGATATTTTGGCTTGTGTTGAAACTTGAGATTATAGAGTTATGATATCTTGAAGGATTTTGGTTTCTTTTAGAGGATTTTCTGAAGATTATATTTTTGCATAATGAAATATTTGAGTTTCCATAATTCTTCTTTTGCATTAAGATACTTTTTAATGTAAATGGCAAGGTCACAGCGTGACACACCCCTTCTTGTTGTATTGGAATTTTCTTGCAATAAAGTTTGGCAGGTTTAGATCATCCTTGCCCTCTCAGCTCTTCCATTTCCTCTCGTTCTACTTTAGTATTGACATCAATAACATGGATTCTGTCAAAAAGAACTCATCCAGAAGAAAAAAGGTAGAATTTGCACAATAATGGCGTGTGCAATTATACCCTAAAAGTGTGATCCTGAATTGTAGTACACATACAGTTCACTTGCTTGTGCTACTTATAGTCTTTCTATTAAATCTTTACTACTGCTGTCCCTTTCCACCCCTTTTTCCCAAATGAAGAGAAGGGGGGAATTGCCTTTCTGGCTGTGCCTTTATGTACTTTGGAATGGGCCTGCCTGGAGGGTCCCTTCGTGGTGAGCATGGTACGGTGAGCTGTTGTTTCGTTGGGTGGAAACAGGTTCTAGCACGGCCTGTTCCAAAGCATAACTGGTTTTCCAGACCGTTGATTCACATTTCATGCACATTCTGCAACCCAGATTGAGGTTACACGTGAAACTGGCTGCACTGAATTGGGAATTAGTAGGTGGCTGGTTGTCCCACCTATGGAAAAAAAGGGCTGAAAAAAAGTGCCTTAATAGTACACCCAATCCAGTTATGTCCTGAAAAATGGGCCCTCTAGAGCCTATTCTACCAGGTGTGCCCTTACCAAGGTGGCGGCCCCAATGAAAGTTGTACCTTGCAGAATTGGCCAGGGAACCCCTGCAGAATCCGGCTATTCTGTGCTTTTAATCGATAAAGCTGTACGTGCAGAATTAGCAGAAAAGTGCAGATTCTACCTGCCAATAACTCAAGCAGAGGAGCCTCAGTAAAGATCCCTTGCTTGAATGTACTATACAAGGGGCCCAGTTCTGCTAGGTTAAGGATGTCTGGGCCCCTGGCAGGACGAGGTTGGCCCTACCCCAATGGAGCTTTACCTGGAAGATCTGGTTGCAGAGGGCCCTTCACAGGGTTATAAATAGTTAGGTGTCGGGGTAAAGCCTGAGGGTAGGATTGGGTTGGGGGGGCGGGGAAGGGGGTGTATTCCCAAAATAAGGGGCTAAGGATGAGGCGGTGGCCGAGACTGTGGGTGCGTGATACTTTGAAAATGTCGCACACCCACAAGCTCCACCCATCAAAAACCGTGAGGGGAACCACATATCAACCTAAACATAGGTAAAGCACAGGGTGTAGAATGTTGCAAGTCCTTACACTAACTCAATAGGAGCGGGAGGGTTCTTACACCTATTAAGTGGTAGGCATAAGATCACTCCTCTTTCTACAGAGGGATATTTACAGAGATGAGGTGCCCTCCAAATGTCTCATAAAGTACCGATTGAATTTTCCAAATGTGCATGAAGGGCACCTTAAAATCTCAATAAATCTTGTTCTTGAGGATGCCACCTTTATGAATAAGCTGCCGTGTGCCATGCTCTCCTCTCAAACTGAATCATTGCCATCCATTTTTAACAGCACAAAATTTTCAAGCTCTACATGTCAAGTAAATGAACTTGCGATGAACTTTGGGAAATTGTATCCCATGCTCGGCTCCTATCTCGCATAAGGCCCATGATTTGAAACAGACCCATTGTTGGTCCTTACCCTACACAAAAATGTAGGTAGGGTGCAGCAGAGCGGCCGAATTGGCCGCCATTCTTTGGAGGTCCCTTATAATAGAGGTCCTTAGGTAGATTGTAAAGTAGGATACTAGTTGTAAACTACGTCTGGCAGGTAGGTCATTGTGGTAGGTAGGAAAATTGACTATGTCAGCCTGGGCTGCCGATTCTGCCATTTAATTAAGAGTTTTTCAAAACTTGCCCCGTATTGGGCAAGTACGGACCTTTACGGCCATGGTTGATGATACTCAGAACCCACTAGACGACTAATTACTCACCTACCCACCCACCCACCCACCCACCCACCCGTCACAATAATGGCAGCAGGTGCTGCGGTAGCCTCTAAAATAAGGGGGGAGGGGAGGAGGGGGGGCGGGGTGGTGTGGGGTAAAAGGGAATGACGCTCATTAGTAGATTGCTTTGGCGAAAGAATGGTAGGGTGGGCCCCTTGAAACGGCCGGTCCCAGTTGGCTGGAAAAGATCTGGGAAACAAACCACTGAGATTCATACAAAAATAAAAACAAGGGGTGTGTCACAGTGTGGCCTTGCCATTGACATTAAAAAGCATCAGAAGGCAAAAGAAGAATTATGCAAACTCAAAAATATGATCTTCCTCTAAAAAAGACCAAAATCCTTCAAGATATTATAACTCTATAACTAATCTCAAGTTTCAACACAAGCCAAAATATCATCTTTCAAAATCCCTCCTATAAAAATAGACCTATTACCTAGGGGCCAAAATCCCTTAAGCTACTATACTCCATAATGAATCTAAACACAACATGCTTGCCTTGGTAGGCAACGCCAATAAAAACAAGGGGTGTGTCACACTGTGACCTCTAAAAGTATCTTAATGCAAAAGAAGAATTATAGAAACTCAAGTATTTCACGATGCAAAATATAAGCTTCAAAAAATCCTCTAAAAGAAACCAAAATCCTTCAATATGTTATAACTCTATGAATAATCTCAAGTTTCAACACAAACCAAAATATAATCTTTCAAAAATCCTCGTGTAAAAATAGACCTACTACCTAGGGACCAAAATCCATTAAGCTACTCTACTCTGTAATGAATCTAAACACAATATCCTTGCCTTGGTAGGCGAGGCCAACAAGAGATGTCAGAAAGTCTAGGATGATTAGTCTGTTAGATTTTGTTTTGTTTTTTTCCAGTGTGGTATTTATGGAAGCCCATGGATTCGTGTCCTGTTCCATGCCATAAATATATATATGTAGCCCAATTTATAGTGAAATTATCCCAAGGAAAACAAAGGTGATTGGGGGCCCACTACTACAATTTGTGACCCTACTACCATCATGCAAAAATAGGCCTAAACCAAAAACCCTAGAGTTGGGACCACTTATTATACATTGGTTTGTGGCCCTACACATGTGGAGAGAATATGATGGAATGGGATTTTGGTGAAGGAATCAGGCCACTTGGAATGGGTATTTGGGTTTTGTGCTTATTTTTTCAATTCCTTAGTACTTGAAACAAGCATTTGGATGAGATGACAAGTCTCCAATCCCTCATTGGGGTGGACCATTGGGGCACGTTCTCTTTCCAATATGTGATGAACAAGGAGCAAAATGGGAGAAAGTGTGAGCATCATGGTGACACGTTTTGACAACCCTATCTCGCGTAAATTGCACGGCCTAAGATATGTGGGTCCTCCTCTAAAGGCACTCAAGTTACTCAAGGAATTCTTAAATGCACATCCTAAAATGTGGGTCCTCCACTAAAGGCGCTCGAGTACCTCAAGGAATTCTTTTTCCATGTTCTTCAGAAAGTTGGATTTTCCAGGTTTGGGGCATTTTATTGTTCCAAGTATGAGGCTTTTGCTTTTGTCTCAATAGAACAAAACCTTTTGATAAGTACAAAAACCAATGCATGAATGGTTGCAAAAGAAGAGTCCTCACGTGACAATGTGAGATACGTATCTATCTACATATCTCATTCATTTTAGTTTCAAAATAATGTTTTTCTAATGCAGCTTGACCATTTCCTTTTTAATCAACAAACTGAACTCCACTCGAGAGAACTAATATTGAAATGTGAGTTTGTAAACCAAGAAGACAAAGTCTACACATTCATATATTCATTCATGTCAAATTAGGGAAGTAAGTTTGATTAGAACATGTAGAGGGGTTGGACCTTGGAAGTTATGTATTTGTGGAGTTAGCACCCATATTATCCAAATAATGAAATCTTATCTTTTTAGAGAAATTGAACTTATGTTATGGTAGCAATCTTCATGTTGGTTTTTCTATTTAATTTTTTTTCACGAATTTGATGTTCCTTGCATACTTGTAAATACAAAATGAGGAATTACACTCTTTGGAATTTTCACACCTTCTTTTCCATTGATTCTGAGGTTGGTGTGAACAAGTTACAACCAAAGAAAACTTTCCAAATGATGTTTTGTCTAATCTTTATCACTTTTTTTTCTATGCATTATGTGTGTCACCGAGGGCACAAAAGAAATCGAACTTGGTTTCAAAAGTACTTGTTGTACACATGTGAAAGCATGATAAACCCACAAATTAAAAAAGTTTGCCCAAATTCTAATTTTAAAATGAGACTTTTTTATATAAATAATAAAATAGATTTTTAAAATTACACATAAAAATATGAAATCATTGGTTTCTCTATTAGGGTAAGTTGAAAATAAATTTTGAACTAAAATTAATATGATTAAAAAAAATTACAAGTAAGTTTCAAACTAATTGGTCAATACAGTGTTCAAAATTACCAAATTACATTAGAAGTTTGACATATTATGATTATAATATGCATAAATTGATAATACATAAGTAGTTTTTAAGCCTCCATTAAATTGAATATTTCTTGAATCAATATTTCATTTATTTACAACCCATCTTGTAAAAGAGATATTCCAATATGGATTCTTCACTAATAAAATAATAAAATAATTTTTTACTTTCAGTACATTAAAGTCATTTAATGCTTATTTATATTTGATTAAGTGATATTTGGGGTTGATGCAAGCTAAGGTGTCCTATTATTGGCATCACATTGATAGCTTTTATCATATGAGTATAAATGCAATGGTTGATTTGTGTTTTTCATGTTGAAAAAATTCAATAAGGATATACTTTGAAATTATGAACTTGAATATGCATATGACAACTATTTATTATGCATAACATACAAAAGTAATATATCTATGGACTTATATTGTGACCTAAATGAATTTTTCATTTTGACATTAGGCTTTTTATATGGATATCAAAATGATCCAATGATTGATATTATGATTTTTAGGGACTTAAATAAATAAAAAATTTAAAATTATTGTAACATGTTAATTGTCAGTTATTTCTAATGGAATTTTTAATCTTTTTTTGTTAGTGTTTAAAATATGGGTCTTTTCATAAGTCCATGTCAATATGGAAAATACTCATTTTATGTTGGGTTTGTGCATACATGTATATACAAAAAAAATCTCTAGTTGGCCCAAATAGTAGATAAAACAATTACTTTAATTGAATGGATTGAATGTTGTTCAATTTTTAGGTCCTTCCAAGGCTAAAAAAAATACAAAGGAAATGGATTTTTTTGGGTCATAATTGTTTTGTCACATAGGGAGTCACTTTAGCATGTGCTCACCCTCTGTTGTAATCATATTTGGTGATGTTGTGTATTTCTAGTCCTTTGAAAAGACATTTCATGTATCTAACCAATTGTCCACTATTTCAATTAATAGCAAGCCTAAACTACTTTCAAAAAGTTTTGAATGAAGTAATGAAATAGTGTAATATAGGATGACATTCTTTAGAACAACACACACTTTGTGACTTTGTTACTATTTCATACAAAATATCCATTTCATTTTAACCTAAAAGTAATGTTGTTGCATATATCTACTCATTGTATTTCAATAACTTTATGCACAAACTCTTAATGAAGAGTCCTTGACCAAAAGTTAAGAAAAGTTGTATTCATTACATCAATGTTTCATGAAATGAAAAATATATTTTAAACCCAATTTTCATAAATAACTTTGGTCTAAATTAACAAATGTGAACATATTGATTACACCAATTTCTACCAATAGTTTGTAATATATGTTGTCAACAAATTACAAATGTTCACCCATCGAAAAATTCAAATATCCTCAAGTTGCTTAATATTTATATATTTTCTAGATATAAAGCTTGAATAGGTCTTTAAGGTCCTAGAGACATTATTGAGAGCTGAAAAGCAATGTTAATGAAATTGTTTTAGAATCCACACTAGAAAATTATTCGTGTTTTGATGATATTTCAAGGGTTATTTATTTGTTGATTTTTAAATATTTTAAATCATTTGAGGTGGATTAAAATTTAAATGACAACGTTTACTTTGGTGTTTTTGAATAATGAGGAATTTTACTCCTAGGTCAAATTTATCAAACCCTTGAACCAAACATTGATTACAACGTTGCCACATGGTAGGGACTAAACTAAAAGTTAATATTTATGAATACAACATGGGCTCCCCATCCTTTAAGTGCTAGGTAGACCAAAATAGACATATTGTTACCACATCATCCAAAATGATAACCTTAAGCTAGAAGCTTGCAAGGTCATGTGATGATTTTTTAAGGTCTCAAATTTTTTAGCTTGAGGCAAATGTGAATGAATTCCTTTGCAAATGCTTTTCTATCATTCCTCTTGAATCTTTGTTATGTTCTTTTTTTGTAGCCTCAAAGATGAATTCTCAATTGTAGAAGCTTGTTATTGTTTTATTCTTTAATGTTCATTGTTTATTATGTTGCATTCCCTTTTTGTAATGCAAGAAATTAGCATATTGTTATATCTTCAAAAAGTTTCTTCCATCATTTATACAATTCATGGAATCCAAAAGATTTGTAGAAATTGACAAAAACATTTTGGGCTCATGTTAAGCAACAATAATTTTTCAACCAAAATGTTCAGGGTCAATCATTGAGCAAGAATTCAAATCATGTATGTGAATGAACCAGGTAACTTTCAATTTATTTGTTGTAGTCTAGCACCATTGTTATCACTATTACAAAAACATGGCTTATGTTCCCCACATTTTCACTACAATGATTATGGACTCAACCATACTTGGCCATAATGACTATTCTGTCTATTTTCAATTATAAAAAAAAAAAATGTGTCTAGTATGATTAATTTCAAATGACATTATAATAAAGTTGGACATGCCAAAGTATGTGTGGAATATTCAATACATATGTGGACTATGTAAGTGATTAAATAATCATAAACATTTGGCATGGACTATGACATGTCCAATGTGATTAAAAACATTCATAGACATTTTGATGTAGAATATGACACTTCCCTTGTGATTAAAAATAGTCATAGATATTTTGATTTTTTTTTTCCCCCACAATCCCTAATTATGAATTTCATGTTGTCATTGTTTGTTTGTAATGCTTCATATAAAAATAATAATGAGCAACAAAAACTAATATATAACAAAATGACATATGAAAAATGGAAAATCAAACTAAAAGTTTATATTTTAAATTATTAAACAGTAAAAAAAACCTAATATACATGTGAACTTGGAACTAATGTAATGCTTGCAAAATTGAAAATTAATAAATAAAGAAATTAATTAATTTTATAAATTAAAGATGTGTGAATTTTGATTATATGATTTTAGAAACGAAATTCATTTCATTACGAATTTTTTAGGATTAAACTTTGACAAATTATCAGTCTTTGTTTTTTACCCAATTCATGAAATATATAAATTAAAGGTGTGCAAATTCTAATTCTAATTTTAGAAATTAAATTCATTTCATGACGAGATTTTCAAGAATAAAAAATTCAAAAATAATTATTCCTGATTTTTTACCCAATTGATGAAATATGTTATTAATTTAAACATTTTAATATTTATTAACTGAATATTTGAACAAATTAATTGGAATTAAATAAAATTTAAATAAATTTGATAAATTTCACATTTTGAAATTAAAAGACATTAAAATTTAGAACATGAAAAGAAGTGGGATGTATTTTAAACGTATTAAATAATCATGCAAATTATGAAAATGCGTATTGACTATCATTATAATGATTTTGGCATGTATCTTGTACTTACCCCCAAAGTAATTATGAAATTAAAATTATGAAATACATTAAATAATGACGTACATATAGAATCAAGTTTATTATGAAATTAAATTATTTTTCAATAAATTAATAATGCGCAATATTCAAAAAAATGTGTTTATATATTTTCAATAACATTTTTTGTCACTGCATGAGATCATGGTTGGAGGGCAAAAAATTTGGGCTGTGATCAAGAAGGTGACAATTCAAATTTTGCTTTAAATATGTTGGGAGAATACATCATCATGATAATATGTTGGGGGTTCAACAATTAATTTCAAAAGGAGTTTTTTGGCGCATTGGAGTCACAAGTTGATCACAATTGCATTTTCGACTCCTTAATAGTTCAATACAAAAAATCAAATATTTAAAAAATATTATTATTATGTAAATAAAAATTGTAATTAATTTTTTTAATATTTCCATGACAATTAATAATTTTAGTCATCTCTATTAAAATGGACACCTACATGTCATCAAACAATTCAATCGAAACAAACTTAGTCAATATTTTAACCTAAATGATTGGTAACTAAATCATTTTTGTTGAATGTCCAATATGACCATAAATATGATTATAACTTGTCAAAAATAATTTAACATAAAACCCTTGATTTGTAGTAATGTAAATAGACAATATTCAAGCATGCAAAATACTTCCCTTTTCGAGTTAGATTTGTAATATTTATACTTAGATTTTGCAAGCAAATATTATAAATTCCTAAATTTGAACTATAGTTAAATATGACATCTTTTTTTTGTTCATCCTTGATTATATGGTACTTGGACTTTCAATTCAACGTCTTGGTTGAAATTCTAATTATTTTTTAATTTTCAAAAACTCGACCTTAGTGTAACAGAATTGACATATCCTAATTTCAACTTTTTGACATTCCACTATCTAAGGATTATGTGTGCACATGTTTTCAAATTGCTAGTGTGATATCATACATCTTGGATGATTTTGAAAAGTTTGGCCATAAAAAAGTAAGAACTTATAAAAAGATAAACATCCTTCCATAGTCATTGGCTACTTACTATAACCTAATTATAAATTTTTATGATGTTTATAAAACATTTTGAAATATGGCGAGTTAAAACTCCAAAAAACACTCGTTTTTGCAAATTTGGAATTTTTTGCCAAACATAAAAACATTGGTTAGGTTATGCCCATTTAGAAGTTTGGACCAGTTTTGCATTAACATAATGGTCCAACTTGGGTATATGGTATTGATATGAATAATAGTTTGAAAATGTATTCAACTAAATTATTGTATACCTTGGTAATATGGTTATGGTGATGGGCATGAAGTTAGTGTTTGTGACCTCCATCCCATATCATACCAACTTAGATTTTGTCCATTGCCATGTTATGTATGATATAATATTCAAGGTTGCAAGTGGTGGAGGGAAATAAGTAAAGGCATGATTTTGAAGGCATTAGGGAGGATGTTAGAATTAAGCACTCACAATACACAATTTTTTCTTTCTTTCATTAAGACATTTGTGGCTACACAAAATTGCTACAATATCTTTGTCCAACCAACTTTGCTTCAACAGTGAATGAGGTACATGTGTTTTAGCAAAATGTTTTTTTCTTATGGCATTGCCTTTGCATTGCCATTCGTAGTTTCGTGTGGTTACATCTACAAAAGGGAGTATTGTGTTTGAAGCATGGCCTATCCCTGAATGTTTTTAAAAATTGAATCTTACAATTGTTGGGGTTACTACAAAAGACATTTTGTTCTCAAATTTCAACATTTACATTGGGGATGAAACAAGTGATCATGTGATGATTATAGAATTTGTTGAAGCCACATAGGAAATGCAACATGTGGCAAGTTGAAACAAGGTAACTACATGGAAAGGAAGATATGTTGGTTTTGCCAATAATCAATTGTTTTGCATTCCTTTTCATTTATCAAATGCGTTTGTCGGTATTTTTTTGTTCTCCGTGACTAAGCAAGTACAATTAATTTGACTATTATTCAAATAATGAAGTGCATTGTTTGTGATGTTGGTTAGCTTTCACCTAAGTTAACTAGAAAAGCTTTCAAAACACTAAGTACTCCACCAAACAAGCATGGAAAGGCTTGGTGTAATATAACCATGAACCATGGATTTACCTCCATGAAGAAACACCTTTTGAATGACCATGAACATGATATTTTGTTTGATATAAAATAGATGCAGCAATTGCAAAAGAAGGAAGAAATTTTGCAATATAAATGAAAGGTTGACAATACTTCAATGATCATTGAGTACTTCAATGGTCCAAAGGTTACCAAAAAAATGATAATGAGTAAGTACAGTCTATTAATTATGTGACCAATTACATTTTAGCAAAAGGCTAAAATGGGTGAAACATGGTAAAGTATATAATTAAATTACCTTGGTAGTTTACTTGTTAAGCTAATAAAAAGTAAGATTAAAACCCATCATAAAATTTTTATACATTATTTTTATGTAAAAGATGAAAAACAAGATACTTCTTCACTATTATGAATTAATTTTTAGATTTTACATTGTAAAAATAGGTTTTAAATAGACTTTCCTAAATGTAAGTAGCTTTTGAAGCCTATTTTTTGCAGTGTAACATTTGTTTCAAGTATGTGTCAAATACATTTTACCATAGAGAAAGTAAATTTTATTTATTTTCCTTCCTTTGAATATATAATGATCTTAATGTTAAGACTTCACACAAATTCATTAAATTTTCTAGTAAAAAAAATCCTTTTGATTACCATACTGGCTAGTCAAATTCAAAAGTATTTGTTCCCTCCTTTTATTATTCCAAATTTTCTCAATTTTTGTATTAAACTTAAATATAAACCCAATGGAAAGCACCATGGTTTCAAAATGAAATTTAATTAAAATTTGAATTTTTTTTCTTGTGTTTTTGTGAAAAACTATTTCATTTTATGCTTGATATTTTTTATTAAAGTTTTTTTGTATAAAATACCAAGCTTTTACCTCAATGTAATGTCAATTGTGAAATCACTTTGGTTTTGTTGACTCAACATGCAAGGCACACCAACATATGTTTTCCCCCTAAAAATTTAATGAAGGACCACATCCCTAGCCTTTTTATAAAGACCTTGGATACTAATTTATTGCTTATAATTATAACCAATTATGCAACTATTAATGTGATTTTTGATTTATGGATAAAGATGATATGGTTTTTTTTCTTTCTTTTAATTGTCAATTTTTGAAGCACCCAACACTAAGGAAACAACCCTTGCAAATATTGCACAACCTCTTCTAATGGAACACTAGTTTACACAAAAGGTAATGGGTCCAAGCATGGTAAATTAGATCACTCATGTTATTTACTAAATGGAAAATATCCATCAAGTAGGCTTTGATATATTGAACTTAGAAATATTATTTAAGACCATGTTTAATATGAATGTGTCCTTTGACTATGAATATTGTTACAATTGTATTTTAAAACCACATGTTTAAATTAGGTACAAATAAAATTCATTGAAAATGTCACAACTTACAAAATAAATTGCAAGTACACAAACTATTAGATTTTTTTACTTTCAAGTTAATGATGTGCTAAAATATACTTGTAAACTTCCATCTTTTTCCTATTATTATCAAAATGCATCAAACTTCTAATGTAAGAATATGAAAGAATGCAATATTCACCAAACAATTTCAAAATTACTTGTTACTTATTTTTATTACACTACAATTCTTCAAATTTTGTATTGACTAGCAATAAACTCATAGACATGTCCATAAGGACACTTTTAAACAATTTGAATTTATTTTCTTATGTTTATGTTGAAATTTTCCATATTCAAAATTGCATTTTATGTGGGATATATTTTTTTGTCTAATTTACCATTTTTTCATTCTAATAACATATGTAAAAGCTGAGGGATCCAACTTAAATAATAGTCTTGCCACAACATTGTCTTTTGTAGTACATTGTGTGCCCCATTGCAATTTGCAACACCCTTTGCAAGTTGGTGTTTTGGGCATATGATCAACAAGTCTTGCCAATATGTAACAAAAAACACAAAAATATGTGTTGGTATGAAAGAGGTCTCCTTGAAGGTGACACAATAACCCTTGTAAAAGTATATCACTTTGGCTAAAAAGTCATGAAAAAAAAAGCAAGAGTGGGAGAAGATGTGCTAAGAGTAACGTTGCTTGTCAAGAAACTAGAGACTTTTATGAAGACTCGCTTTGTTAACAAGCTTGTATTCTTCAAGAAAACCTTGAATATGTAGGTGTAATAAACATTTGTTACCACAAATAGTTTCTTTAATTACAAGTTCAAGTGCAAAGTGGGCTAACATGGGCAATTCATTAAGTTGTGACAAAAACGTTCACACCTTGCGTACACATGATGGATGCAAAATCGAGTGTCTCATTATTGGCAAGTTTTGTATTCCATAAAAGTTTGAAATAATAGTAGCTTAGTGATTAACTGGCAATTTGCTCCTATTTTATTGGTCAAACATATGTCATGGAGTGATAGGAGTCCATATTAATAGTGCCCCACATAAATTTTGTGGAAACATTTTTTTGTGAGGGAAAAAAATTGAAAAAAGTTCAAATTGCACCTTCTATGGACATGAAAATATGGTCCAATTCTAACCATTGAAAAGTTCATAACTATCATTTGGCAAAATTTTCATGGAAAGGATTCTTGATTTGAGTTTCTCATCTTATATTATAACTTATATTGAATCATTATAACACATTTAAAATGGAAATCAATACAAATTTTTGCATTTTTAAATTATGAATCTAGTTGAGCAATCCTAATTTTCAAACTTTACAAGTTCATTATTATTAGTGGATGAATCGTTTAAAAAAAATAACTACATGGATGTGTTCATGATGAAGTTAGTCTAAATTCAATTGCCAATTATTACATATATAGATATATTAATTACCATACACATTTGAACAAAGGGTGTCCAAGAAAAAAATGTCACTATGTCAGAAAAGTGAGCCATTCAACCTTGCAATGTGTACTCAACCAATCATTTTCCTATTTTATGTGTTAAATGTCACAAATTAATTCCATCAACATTAAGTTGCAAGGTGAGCACAATCTTTGAATAGGGGTGCAACCACCTATATTTGTTTGTGGGGAATTTTAACTTGGAGCTATAGATTCATCTATGTTTGGATGGCAATAGAGGTGGTGAATGTTTATAACCTTTCCTTTGACTTGCATGTGCTTTTGAAAGCAATAAAGTGCATGACATATTGGCTCTAATGTTACCCCATGTATTTGTAGGAGCCTATACAATGCAATGTATTATCAAGTTTGTGGGCAAGGACACAACTAAAATCTTGTATGTGAATATGACAAGAAGGTCAAGATATTGATGCATGTAAAGGTTGATGGGTTCTTGAACACAATTCCTAACACCAATACACCTTAACTTGCATATTATTTGTTTGTAAGCTCCATTTTTTATGTTGTGGCATTGGTTAACAAAGTTAGCAATGCAATAATGGCTTGTGAATTATGTGTATTTCATCACATTGCTATTGTGAATGCATCGATAATGAAACCTTTGGCTTGTTGGAAGGAGCATGTGGAGAGGTTTTTTAACGTGTCATTATTTGCCCTACAAATTTGACGAATTCTTGGATTTCAAATTGGAATTGAGATTTTTTTAATCAGTTGTGAGACTCTTGATTAGCTTGTAACAATGTCATTTTGAAAATTTGAAAATTGGATGTTCATGTGATAATTTATAAGAATTGGTTAATAGATGTGTGAGAGGGAAATTTGTTTTGCATTTGCTAATGTTGCACAATTTTTTTCGTAAAAGAAAAAATTATCAACAAACACAAAGACAAGTTGGGGGAGGTTACTTATTTGTAAAAAGATTAATAATAATGGATTAGAGCTAGGATCCAAGGTTGAGACATCCAATGAGTTTGTTACAACTAATCATCCTTTGTAACAACAATTAAGTTTTGCAACTGCATTGCAAGATTCAAACTTTGTTGCAAAGGTTCCACACCTAGGACTAACATTTGAAACTTGGCACGAGGTAGACTATTATCCCATAACTCAAAAAAAAAACCTCTCTCCCAACCTTCTATTTCTAAAAACCTTCACACACGCACATTTTTGCCATAAGTTAACACACAATTTAAACAACACAAAATTGGACACACATGTAGCTCCACATTGCAAAAACACGAAACCTTACCATTGTTGTTTCACATTGCAAGAACAAAACACCTCGCCACCATTGCAAATTGCAAATGTAAAGTTTTATGTACATTGCTCCAAATCGCAAATTAATCATTTCACTATTGTTGTTCCAAATCACAAACACAAACATAAGGCCTCACCACCATTGCCAAAGGAAACACAAGACACAAGATCAAACACAAACAACTACCAATTTCAATAGGTTTTCAAATTTGACTCCTATTATTTTCCTTCATCACACCTACATTTACCATTTTGTCACTCATGCCCAACTTAGGTTAGGAACCTCCTAAATTGCCTACTTTATGGATTATTGGCCAAGATAATTATGATTATTTTTGGATATTCTTTTCTTCCAGTTGAAAGTGGTGATGGATGGAAACTTGAAAGTAAATGGAATGGATCAATGGATATTTTAAATTGTAACCGATATGGGCAGCACCAAAAAATCACTAGATTCTCCATCAACATCTATCATAAGATGCTAATTTGTTTTTTACTGTCATATTTTATTTATAGCCAAATTTGGCTAAATCTTATGGATTATTACCACATGGGCTCACCAAAAAGTTGGAAGACAAAAAATGAATGAATCAATCAATTACACTTGGGTGCCCATTAGGGAGTAGCTCACACCCTGTAGCACCCACTGGCTAAGGCTGGCCTTAGTGGCCCACATTGCGTTGATTAGGCCTTTCCAAACTACCCTGTCCTGGGCATTGTCCCAAAACATTTGGCCTTCCTTGGTTGCATGGAAGTGTCCACCCCCCGTTGTGGACATGGAAGCTACATCATCCATGTACCCCTTCTGGATAGATGTTGGAGGGCCCCCCCAAACCCCTCTTGCCCTCAAGAAATTTTCCTTGAAAAATTTGCTTGGGCAGCCTGTTAGGTTCCATGCGGGCCAAATGATCTAGCCATCGCATCTGATGTTAGCTGATCGTATGTGTAATGGACAACATGTCGCAACGTTGCAAAATCTCAGCATTGCGGATCTTGTCTAGCAGGTTAACCCCAACATAGAATGTAGGAAAGACATGTGTGTGGCCTTAAGGTGGTTAGCCATGGTTGGCTTTAAGGCCCAACACTCACACCCAAACGTAAGGGTAGGGGAATGAATGCCATATATAACAACATTCAAGTGCCTAGATTAATTGCCTTGTTAAGCAAAATGGGCTTGAGCAAGGCAAACATGCTAATAGTTTTCACCACCCTATCTTGCACTTTAGCCAGAATGTCCTTACGTGAGGACGATGCCCAGATACTTGAACTTAGAAACCCATTCCACCACTTCCCCTTGCAAGGCCCCGGTGGGGAGGGGTGGTGTTTTGCCTTCACACACATGCACGTGAGCTTAGTTTTGGGCACATTAATGGTCAGCCCCACTGCTATGTTTTTACTTGTAGCTGCTATAGGGTAACCACCATTTGGTCTGCAAACTTCGTAATTAGCACCATGTCGTCTGCATAAAGTAACAAGCTAATCCATGTGATGGAGTCCATCTCTTGGGCATTAGCAAAAAACTACTTGTCGGCGTGCTTGAAGGCCACCTTGACCCCTATCTCAACGCCCAATGCAGCTGAGGCCTGCTTGGTAACAAAATATAGGTAGAGATTAAAGAGGGTTGGTGTTATGTTGCACCCGTGGCGAACCCCACCATGGATGTTAAACATCGTTGACTCAGCCCCAAAGGCCTTAACTGTGGCGTGAATTCCCTAATGCAAGTTTGCCAACAACCCCACTAGCTTGCTAAAAATGCCTTATTGCACAATAGCAATCCATAAGGCCTCCCTATTTACGATGTCATAGGCCTTCTTGAGGTCAACAAAATAGGGGTAAAGGGGGCGCTACAGGGTGATGCTCACTCAATGAAGTTGCAAAGCTTCATGTGGCATTAGTGGTGGCGTGAGCCGAACGAAAGCCCATCTGCGATTCACCTAGGATTGCTTCCATAGCGGGCTACATGTGTTGGTTGTAGGATGATAGTGTACACCTTGTTGCAAACATCCAGTAGGTTAATGCCACAGTAGTTGGCCATGATGTGCTGGCCACCGTTGTGCAACAACATGATGCGAGCATGTTTCCATTAGGATGACGCCACCCCAAACTCCCACACCGTAATGATCAATGAATGCAGCTACTGTAGTGCATCAGGCCCTTTAAACTTCAAGAATTTTATTGTAACCCCATCCACCTTAGGGGCCTTATTGTTGCTAAAGGAAGGTAACACAATTGTAACCTTAGTGAGCAATAAGTGATTAGTAGATACAACAGGCATTGGGCGAGTTGGAGTTTGGTAGGGGCGAGCCCCCCAGAGGGAGAAAAAATAGTGGGAGGGGGCTTAGGGGGAGGCTTAGGGGGTTGGGGAGAGTAAGTGGGGGGTTTGCAAATTGGTAAGGCAACTTGGGGAACATAGTTGTAGAGTTGCTCTAGGAAGGCGCGGGGCTTCCTCTGCGTTAGCTTTAGCGCCCTCCAGGCGGACGCCTAAGGACAAAAAGAGGGGCGTTTAGCGGACAGACCGTCGACCACTGTGTTGCTTTGCAAGCCACTTGGCCAAGCGGTAGGCCTCAAAAGAATGCCCAACCTACACCTTGCCATGAATGGCCATCCTATTGTTGCGCAACTTAGATTCCGCATTAGCTAACATAGCTGCCGCCACACTACGCTTAAGAGCTTGCACCTTAGCGCGGGTAGCAGACATGGGGTGCGTGGCAACAACAGTCGCCGCCACGTGCTTGGTAATGAAGAAGGGGTTAGTGCCATTGCTAAGCACACCACAACCTTGGTGTTGGTGTGACTGTTTAGCACCTCCCTAGCCGCACGACAAAAAAAATACAACCCAACCAATAACCCTCCTCAATAGAAGCAAACTTCAGCTTAAAGAGAGGGGCAAAACGGTTGCTCATCGCCACGTGAAAAAATTCATGTCGTTAGGGGTTGCGCATCAACTAGGTGTTTTAGCGACACTTCTCCTTAAGGCGCGCATGAGGGGCAGCGCAAAGGCACAAGCACAAGCAGCCGCCAAGAAGCTTGTGTGGGGTGCTATGAAATGAGTAGGATGGGTAGACCCTGGTTGACCTAATGCTGTTACGGTGGTGTTGCAACACCAAAATGTGGTCAATGGTGGTGTTATGGACTGCAACATTTTAGTGAGTGAAGGTTGCCTATCGATGGGCTAGTTGGGCAAACTACGAAACCAAGCTAGTTGGGCAATGTAGGGAGCCGTCATGAAAAGGTGATGGGGTAGGTAGAAGGAGAACAATCATAGGTCATTGTTTGTGGGGGTCCCAAAATTAAAGGCGGGTTGAAGCCACCTAACACACCCTCCCACCCACAAGCACTGGATCCCATTTGAGCATTGAAGTCCTTAAGGTAGAACACCATGTCATGAGCAGGAATGGCAACAACCACAAAGGAGAAGGCCTCATAGAAGGCGTCCTTAGGTTGATCCCATTGTAGTTTGTGGGGGCATAACACACCATAACCCAAAGCTTGAGGCCTTTCTCTCGTTGCAGTTGAACCCACATGAAGTGGGGGGACACTGCTAGCTAGGCTAGTAGATTGCCAACAACGCTAGGGGACAACGCAAGCACCACGCCTTCGTGCACAAAATCCTGGTGGGTAGAGCAAAGGAAGGAGTAGCCCTCAACCTGAAGATCACCAGCGCCCAGCTAATGGTGCTCCTGGATGCCACAAAAGGCCAAAATTGGCCAGGAGCAAACACCTCACGCACAAGTTGACCCGTGCTGAGCTCCAACAATGCCAACTCCCCTAGAGGCCGGAGAGAGGTAACATTGTAGGTGGTGAAGTACATGTGAGCTCGCAGGTAGCGTGAGGGTAGAAGTGGGGAGGAAGGAAGTTTGATTTGAGACGGCCGAGCTAGGCGAGAAGCCTTGCCCATCGCAATGCGGGATCCAAGGCCAAGTACTCCAAGTGCGCAAGCCAGGCGTGGAATGGAGGAAGAAGTGCCTTCAAATAATTTAAATATTTAAAAAAAAAAACCTTTGGTTGATTGTAGGGCATCTAGAGAATGATATTGAGTCAACAGAAATCTTCTTCGATCTTCTCTAAATTCTTCCCAGATTTGGGGGCTAGATTGGGGGGTTTGTTTGATTAACTATCTTTTCTTTGTGGGTAGAAGAATCTTTGTCTTTTGGGCTAAATATAGATGGGCTTGTATGGACTTGTGAGAGGCGCTACTCAGAAATCAAAGAATCATTTTGACCCATAATTGTGGTTCTCAAAAAATCAAAAAACTGGTAAAGGAACCTACCTTGACCTTGGCCAGTCTCTCAGAAAAGCCACCTAGATAATTTCAAAAACCCTAAAACCAGAGCAAAATCAAAGAACCACCCAACACTGGTAGAAACTAGAAACCACCAAATCTGAACTTTATTTGTTTCTAATATTATAAGTATCTCATCTTCAGGCAAAATCAGGGGTCTCTAACTCCAAATTTAACCTTTCTTAGGTTAAATATGGCCTCACTCAAGAAGGAGAAGGTACCCATGTAGCTGCTGGTTCACCCTAACCTTCATGAGACGGTTGAGATTGGCTTGAATCAATGGTTGAGATGCAATCTTTCAGATAACTCTCCTTGAGTCGGTTCTTCAGCTTAAAAACCCCATAGTGGAAGCTAGTTATTGCCTCTAATCAAGTCCCTCAAATAACGGAGAATTTTTTTTCCATGTTTTTTTATGTCATACCAACCAACCATACAAATGAAAGTTTTTAAAATTGACTTGGTTCAGTGAATTTTCTTTTTTTTAAAAAGGGTACACATAATATATTCTTTCCTTTTTATTATAAAAACCCACTCTATTTTTATGGTTCCTAGTGTTGTTGTTCAGTAATGCTTCTTTTGCATGTTAGTGGTAATATTAATGTAATACTACAAGCATTAGTCCAATGGTACACTAATAATGTGATTTGTTAAATTGCTCAATTGGCAACTTACATGTTAGAAAAGTCCATATACCAATGTCTACCATTTAAAGAGGTCAAAAACATCTAATATTTTCATTGGGTGCTTGTTTAGAGGAAGTTGATATTCACAAAATTTGTAAAGTGACCTTGCCTTTTGGTCCTTCTTTCATCCCCCTACACCTATTTCAATAGCAAACTTTCTTATTCACAAAGTGAATTTTTATATTAAATCAGGGTTGAAACTTAATATCAAAGTATGTAATGCACAATGCTTGAAGTAATTATGGTAGTAGTAATAAGCACAACCGCACTGAAAACACCCAAAGACAAAAGTGAAAGAAAGAGAAGGTGAAACTTAGATTATCACAAAATTTATGATATCTAATAATTAAGTTTCACCCTGTCTTCACTTCTAGTTTAAATGCAATGTATTATTATTATTATTATTTTAAATTTGACCAAACTCAGTGTACTCATATTTTGTTTTCTTCACTCTACAAATTTCTCTATTCTCTAAAAAAATCTTATAACTTATATATTGTAATTGGAGGGCATGTTATAGTGCGCAATTATCCTACCACCCCCCCAAGAGGGCATTTTGTTTTCACAACACGATTTGTGAAAAACATAAAGCCACCCACTTTACAAGTTGCATCACCATGTAAAACACAAGGGCAAGATCATCACCACAATTAAGCTTGTGCTCAGTTCTCAACTTACACCCCTTTTACTTCAGCAATACACTCGGCCTTGGGCTTTTGCCTACACTTAAAAACCAAAGGCTTGGAGGACTGGCCTAATTATTTCATCAAGGCTTTTAGATGGCACTTGAAGCGGGAGGAAAGTGTGAACGGGTGTTGGGCCATTATTTGATTTGAAGAAAAACCTGTGTGGTTCAAGGTTCTTTTTTTCTTTTTTTTTTTCCTGAATTTTTTTGGAAATAAACAAAAAACCTCTGGCTTTGTTGTTCTTTTTCAAAAATATTTAATTAATTAAAAATTTCAGAATTAAAGAACCCCAAGTTCTAGCTTTTTCAAAAACCCTCACATACCTTTGAGAGTCACTCTCATATATGATTTTTTTTTTTTTTTTCCTTCATAACCCAGGCTATATATTAGAATTGGTTCTTCATTTTCTGAGAACTTTATATATACCACTTTGAAAATTGCCTGTCATTTAGTGGCATTTCTAATAACCGCCCAACCCAACACAAGTGTGAACATATAAATGAGAGTTCGAGCTTCAAAGCATCAAACTTGAAACCCTGTTTAACAAGCACCCCTTTCAGACAGTTGATTGCCTTTCCCAGATGAAAACAGAACAAGGTAGGCTTGTTTATAATAGATTATTCTGTAGGTGTTTGCAAATTTTCAAGTGTTGTCAACCAGTAATTTACACATTCTTGCTTGCTTTTGGGATAAATGTCAAGTTTCTTGCATAGCTAGTTGCTTGAAGAGCTTATAGTTTGGGTGTTCCATGTGTCAAGGCTGGCCTACTGAAATATAAGCATTGTTAGGTGCAGGGCCACTATTCTCAAACTTGTGACCAACCGACCATATCTGGTGGTGGGACGTGTAGTTCACGTTTGAGCAATCAATGACACTTTGTCGGGTCTACAAATTAAATAACACTCAAGAATTAATAATAATTTTAATATTGTTTTTCTAGTTTATGGTTAAATGAGTAAAATATAAACCAAATTCTTTGTTCAACTTAAGTGTGGAATGATAGTAACAAAAGCTCAAATGAATGTAACCTATAGATGGATCAAAGCACCATTTCATTGATTAATTGACCTTTGTGGCAACATATATATGCACATCCAATATGTGAGCCTCTGCAAATATTTATAACATCCAAACTAGTGTGCAAGTTATTTGCTCATCTCCACCAATAAATATCTTAAACAATAAGTTAAATGTCACCACACATGCCAATCATTGTGACTAAGCCATCACAGCCAATATCTTTTTTAGGAACAATTAATAGAGCATAGTTTTTTCTGCATATTTTACATGTCCAGATTTTGTTACATAGTATTTAAGCTTAACCCCTAAATGTCAGGGAAACACAACAATACACTCAAAAGCAGACCAATTAGCAGATCAAATTGGTCCGCCCTAACATTTAGGGGTTAAACTTCATCCAAATTAATATTTGCAGACCATTACACTATTGCCAATGAACCTCATCTGAAACATCTAGATGAAAAAAAACAATTGCCTTTACAATCAAACATCTCCAAGTTGTCCATGATCATCACCACATTACATGTCAATTCCTTGCTTGAATCTGCTACCCTATTAAATAAAACTTGGTGGGTGACAAAGGTATGTTCCATTGTCCTCCCTTTTACGGTTCCCTTTTTCTGTAATGGTGCCATGCACATTCCCCAGCAAAAGTGAGGTTTTCTATTTTTTGGCCAAAGCTAACTAACACATCATGTGTATTTCATGCATACACTTGAGCTGGAAAAGGGTTACACAACAAAAGTGTATTTTGCACAAATGCAAGTGATTTAGTTAGTTTAGGTCCACTTGCTAAGTACAAGATGGTTTCCTAATTCGTCTTTCAGTGTATATATGTGTGGGAGGCTTTCATGCATTTCCCATCTATACAAGAAGGGGGAAAAAAGATTACTTTGTCATGCATCTGAAGCCTTTTCTTCCTTGATTTCAGTGTCATCACATGCAATAAACATGTGAGAAAGTTCAATACTACTTTTGTGTTCCAAAGGCCCAAATGGTGAGTCCGCTCTTATGTGTACACACAGTTCTCACACATGATTATCAAAGCCTTGGCCAACACCATAGTACCAGCTAACTCATTTGAGGTTCATGTTTATACCAGTGTTTGTCTGGTATTTACTTTTGAACAATCCAACCTGGTCCTGATATTGGGTTCAAGACTGATTTTTAACTTGTATGAGGCAGGTATATGCTTGTGTGGTGCAGTTGCTTGAATTTTTAAAGGAACTACTTAGTTCTACTTCTTTGAATGAGTTATGAATAAATTATTGTTGGTTCTGGTTACTTCAAAACCCTTACAGAACCAACAGCTTTCATGAAAGAACCAGCAAAGAACCAGTTGACGGTTCTCTAGATGATTCTTTAGCAAAACTAGTTTTCAATAGGTAAGTGGATGTATACCCAGTTTGATACTTGACATGTTATATCTATCCCTCATTCTAAGAACCACCCAATCCCTGATCTTCAAACTGATATAAAACTGGTATTACCTCAGGTCCCTACCAGGCTGCTATTGCCTCAGGTCATACTAGTCTTGTAGGGTCCTTGCTACCAATATTGATACTGGGTGCAGGCCTCTATGCCAGCCTCCATAACAGACCAACGCTAGCTGGTACAACCTTGATGCAAATCTGGCACTCACGGGAAATATTGCACTGCATGGCTGTAAACCAAATATGATTAGCCACTAAAACCTCTATGGGACTATTCACATGGAGTGGTAGACCCTTTTGTTGCCAATGAGCTCAGATCAGTTTCCCTCCTTCAGTATGGGGAGGGGAGCCTGGCCAAAAAGTTATTGGGGTGGGGAATAGAAAGTCATGAAACACAAAGGGGGAAAAGGAAGTACTTGCCCAAAAGGCCAGCAAGATCAAATCTGACACTCAAACATGCAGATAGTTTGGACTCCAGTAAAGTAATTCAAAAGTCTGTAGAGTCTAATTCTTGAGCATGCAGATCTTGGACTATACTAGCAGTTCAATTTTATTTTTTATAAGTATAAAGAAGAAGCCCATCTTGTTAGAGGAGTATCCAAGCAAGTTGTGAGGGACATGGAGTAGTTCCATGTGCAGAGTCAAAGTTTAAGATACATCTTTCCCACACATCACTCTTGTAATAGCGGAATTTCCAAGTTTTCAAACCATCTAGATTTTGTTGTGTTGTCTTCCTAAATTTCTGGGTTGAAATTTCTAAAGGTCTTCATGAGATTTCCTCGTTTGGAACCCATGTAAATCTGATGAAGTCCTGACTTTGTGGATTGGAAACAACAAATTGGGTCCTTGAAGGAATGAGGGTATTATGTATCACATTATATTTGTCACATATTTTCTTCATTACATGGAAGAATAATGGTTCAAACCCTAAATCTTGTGATGGCCTAAATCTTAAAGCCTAAAACCTGAGCATCTCCACTGGCAGCAGTGTAATGGCCGGTACAAATTTTGGATTTAAATAACATGAAATTGAATTTGAATATGTAAATATGCACAAGATATATCAATCTTCAATAGGGCCACTATCAAAAAGATGTTTTTTGATAAGCCCTTGTGATGACATGTAAATGATCTTTCACTTTAAAGTTTATACTTTTCAATTGTTCATTGTTTATGGGTGAGAATGAATAATTAGACCTGTATGTTGGATGTGGTAAGCACTCATGGAGAGCCAAATTGGGGGGTGTGGGAGGAGATGTTGGAAGTATAATAAGTCTACCTGACAAGATTTGGAGCGGGTCAAAGAAGATCCTCCAAATGTACAACCAACAAAACATGAAAAATTATGTTGAGGCTGAGAGTTTTACAACAAACTTATCAATGCCAGAAAACTTAGCAGTAACTAGTTAAGTACCACTTGGGACTGCCAGTTCCAACAGCTTATGTCTATATTCTAAACCCAGCAAAGTTCCCTGACATACTCCTGAAAAGCTGACTGCCAAGACAAAGCAAGCACAACTGGATTGCAGCAAACTATGTGCGAGAGCTTAGATACATTCAATTATATGACATTGTAAGGACACAAAGGGGCAAAGAATATTGCCATTTCTTTTGAGCTACAAACAAACATTGAGGTTCATGTAAATATAACTTTTTGTTTCAGTTGTACTTTCTCATTTGATTGAGAGTTGGCATAGATAAAAGAACACCCTCAAGCCACAAGAAAACAAAAAAGGGAAAATATTGGGTTGCAACTTTCCATTAGGGGCCTAAAATCATATACTTGGGACTAAGGCTCCATTACAAGTAAGCTAAAAATAACTGGAAAAAAACCTTGCAAATGTAGGAGACTAAACAAAAGTTTTCCTTACAAGGATCTCTCAATTGTAAGAAACATCTACAAATATGTAAAGAGGCACATATGAGATTAATATTATTTAATCATGTTGTTGTTGATAATAGCTTCAATGTACAAAGGGACTAAAGAAAAAAGGAAAAGAAGATGTTAAAGGTGAAAGAAAAAGTTCAATTTCTAATGATTAGATGCTAATTTATCAAATGTGCAACAATGGAGTTCCTGCAAGTTACAACTCCCTCGAACCAAGTCCAATGAATTGAAAAGTGCAAGATTTGCTATATTCTAGTACATCTGTGAAAACTATAATCATACATGAGAATCAATTAATTAAAGGAAGACCATTTCTACATAGTTTTATATCAAGTTGTCTTTGTCGAATGTCTATTGAGTCCATTGGTAGTGCTATATATAAATTAACTTGTGCTTATCATTGGTTTGCACTACCATTGATAAGCATTGGTATGTTATTGTAAATGTAATCTTGTGCTTTGCATTTCTTTGCACTACCATTGACAAGCATTGGTATGCTATCTAAAAGTAATTGTTGAGGAGTTGTTGTTCAACATCTTGGGTGAGTCAACACCTGTATTAACACCATGGTAAAAATCATAAATTCTTCTTAAAGTGCTTCTAAATGTTACAAATTTGCCTCATACATTTAAAGGCACAAAATTTTTAAAAGTAAGCAATGCTCACATAGGCAAAAAACAAACAATTCTACACTATACTTGAAAATAAATTAATGTGAAAAAACTTTGGGTAAATCATTTCTTTCTTCCTTTCAAAGTAGGTCCATTTTTTGCATCAACATGGTTTGTTGTGCAATATAAATCCACTAAGAGCAATTTCATGTTATCTTTTGTTTTTGAATGTGAATTGGGAATAAGAATTCATGGTTTATTTACAAACAAATATTCATTGAGATTAATTACAACCATTGTGGACATGCCATTTTATATCAACTTTGCACAAGATATGATATCAATCAAATTGGGATTAAAAAAGGATGTGGAAATAATAGCCTAACAAGTTTTTTACAAAATTAAATAAGTTGTAAATGCGTAATTAGATGGTATACTTGTGGTCCTTTTTTCTTTTGTCAAGATGAGGGTGATAGGTTGGAAGCAAAACTTTGCTCACAATCATTAGTGAAGTTTTGTCTTATTATATCTTTTCCCCACATTCATACCCATCCCAAAAAATTTCATTATGCACACACAAAATAAATAAATATCAAGCATTGTATTAAAAGATTATGAACACATAGCAAAAACATCTAAAGAGTTGAAGTTTACTTCAATATTTTTCATCTTTACAATCCAAATAACGTTAAGAGAAAATGGTATTTTTAACTAATTTTTTTTCAACTACATATCACTTTCAATTATATTGCAACTATAAGTTTTTAATATTTAAAAATGAATGATGATTACCAAATAAATCAATCCCCCCATTGATTTGGTGAACAAGTGAAAATGATTTTTGGCACCAACAAACTTCTTAATTGATTTGTAATTGAAAGGTCTTTGATTTTTTGACTAAACTAAATATGTGACATTATTAAGTGTCATGCAATTATTGGATAATGTGACCACATCACAAGTCATATGTTCAATTATTTTGGTAGTCTTGTTTCAAGGATGGATGAAAAAAATAGGTTGGATGGATGAAATGTTGTGCACAATTGGACCTTTGCATCCTAGTAAATTGCTATAAACCCTTTTAGGTTATTTATATATTTAGGTTAAGCTATATATTACATTAAACTACCTAGTATACCTAGCTTACATAATGATCTTACTTACATACGTATACCTAGCTTAGGTATGTAAGTGAATTAAGAATAGGTGCTTTTTCATTTAGCCATAGGCTTAACCTAGGTATCATTTGGCCTAACTTATGCACCGCATAATCTAGCTAGATTTAAGCCTAAAGTAAATGGCCAATGTTTAGGCCTAACCTAGGTGCCACACATTAGGCCTAGGTCAAAGCTTAACATAATTGCAATGTGCCCGAGGTTAGGCCTAGCCTAAATGCCATGTGCCCTGTGTTCAAGCCTAGCATAAGTGCCAGATTGTGTGACCCAAATTTGGAAGTAGCCTAAGTGCCACATGGCATGGCTTAGGTGGTTTAGGCCTACCTGTTACTTTATATAACCCTAGGTTTAACCTAGACACCACCCATGTAAGCTATATTAATTAATAGGCTAGATTAATTAATAGGTAATAAATTAGGTTAATAGGGAATAGGTTAGGCTAAATAGGCAATTATGTAATAATTAACTAAGTAGCTAGCTAATTTGCTGATAGTAGGTGGTAGTTGTGATTAAGTTGCAATTGGGTTGCAACTTATTTTTTTAATCCCATATTGCTTGTCTTCTATTTCAAATTTCTAAACTATATGAGGAAGTGTATTAGAACATTAAAAACATGAAAATAGAATTGCCATTTGGGATGAACCAATAAAAAAAACTCAACTTTGAAAACTAAACCAAAAATGAAGTATGTTTTTCCTAGCTAGGTGCCATGTGGCTTAGGTTTAAACCTCCTTTAGGTGCCATGTGATTTAGGTCTAAACCTAGCATAAGTGACAAGTAACCTAACTTAGGTGACCTATGCTTAGGCCTAGCCTAGGTGCCATGTGACTTAGCCTAGCTTACGTGACATGTGTTTAGGTGCCACATTGCCTAGCCTAAGTTATGTGACCTATGTTTAAATGCCATGTGGTTTAAACACGCCCTATGTTTAAGTGGCATAACCTATGGATGTGAATGCACCACATGTCATTGAACTAGTTGAACCTTTTACTTGGCTGAATCACAACACAATTGAACCTCTAACTAAAAAGTTGATGACTTCATGCAACATCAATGGATGAAGTTCATCCATCTTGGGGGAAAACTGTGAAGCACTAAATTGTAATAACAATGTCAATAAGTAAGGCAAGATGACAAGGAGAACATCCAACATGACAAGGATCCATAGGGAAAAACAATGACAACCAAACAATGATTTATCTAGTGAAAATTTCTTACTTGGCACCACAAAAACTTGTTGAAGCCTGTGCATAGAATGGTGTTAAGTGGAATTTCATAAAAGAACTTCATCCGTAATCTTCAATTTAGTTTGTAAGTTATTGACATTTCTTAGTTGAATTGGAATATTTTAAACATTAAAATTCAATTATGAATCGTGTGATTTCTAACCACCTATGTTTTTAAAGAACATATGTAATTTTTACAACTTGAGTAAGTTAGGGTGGAATAAGAAGGTTAGTTTAACCCCTTGATTACAAAGGGTTACTCATGTTCTAAGTGAGGTTTTCTACAATATTTCTTGCCAACATACTCTCTTTCATCTGAGAAGCACCCAGAATGGCAGGCAGAAATAAAGAAAATTACCCTTATACAAAACTAGAAGAAAGAGTAATGCACAATTGAAAATATTTGGAGGGAAATACTTGTAATCTTTGTTAGGAAAGTGAAAATTTTGTGTTGCGAAATCAATAATAAACTATCATAAACAATCCAAACCTGTTGGAAATTTCAACCAACCCAATTTTACAATATTTCTTTGAGAAAAGCTTGGAAACTTTATTGTGTTTTTCAGTAACAAATGCATTTTTTTAGCAAAAATTGGACATTCTTGAAAAATGTAAAAAATATTTTGTAAAAACTACACAAACCCATCAGGAAACCATAAAATTGTTGTAGTTCATCCCAATGATTTGTGCCAACTTGCTGAGATATATCAATGAGAACAAACAGAATAGATGACTACAGAAGTTTGTAAAATGCCACAAAGTTTTAACATTAGCTAAACAATTCTTCTTCCAAAGCAGGGAGACATAACCATTCTAAGTACCGACCCATCTCATTGCTAACCTTTGTCTACAAAATAGTAGCAAAGGTATTCACAAACAGAATGAAGCCATACATTCAGGAGTGGATCCGGCCCTCACAGACTAGATTTATTCAAAATAGAAGCATTTTGGATCATAATGTTATAATGGCCTCAGAAGCAGTGGAGTGCGTGGTGGAGAGCGACCAAAACCAAATTATAATGCTACTTGATTTTGAGAAGGCATATGACAAAGTCTCTTGGGCTGTTATGCAAGATACAATAAGAGCATTGGGTTTCAGAAATACATCACATGGATTCTTGCCTTATACAGGAATGCACAAGCCTCAGATATAATCAACAACACTTGAGGACCTATGCTGGAACTTCAGAGATCAGTGAGACAGGGTTGCCCATCGGCACCCTATCTCTTCCTTCTAACAGTGGATGTGCTAGGGCACATGCTTCAAGACCCAACACATTGAGTACTAGCGATGCTCTTGCCTAATGGAGCTCAATCAACAAGCCAAATGTTCACAGATGATACAGCCTTCTACCTGGCAGGATCAAAGGAAAACATGGAAAGGACAATGGCAATGCTCCACAAATTTGGGGCAGCCTCAGGAGCCAAGCTAAACCTAACCAAATCTGTAGCAGTATGGGTGTTGCCTGTGGAAAAGGACTGGTCATGGGGAGAGGCTGAGGGTTCAAATGGCAGAAAACTTTCTCTTGCAAGCAGAATTTTAGTAGTTAACCAGGTAATTCTAGCCTCTATATGGTACCTATGCTCATGTCCAGACCTCTCTGGAAAAGTATTTAAAAAAATTAAGACAGCTAGTAAGAAACTACTTATGGGCAAGAAACTCAAAGGCAGGTGCAAGAGCTAGAGTTCGTTGGGTGCCAGTCATTCTCCCCATTTCACAAGGAGTGCTAAAAAGTCCTAAATCTTCACTTGCAGGCCAAGCCCTCCTGGTGAAGCTAATTCCAAGGGGTCTAGAGTCGGGATGGGCCCAATGGAAAGCTCTTATTTGCTACAGGGTTTAACACTCTAGGCCCCAAGTGGGTGGGCATTTGAAAACACAAGCATGTTGGTTAATGTCAGCATCTAAGCTTGAAAAAAAAAGGATACCCACTTTGGCAAGCTGTCTACTTGGCATGGACCTCAATGGACAGAGGAAGATAATAACTCCCCCCAAAATCTTGGTCAACAATTTACAGGCAGCCCCTACATGGAAACCACCTTCTCACCTCAAAGGAAGGCAGGAGATGGGGAACAGAGAAGGAAACAATTTATGGAAAATGGTCCCAGAGGGGTTTAATGCATGTAGGGCAGCTCTGGAAGGAGGACACAAACTCATAGTGGACATTACAAGATCTAAGGGAGTTTAGATTGAGGAAGGGCTGGTCCTCACCAAAAGAACCTCATTTGTAGTATCCCTTGGAGCCTTTCTCAGGGGTTTTGATTTTAGCTAGGAGAATGGTTATCAATCCAATCAGCCCATCCAATAGAAATAGTCTACCAAGTTCTACACATTTGTGAAAGTTCTCACCTCGGAACAGCTCATTAGGGTAGGACAAGGCCTTCAAGAGGTGCCACTTGGAAAGCTAAACCGGGTTAGAATTATGAGAAGACAAGGGACTTATGGCCCCCTTCTAGAATTCAACCCCCCTATCCCACCAACAAGTGAACAATCAAAGTGGTTGTGCGGGGATAGACCTCTGAAGGAGCTTGGTTTGGATCTGGCAGAATGGATTTGGAAGAGACAATGTTCTTTGAAAGAAGTGGACTTATTCAACTACACAACAAAGAGAGGATACAAGGTAGGCCTTCAGTGAGAGACATCAAAACTCAAGATAGATTAACAACTAGCAGGTTAGGGCTTCCAAGCTAAGCAAATGTCAAGGCTATACATGAGTTTGTGGCACCCAAGGCTGCCAAGGAAAATATCAGCCATGCTATGGCTGATTTGAGCCAAGGGGCTCCCAGTGGAAGCTTGGAGAACTCAGATAGGCCTTCCAAGAAGTTGCAAACTTTGTCAAACGAGACATCTAGAAGACTCCAAGTATCTCTTTAGGAACTGCAATACAGTTGCAGAGGTATGGAAAAAAATTCAAAGCTTAAGAAACCTAACAGGCTTACCTTCACACTTTAGAACATGGGACCAAATTCTCTGGGGGGAGGTTAGCCTCCCCAACTCCTGAAGCAGTCAGGGAGAAGCAGTCGCTCATCATGAGCAAAGCAACGCAACGAGCATTGAACTCCATGGGAGATCCTTAAGGCTGACTTCCTTTGGTACACTTGGTGTCAAAGGTGTGAACATGATCTTCAGGATGAAAGTTTCTCCTATGAAGTTGGCAACTCACAGTTAGAATTGGCATGGAGGTGTGGATTGAGCTTCAACATCACACAAGAATTGCACAAAAAAAAAAGAGTTGGAACAGAATGTCAATATGGACCCACCACAGCATCTTTCCAACCAACTCGGAGAGGGAACCATAAAGTGGATCCGCACATCTCCAGCAACTTTTCTGCCGCAAGAGCTGGCAACCCTAAATCCATCGAGTGATCGGGCATTCACCAACGCCCAACACAGTTGATGCAGGGACATGATATGTTGGAAAGAACCATAGAAAACTTCTTCAAAGAGGTAAATGAGGAAGCCAATAGGAATTCCGGGCCATTCGCTTCCAACCTTCTAGGGCATCAAAACACTCACCAACGAAGCTACTAGAGACAAGATGTTCATGAAGGAGGAGCACACCAACCACAACCATACTTGAAAGCGGCGGGGGGGGAAGGGAGACAGTGCCCACACGTTAGTTATGTTGAATGTCAGCCAGGTGGTTACAGCAATGGAAGGAGCCCAGGTCAGCAAGACTTCCAGCAGCACACTCGTAAGGAAAAAAAGTACATTGTGTACACACGCATAAAAAGGGCTGGCTTCTCCAGGTGCGGCATTAGAACAGCAAAAGAGAGAGGTGGTCATTTAAGAAATGGAGTTCATTGTGTACACTTGTAGAAAAAAGGGGTAAGCTCCACCGTGTGCAACAACAGACCAACAATAAGTTCAAGGTGGTCCCTAAAATACAAGCAGCTTTCATGCACCAGGGGACAAGCTGAGGCAATAGACGCCCCCCACCCCAAAGAAGCTCCATCGCAAGCCAATACTCGATGCCACCTCAATGCATCCACAAAAGACAAAACCCAGCCGAGTCACACACATCGACATATCCACCAAAGAGAACCCTGTCCATCACGCACAACTCCTAGGAATCACTGTTCCGAGACATGAAGAAATCCTACTTCTACTAGAAGTTGCACCCTGAAGAAGCCATGAGTTGCTGATGTTGGGGATTACAAAATTCATATTTGAGGTTCTTCCTATTCATTATTTTTCTCTTTAATGTTGTTGTTCTTTTATTGTTGTTATTGTGATTGACAGACAAAAACTATATATACATAGCACACAACCCATACATCCTTTGGGCCTTTTATGAATAATCCACAAATGTTGATCAGAACAAAATTGGCCCTTAGGGACTTTGTTTGTGCAAGAGAACACACTGTGCCTTGGCAAATAAATCTGCATTGGAGAAACTCAGCAGTGTTTTCTTTTTTGTGTGTCCTATTCTGGCATTATCACATCCTTTTTGCTAGGTGGAACATGCAGCTATCTCTTGGGCTCCAATTTTCTTTTGGGTCAGGCTGTCAATGCCTCCACAATGAATCAACCATTGAGATACAAGCTTGAAATTTGAATGACTTTCCATTCATTGGAACCTTCTTCTTCTTCTTCTGATTTTCACTTCTGATCTGTTGTTGATTGATTTAATTATTGGTTCTCATGCCTAAAACTAAGGCTTTTTAGGTTTCAGAATCCACCCCTGATTAGTAGTTGATTGATTTTGTTAATGAATTTAGACCTTAGAACTAAGGGCTTTTACATCTATCTAACAAGGTTGAATTTCATTAAGAACACTATATTTTCAGTTTCTCCTTAATTTCTCAACTTCCAACTCTTGTGTACCTTCTTTCCACTTCCACTTTTGATATGTTGCTCATTGTTGGTAGATGATTGAATTTTGCTATTGGTTTTAGGGCCTTAGAGTTAAGGCTTTAACATCTATATAACTGGGCTGAATGTCATTAAAAAATCATTTTCCTTTCATTTTTCCTTTCATTTCTTCCTCTGTTTATATTGCAATAAAGTTTAACATCATCAAAAAAATTTAGTGTTCCTTCCTTGATAGGAAGGAGAAGTATACATCTTTTGTGGGGGGTTTTCTATACTTTTCTGTTCTTGGGTTAGTTTCTCTCAATAAGCCTTTGAAGAGGATGTGTGGGTATTTGAATCTTGAGGTACCCCTTCATAAGGCTTGAAGGGTATAACATTTCCAGGCCCTAAAATTACATACGCCCATAGTTCATATGTTAATGGTCCTAATACAAGAGTACGACTGCAATTATTTTTTTCACAATCTGCCCTTTGCCCCAATTTTTTTCATCTCAGCATTTGAAGACATGTCTGGAGCTGTAGTTTTATGATTATCCCAACATGCTTGTACTATACATACGCAATCAAAAATTCCTATCCGTGGTTATCTTTATGTTTTACCACAACCAAGTAATTTTTTACAATCATGAAAATATGAAAATGTTATTATTATTGATGAAATGTTGATGCGTGACTAGCACTATGTTATGTGCAATAGAACAACGATTAAAACAAGCTCAAGATAATATGAATCCATTTGCAAATGTATTATTATTATTGGTTAGGAGATTTAACACAATTGCTTGCAATTTGTAAACATTCTTTGGAAAAAAAAATTGCATATTAACTTTGTCACATTTCAATGGCTCCATGTTGGTCGAATGCAAGTCATCACATTTTACAAGCATCTATGAAACATATTACAACTCCTATTTTTCCAATTTTAAAATATGATACACATTAAAAAACCTACACAAAATGAAATTGATAATGTTTTGTCATGTTGTTATGTTTCAAAAATTGAAGTGTTATCACACATTGATAATGATATTACTATTTTATGTTCACATCAAAAAGATGTTAATAAATATAATGATTAATAGTACATAAAATGTTTCATTCTAATGAAATTTTTGATGTCATGATGGAAACTAATGCTATGGGTGTTGAACACGTGGAAAATTGGTTATATGATTCTAAATTTGATCATATTAGATATGTAGCTAATGGTGCAAGAATAATGTTATAAAAAACATAAATATTTCAAAAGGAACTGTGAATGGAGCTTTTGCTATAGTAACATCTATTATATTTAATAATGATAAAATAATTCCAAGTATTACTATCAAAATTATAAGTACAAATATACAAATAATGTTTAAAAGATAAACATTACAACATAAATATACATATGAAACATGTTATTATAAAACATCATTTTTTATTGTATTAGCATATGCAATAACTGGTCATAAAGCACAAGGTGCAACAATTAAATCTATAATTAAAAATTGATATTAAAAATTCATTTGCTCTAGGTCTTACATATGTGATGTTATCAAGAGTTACAAATCATCAAATCCATTGATTTGTCAAAATTTTATCCCTCTAGGTTTTTTTAATGTATTTATCAAAGTTAGTATAAAACATTATATTTTAATATTGAAAAATATATTTTAAATAATTGTTTGAAATTGAAATGAATAATGTTGGAATTAAAGTTGCATACAATTTTTGTGAAACAAGGTAAGAATTTAACTATGAGAAACATTTTAAAAATAATTATGGATAAATTTGCAAGTTTTTTTTTGTTTTTTTTCTTGAAACACTACTTTTTTTTGGGTGGATATTATTGACTTCAAATATTTATTTGAGGAATGAGGAAAAATGGAATATCAAATATTGTTAATTGATGGAAGCTGCATTTTCACATGTATTCCATACAAATCCATCCCATGTTTTATTACAATTTAAAGTTTATTTGTTATAAAATTGATGATCTAATTACTTATATTTAATGGTGGAAGGATTTAGGATTGGAGACATCAACAAAAAGGTTTTTGGTCATTGGTATTTGTAAAATTATACAAAAGCATGTAAGAAAGGCAACATGTACCAAAGAAAAATAATGTCCAATAGCAAAACTATTTCATAGGTAAGGTTTGTCATTCACATGAAATGCTTTTAAATTGGAAAATGGTTGTAGCTTGTTTTGTTTCATCATCTTTATCATTATAACTATCATCATCATCTCCATTTCTTCAAAAAATACATAATTTTCTTGTTAATTTTTTTGTGCTGGAAGTTTTTGTTGTTTACTAAAAAGCAATATGAATTCTTCAATCTAACATAGAAGGCCTAACAAATGTGGGTGTGATTATTGATTTTGTAAACAAATATGGATGGAGGTAATTCGCAAAATATGCTAGGATTGATGATGTAGTTGAAGACCATAAGATATATTCACAATTGTGAATATATACTACAAATAAAATGTGTATATGTGTGAGTATTTTGTTAAATGTAATTAAAATATGTAACCAATTTTGTTGTATATAATTGGATTTTTCAATGAATGATGTTTGGGGAAACAACTTAATTGGGATGTTGATTCCATTATGTGGATTTACAAGATTATTAAGTTTAATTATAGTAGGCAATCAATTATTTTGTTTTTAACTATTTGGATGGAGGATATTCAATTAGGTGGTTTTACACACATTTTAGTTACTTGGAAGACCCATGCTTTTGAAGATTTTGTTTGATGTTGATAATTTTATTTTAAAATGTATGGGTTAGTATTCAATGATATTTTAATCATAAAAAAATCTAAACATTAACAAAATGTTTTATTATGTTTTGTTATTTCAAATTTTTGATAAATAAAACTCCTAATTCTTTTGATGTTTATTGCTACAAAGAAGAATAAACATGAACAAAATGTGAAAATGTGTACAAATAAACATATATTGAATATGTATATCCAAAGATGGTTTCTTACATAGACAATGTAACTTAATTAAGAGTTTCCAAGATTGCACAAAGGTGACTAAAAGGACTTGGGAATTAAAATTATAGGTTTTTTAACAATTAAAAACTTTGATTATTAAAGATTATTATTTTTTGGATGATTTTATTCATTGAGTACATTGTTTTACATTGTACATTCTAAATTATTAAACATGTTTTATTATACATATATGAATGCTCAAATTATACATTTGAAATTCTTTCTTATTCAATATTTTCTTGATATTTCTCAATTCAAGTGTAATATAATTTAATATAATATTATAAATATAGAAAAATATTAGTATGTTATAATACCTCATAATTATAGTTGCGATTGAAATTAAACACTTTTGAATTTAAAAAATGATAAACAACAAATTGTACATCAAAATATGAATACTTATACTTAATCACTTGCTTTTGATGATTCACATCCAAACTTTAATATGAAAGTAATGTATAATTGTTTCAAATTGAAATTCAATGAAATAATTGTAAGAAGATTTTTAAATGTTCATTATCACATGTTTCATGTACACATAGGTAACACAACATAAAATGTAGAATTCCATTTTCAAACCACAAAATCATCCCTCAAAAATACAAATTGAAATATTTTATTCATAAAACTTCTTATTATGTGAAAAATAAATGAATAATGCCTAGAGTAAAACATCAAAACATAGCAAATGTATTTTACAGAGAAATTGAATTACAAAAAAAATAAAACTATTCAAATTAATTCAAATAAACTAAGAAATAACTCAGAAATGACATTTAGTAAGAAGGAAAAATAACACGACAAAAATTTGAACCTTTTTCCAGGCACTAACATCTTTATAATTGAAAACATTTTTTCATGTTTATTTGCAAAGGGTAATGAACCCTCTTTATGAAATTTCATAAATGTGAAACACTTCCACTTCCAAATTGTGTCCTCTAAGATCAAAGGATGAGATATTGGTGCTAAGCACCTCTAGATATAAAATGTGTATCTCTTTTGATATTTATTGTTATAAAACAAATGATAATGTGTACAATCTTTTTTTTGGAAAAGTTGCTTATATGAAAATGTAAGTTTTGAAAAATCATGAAACATCATTCTACACATTTTTTGTACATAAACATGAACTATAAATGTATTACATCATTTCAATTAATATATAAGAATATTATAAAATAAACTAATTGATGTGGGCATGTGTTGTGAATGAACATATATTAATATGTTATCCAAAGGTATATTTCTCAATTGACAATATATTCTAATTAAGGGTTTGCAAGGTTTCATAAGGCTAACCAAAAGAACTTGGAAACTATAGGTTTTTTAAAGATTAAAAGTTTGGATTCTTCTAGGACTTTTTAAAAAATAATTTTATTTATTAAATAGATTGTTTTACAAATCTTTTATCAAACATAATAATAATTATACATATATGAATGAGAGTATTTTCAATCTTTTCTTTCAACATGCAAACTTGAAATTAAAACGAATTTATATATATTGTAATTGGGAATGACATAAACAATGGAAATATTTTGTCGACAAATATGATTGTTTGAAAACATATAGAATTTGTATGAGTGCAATGCACACTATGTAAATGAATGATTTAAAAAAATATATATATAAATTTCCATCACAATATTTGGTCATGGGTTAAAAATAGACAATACAAAAGTTATGCAAAGTTTACTACAAGATTTGAAAACTACAAGAATTTTGGATTCTTGTAAAAATGTTTTTCATAATTTCATTATTGAACATGCACTTGAAAATATTTTTCAAAATGTTATAAATGTTTTTAAAGATCTTAATGAATATTTTTCATAGATTTCTAAATTATATGATAAATATATATTTGAAAAATCACATGTGAATTTGCAAATTTCATGTTAATATTTAACATGGATATGCAATTAAACAAGTGCATAATATAATAATAGAACAATAAAAGTAAATAACTTTTATAAATCAATTTTAATTTAAATATGGATATGTTTTACAAATGTACAATGTATAAGTCAAAGGTTAATGATTGAAATTAAATAGTTTTAAATAAAAAAGATGACAACCAATAAATTACACATCAAAATATCAATATTTATAATATGCATTCAAATATAAAATGATGATGCATTATGTATTTAAATAAAATATTTCCTAGAGGATCCATGAAAAAGGTTTATGTTTAAAGAGATCTAAAGATTAAGGTTCTAATAACTAAAGAAGAAATTTCAATTTTGACAGAACTAATCTAGGACTTAAAATTACAAACTTTATTTTCAGCATTATGCAAAATGTGTTTGTTGTTGTTCATGTAACAAATTATATGATTCATGGGAGTTATAGCTATAAAAGCAAAAACATGATATTTCTTTTGCGTTTCAACTAAAGAAATTCCTGATGTTTTTATTGTGTCCCCCTGATGCCAACACCCAAGAATAAGAAAGCAACGAGAACCCACCAACCATGTCAAATATTACATTCAAGTTTTATTATACAAATCATACAATAACAATCATCTGGGCTGCAATCATGAACAAACTTTATCCTACTCCACACTGCCACATCTCACCCTTGTAGAAACCACAAAGCAACCCTCAAATCCTAAATGATGGACTGTGATTATGGGAGGTCAAGGGATGGGTATCAACAGAGGAGCTGCAACTTCCCATTTTCCGCACACCTGTGGCATCCCTGCCCATGCCCATTTCCCCATTCCTCTCATCTTGACTTCTTCTTGGGGCCTACCTTCTACAAGAAAAAATTAGGCCTCACGGATCTAGAGATTTTCAATGTAAAAAAAGGCTTATCAGTGATGATCCACATACTTATAAAGAGATACAAATCTTTAGACAGTGATCCTCTTCCAAAACACAAATTGCGTTATCATATTTCTCACCTCACCAAGATAATCCTCCCTGATGGACTTGCCTCATCAAATGCACAGCTCTCACTTGTGCCTACACATGAAGCTCACAACCCATTATTGATAAATAACCAGTGATGGATTCTGGTGCCAGATGTGTCATTATTTCTATACTTGGTCTCTATAATTGGGAATTAGTTGCTGTGAGTGAGTACATTTCTTGCTTATGCTTCTTCTAAATACATGGGCCCCTTCCTTTCCTCCAACTTGCTCTATGGAATACAGATGTAGTTTCCAAAAATTGTCAGCAAAAAGAGTTGACCTCATGAGTCAAGTGAAGGAGCTGAGATGGGTAGCACCAGATATTGCATCACAATGTTATATTAGCTGCCCAGAAAGAAAACGGAGTTCAAGAAGACCAATGCACTTTGCAGCATTACCTGCATCAAATCTTTCAACCAGCCTCAAGCCAATAAACCCTGTTGCTCCAGTGATTGCCACAATCATCTTTATCTGTCTGCAAGAAAAACATCAAGGAGGAGAACATTGTAAATCCTTGTCGTTGTGAATTACATTTCTGGCAACAAGGGCATACCCATGTCTCAAGGAACAAAACATAATTTTGTTAACATTGGGAATATTTTGTTAACATGGGGAATATTTTGTAGACAAACATGATTGTTCAAAAACATAGGTCACTCATACTCCTCCCTATCACACCTGGACCAGCTGAGGGCTGCTGTAAAGATGATACCACTTGCCCTGGTGCAAAGTCTACATCCCTTTATAGCTGGCTAAACTCTGCCAATGTCCCTGGTCCACCAATCTGCAGACAAGACTATCGTCACAATCTATAAATACCATCTTAGCTTCGTACATGAGCTCAAAAATCTAACCATATTCTAGAGAATGCATACTGGAATAAGTTTGACTATGGAGCAACATGAGCGCATTGAAACATTGAATGTGTCAGCATTCTTCAAATCATCTTCACTGAGGGATACATTTCTCACAAAAGAAAAACTGCACTAACACATATGCATCACTGGTTGTTTCCTCCAAATGCTTTGCCTGCTGAGGTGAAAGCTGCTGTGGTACTTACTTTGCAGCTCTTACACCTGTCTCTGAGCAATCACAAGCTGCCATTTAGCATCCATTCTTAGGCCCCATAACAGCCAAGAGGTCTTCAACATGACCAAACCCAACAGCTTACAATGATATCCAAACTAAGACTAATTTACTACAAAGACCAGAAAGATTAATAAATGCATGAAGTAAAGAACCCACCCTCATGAATGAAAATGCGGACATGATGACAAGAGCCACATAAATACGCATGACAACCAAGTTAGATGAGACCATATATAGTAGAATGCCTGTTACTTTGAAGGCATCTTCATCTATTGGATCATCTCCAATAGAGACTGGGAATACACCCCTGCAATCAGATAGCCCTGCCATGTCCACCACAACCAACTTCCTTATTTGTATGAAAATTCATGCACTTGACATTGCCAACCTTGTGTGGATATGCGTTTGTTGTTTTGTGAGGTTTCTGCTGCAGTTGTACTCACCAAGTGAACTTAGCAGAAAATCTACAGCCTTGCCCTTATCCCATGCTATAGCTGGACAAATTTCCAAGACTTGCAAAAAGGCATTTAATGCATCACATTCCAGCACTAGAATCCAGCTATGCATTAAGACTTAGGTGGCCAAAAGTATGAAATCGTGAGAATTGGTGACATTCTCACCATAGCACAATGGATCTACCCACACTCAAAGACAAAGGCATGGAGTAACGAAAAGAAAGCTTCAGACCAGATACCGTCGCCCAAACATGGCCTGCAAGAAAGTGTATCATGATGAGGACGGCACTGGGTAGAGCTGATGGTAGACAGTGACAAGTGGTACTTTGCATCTTCCATGTTGATATGGACGTATATTGCTAGCTTGTCAAGTTTCTGATCCCATTCGCCATCCCTCTCAACCTGGCATCTAGATTACAGCAAAACAATACATTCTAGCAATCGGTTCACAATCTACTGAATCTTGCAGGTTGAGCAGTTCGCTGAAGATGAACACCTGCAATGAAAAACATAAGCAATTGGAGTAGTAGGAAGCAAGAAGATAATCAGTCACACATAAATAACATTTACCGATGGATGTCATGATATCGATGGTTTCTCCAACTGCTTATGTTTCTGGGAGTTTTGATGCAAAAGAAGGCAAAGATCAAAAGGCAGAGTGGATGAAGCAAGAAGAATGGAAAAACCTGTAAGATTAGGGTTTCCAATTGGGTCAGACTAAACAAACAATGAATGGGAAGCAAAATGTGAAAGTACCTTGCGCCTTGAAACTGTGACTTCCTCCTTACGAGAACCCCATCCCAAAATCACCTTCCATTTGTAACTCCACCCAAAGATGCCTCTCCATTCATTGTACAGACACTGAAACCCTCAGCTAGAAACCATTGACCACCCAACTGAGCATCATCAGCTCACCACATTCCCAGGTGGAATGGCCCCCCTAAATGGAGGGTTTGAAGTTAGTTCATGACTGTATCAGGGCTTGGGCTGGGGGAACCAGCCCAAGCTTTGATACAGTCAATAGGATTTTTTTAAAAATTATGTCATGGTTGCAAAAAATGTCAAGAAAGGTAAGTAGGATTTGTGCAACTTATGCTAGCATGTTCATATTTGTCAAATCCACAATTGATTTCTAGTATCTCTCAAAACTCGGACATTTGTCCAGTTGCTGAGAATTTTTTGTGCTTGAGATCGTACCAACACTCAACCTAGGTCTAGTTCTCAACAAAGTTTAGCTTAGGTGTCATATAAGATACATTCATTAATAAGTTAAGTTAGGTTGATAATTAGATAATAATTAAAAGTAAGTAGTTAGCTAAGTAGTTGTTAATAGATAAAAGGTGAATCACAAGGTTATGGCCATGTTCATTCTTGTTGGGTTTCTTTGGGTTTGTTTCATGATAACAATTAAATGGTTCCTAAAAGGTGTGATAATTGAATTTTTCAATACTAGTGGGTACCTGTGGCTTTGTCACTTTGTCTCGGTCGGGTCCATCGGTGGTTTTTATCTCACTCGTCCGTTGTTTCGTCGGCTTTTTCTTGCAACACGCCCGGTCGGGTCCACCGGTGGTCTTTATCTCGGTCGCCCGCTACTTCGTCGCCCTCTCCCCGGGCCCCACACCTTGCTTACACCTGTGGTACATTGGTCGCCATCTGCTTCACCAGCCTCTCCTTCCCCCACCCCCCACGCCGGGCCTGGTCGGGTCGAACCTCGTGGGAACACAAAACCAGGTGTGGCTCATTTCGGGACCTTGTTTTTGTCAACTACATCGATTGGTTGAAATCCAAAACCCTCGTCATAGACATACCTCGTCATAGACAGACGGACAATGTAGTTCATTTTGGGACCTCATTTCTATTAGTTTTTTTCGTTGGGTTGTCATCTGGGGGGTTGCAGAATCGGCCTCGCAGAGACTGTTTCTGTCAATTTCTTTCATTGGGCTGTCATATGGGGGGTTGCAGAATCGGCTTCGCAGAGACTGTTTCTGTCAGTTTCTTTTGTTGGGTTGTCATTTGGGGGGTTGTAGAATCGGCCTTGCAGAGACTGTTAACGGGTTGGAACGCCATGTCATAGACAAACAAGTGAATTAATATATTAGACTAGTGGTACCTATGACCTTCGGACACCCGTGGCTACGCCACTTTAGCCACCCCGAATGCTCTGTTTGGTCGTCATAATCCGAAATTTTCCCAAAATAACATTCATGGGTCCCACCCTAAGGCATTTATATCCCCACAAATAAAAACAATATTGTGACTTAGTGCAATGGTCCCGACCAACGTTGTGCAGGTATCAGAACCAGCCGTGTGTACCCTTAGGTTATCAGTCCGGGTATTTACTCCCTTACCCGACAGGGGTGAGAAAACCCAAAACCCCGGTTTTGACATTTTGAACCTTGGTTCTCGAAAGTTTTGGAAATTTTCGAAAACATGCTCCTCTATATAATCGTCGGTTCTTTCGATAGTGGGGGTGGGGGGGAGGGGAAGATTTTTATATCCACCTTTGGTGCGGTGGGAGAGGGATGTGATCCGACCATCATTCCTTCCCTTCGGACGGCTGCGATGCTTTGTGGAGATCAGGTCCTGGTTTGTACACCTAGCCGGTGCGAAAACCGTGGTGGGCACTCGCTGTTTCACCGGCCTCTCCCTCCCCCATCCCCCAAAACCCCCGTCGCATACAAACAGACTTACTAAATTAATATATTAGATTGTGCAATCCCATAATCTAATTATCCAGTTTCAATCTATTAAGGAGAACACCAAATTGATTGTTATGATGAGTTATTGGATGAAATGTTTTAGAAGTGTGCAAATTTGCCAGGTGTGGGAAAGGTGGGGACACCTCACGGCCAGGGTGAACCAGCTCCTGGCACTGATACCTGCACCTTTTTTTAGGGAGGCCACTTACTGACAGTATTAAGCCCAAAAATTCTAAGATTAGATCTCACAGACCCTATTTTAACCTAAGTATGGGTATTTGTAATATTCGGAAGCAATTTAAATGAAACTTTGGGTTCTAAGCATGCTACCAGTGTGGGTGCTGGGTCACCCAACACAAGAAACTTGTGGGGGATCCTCTGTTTGAAAATCTGAGAATCTCAAGGAATCCCCATTGCAATTGAATGGGAAATGCAAACTCCCCATTCTTTTTTCATTTAGGGGAAAGTAAGGGTTTTTACACAATGTTGAAGCTGAAGCAAGGGAAAATTGGTGAAGACCCTAGGAACAAAATGAAATTTCCTTTTGTACACTTTTTGATTCGATCACCTTTCAGGGAAAATAAAGATTGTTTTGAAGTTTGATGTCTGAAGAGAGGAAAGCTCTTGAAGAAGTCCATGCTAATAAAATGCAATTCTCCTGTGTACATTTTAGCATCTGTCACCAAGCAGAGAAAATAAGGCTTTTCTTTTGATCAAGAAACCTGAAGAGGGGAAGGGACTTGAATGCATCTTCCCTCTCTACCGTTTTTGCCTCCAACACCTTGTAGGGAAAATAAGGTTTTTTTTTTCATAGTTGGGAACTCAGAGTAGGGAAAGGCAGTGCAGGGGAGAGGATGGAGGAGATTGCAGCATACCATTTATGTCATTAGTGGAGGTAGGCCTGAGGGCTCAAAACGCAATCTAAATTTTCAGAGTGCCACGTGGCATCATTTAAAACACTTTCACCTCTTAGTGGCCATATTAAGCCCAAAAAATGTTAAATCTGAACTCAGACACCCTGATTTAGTCTTAGCATGGGATATTTGTAATGTTTAGAAATCATTTAAATGGACTAGCTTGGGTTCACCCAAAGGCTCTCAAGTCACTGTGCCCTTGTTGGCTGATGGAATATCATTGAAACTACTTAATAGCTAGATGGGAATTTGAAAAAGTTTGTCAGAATCCACAATTTTTTTATAAAAACAATCAAGGCATTGAGGCTAGTGTTGCCCTGTTATTGGGGAATTGTTTTTTAATAAATATGTTGGGTACTAATAAAGGACACACTGACAGGCTATTGCAACCTACATGTCGGCTAGCAGCAATATTTATTTTGGGGAAAAAAAAGGTGAGCTAGAGTTGCACAAGAAGTCCAAGACCATATAATTCACAGGGCTCTTGTGAAAATCCCCTCTGATCTCATTTGTATCATTGAATCCATCAGAGACATGTCTGTGGACATCAGTTGCAAAAGCGTCCAGGTGCTGAAGAAGACTTATGTATGCCAGTGATTTTGCAGCTGTTGCTGGCTTGTTTATCCCCACCCCATGTAGTAGGTTAAGTAGTATTCAGTTTTCTGGTCAGCTTGGTCTACAACGTTAGAGAACAACAGTCTGTTAAGATCCTGTAAATAGTCCAACTGTTCCAAATTAGTACTGTTCTTTTTTCCAAGTCTCATACTGTGACTAGGAATCATTCAGTGTGTTTGTAGTTGCAGGCTATGTGAAATTTTCGAAGTCCTCACCTCTTCTTAATAGGTAATGACTAGGGAATATTGCAGAGGAAGAGTGTAATATCACATCCGCTCTGTCTGTGTCGACTCTCTCTAGTGACCCAAACTCACAACGTTTAGGTTACTGCTGCAGGAGCAGTACTACTCTACTTGAGAGAGAGATTGACGTAGTCAATAAAAGACGGCGTTAGGCCCTCCTCCACTCTAGGTCCCAGAAGGGACCAACTAGTTTTTCAAATGATTCTACATTTTGAAGGATCTTATATCCTTAGTTTTCCAGCATATGTTGAATCCCAAATTCTAGCACCCTCCGGCTGCTCTTATGTCAAACTGCAAGAGACTCTTCTCATAACAGATCCCTTTAGAAATCTTCTCCTCCAAATCTTCACACACAGACATGGGTTGTCCCAATTTGCTAAATAGATGGGTCGTAATTTTCCACCCACAGTCTAAGCAATATGCTTTTTATAAGCTGCTAATCTGAAAAGTCTTGCAGCCTGAATGATTTAATCTCTATGAATTGTGCCATTAAGAAAGTGTCAAACAGTGTGAGAAATAATTAATTGGTAGGATTTCCATAGTACTTGGGATCCTTGCTATGTTTCACCAAAGCCCCAGTTGGGAGGTGCCACATCCATGGATGTTAAAGTTTGACTAGCACCAGTGGTGACCATGAAGGACTCCCACAGTCATGGAAAGACCACTTTGATATCAAAAACTAAGCAATGCAAAAATATCCAAATGTAACTCCACTGTACTCCAACAGCAAAATGAAGCTTAGTTGTTGAAGGTCATAGCTCTTCATTGCAATATAGAAACCTTGGACACCCATATTTCACATCTAATTGAAATCTTGATGGTAGACATGAAGAAAAAGGCTATCACAAATGCAAACATTGAAGTTGTGCAATTGACTAAATAATTAAACACCATGAGCAGCATAATTAACACAAGAATCATAGGGTTGACAGAAGACATCTTAGCTATGGAAAAGTCTTCAGGTATAAAGAATTTTGAGCTCAATGAGATCTAAAGCAACGTAATAGCATTGGTGTGTGACCAAGACATTGCAAAAGGGACCTTTGCCAAGGAAGACTTTGATGAGGTGCATTTCAAATTTGAGACTGAGGAGCTTACCAACATGAAAGCCCTAAATCACCAACCAGAAAATCAACAATGGATGTTAAATATTGAGAGCAAAGACATAAAGTTGCAACATGAGTGTGAGGAACATTGATGCTAAAAAAGAAAGTTCTTTTGGTGTGGGGGTATGCTAGAAATCAACCAATCTGAATACCACACTCTTGACCTCTGTTTTTGAATGCAAATGGTGCTACTTTCAGAAATGATTCTACTTTCTTTCTTCTGAAATTTCCAATGATCTCCAACGCAATTAGCACAGGTGTAAAAATTTCCAATGATTTCCAATGCACTTAGCACAGGGGCATTAAATGAAACCTCCCCCAACCCCCTTAACTCTAAACCCTAGGACATGAACCCACAACAATTTATTTAATTTAATTTTTTTTTGGGGGATATTCCCTACACCTCCAACAACCTGAAATGAATAACTAAATGTTTGAACCCACCCATTCCAGAAAAAAAACAAACCCTTTCTCACTTCCACCTATTAAGACCCCTAGAACCCCACCCCCTCCCCCCTGCACGAAAAAAATAAAATAAAAATCATGACCCTCCTAAACCCTTAGCCCATGCAACCTTCGGGAAAAAAAAAATCGCTCCCAAATCTCCTCACCCACCCTCCAAATCCCAAAAATATTTCCCCCAACACCCTACCATCCCCAATCCAAAAGTTGATATCTTCAACTTCTTAGACTGTCCACCTATTCAAGGCAGTCCTGGACTGTCCACCCTATTTTAAACCAGTTAAATGCGCACCCACGTGGGCAACCCCTTCCCAGCCCCTCTTTTTCCAAAACCGACCACAGTCAGGGTGACCTGATGGACCACTGGCGAAAAAATTAATAGGGTATGACACACCATGTGAAACTCCCCTTGAGTTTACCGATTTCTTTAATGAACGATTAGATAACCCGTGGCTATGCCACTCCAGCCACCCCAAACGCCATAAAAGGTCGTGGCACCTCATCCGGCCCCCAGCAGCGGCTGCCCTGGCTGCAATTCGCGAATGTCTGTGATCTCATCGTTGTGAGGTCTCAGTTTTGAGATCCCTTTTTCCAAGTCTTGAGAATATAGGTCACAACTATCGCATAACCGTGTTAGGGTTTGGAGCTTTCACTTTTAGGTCTCAAGGTTAGGTCGCACTTTTGAGATCTTGTTTTTCAGGTCTTGAAAGTATTGGGCAGATCCGCAACAAAACCTTGCTTGGGTTTCAAGGCTTGTCATGGATCTCTGAAGGTGAGGGTCCCACTTTTGAGATCCCGCTTTCCAGGTCTTAAAAGTATTGGACAGAACCGCAACAAAACCTTGCTTGGGTTTCAAGGTTTGTCATGAAGGTCTGAAGGTGAGGTCCCACTTTTGAGATCTCGCTTTCCAGGTCTTGAAAGTAGAGGACAGAACCGCAACAAAACCTTGCTGGGTTTTCAAGGTTAGTTATGTAGGTCTGAAGGTGAGGTCCCGATTTTGAGATCCCGCTTTCCAGGTTTTGAGATTATTGGACACACAGACAGACACCACCATATTGCTTTTATATATAAAATGCCCAACTCCACTACAGGCATGACCAGTGGGCATGTGATGAAAATTCAACAGCTCACATGTCAGCAAACCATTTCTGTTGCCTTAGTATGCCAAAGGCAAGTTCTCAAAAGGCCACTTTACTTGGGGAGCACTTCAAACGGCCGATAAGTCTTCTTTCCTGACAAAGGATCAATTCAGAGGCTCCAGGCAGTGTTTCTTTTTTCCAATTTCTCATGTCACATCAAAACTGGTGATAAGCCACAAGGGGATTTAGTCAGGTATGGTTACAACCCAAATAAAGAAGTAAAAGTTATGGCAATCTTATTACATGTTGGCGAACCAATAGAACCTATTAACTAAATATGGGGATTTCAAAAGAAGAAACCTAGAAATCTGCCCAAATCTTTCAACTTTGTTTTTGGCTATTTCATAATTCTCTTCTTCCTGATAATGTGACAATTGTTTTAGGATTTTCCCAAAAAGTTCCCTGGACCGTCTTGCCTGGGACTTTCATTTATAGCAAAATGGCGAATTTCAGCCATGAAAATTTCACTAGATCCGGCTCTAACAACCCCAATTATATCTGCTGACTCAGGTTGTGCATTATCAAACAATGACCAGATACATCAATTCTGTAACGCCTGAAAAGCACCGGTCACAGGAAAATTTTCAAGTCTAAAACCTACACATGCTCAAGTTTGGGGCCAAGCACTAACACGGGGCAAGTGCCATGACATTATGGGAAATGAAATTATGGACAATGTTTCCCAGCAGGTAATGAGGGGAGAAAAAGCTACACCAGCAAAGAGTGTCCATATAATCTATATAAGAGGAAAGTTCTGACTAAGTCTTGGTAACCGGCCTCACTTTTCTTTGCTGACACATGGACGGTGCAATCCATCAATGATCACTTGCATCCATTATCTTATAGCCAGAAAAATCAGTGATCACAGGAAGTTGCAGGTCTAGTACTCACGCACAGAATGCATTATTAAAGACTTCCAATCTTGAGCAATGTGAAAGCACAAGACGACAAGAGAACAGACAGAAAAGCATCCAGCTGCAATAATATATTCCTGAGTAAAGTTCTGAGCAGATAGCACAGAAATCTTTAACCAGCGTAAATTATGGCACATGGTATGCACCATCCTAGAAGGACCACTTGGATCCTTTCTCTCAACCTCTATTCATAATGACCAAGATGTTCCTTCCAAGATGTTCACTAGTCCCGCATAAATGCAAGGAATCCAATGGACTAATTCTCCCTTGGCTCAAATTTGCATCCAGGAGTTTGCTACAAAGTTTTATCAAGGTTGGTTCCCTTGTTGCGCTATTGCCGACAATCTCTTCACATATGTTTATATGGCTTTGTGGCTCAATGCAACAAGAAAAATGCTCATCATCCAATCACCACATGGAATGCTTCTCACATATCATCACATCTTTTATGTCAAACTTGGTATGTCTCAAACACTAAAACTTTGGTTCCATGTCCTTGAATGCATTAGTAATGTTGTGAATATTTGACCTCAAGTAACAATTGTATAATGATTCAAATTTGCACAAAGGCTCATCTACCATGATTTTTTTATTAAGGTGGGTTAACTTGGTGTTTTTCTTGATTGCCATAGTGTTCACATGCATTTCATTGGGCTAGCAACCAACGCAAAAAGACAACAAAAACTATCAAGGTCATTGAACATCACATCTTTTGCAATTTCTCAAAACTTGTAGGTATGTGTTTCACACACAAACTTTTATCATCTTGAACTCAATATGTCTTGCAATGTCAAAACTAAGTTTGTGTTCTTATTCAAGGATGTGAAAGGTATGAAGGTTGTGATGCATGGAATGAGTGAATAATTAAAACAAGAATATGATTTTTTAGGTTTCAAACAAGATTATATTAAAGAGTTTAATTTGAACAAAAGTGGGATTAACATTAACTAGTTATTCCAAATAGTTTTGCAACAATTAAAAGTTATGAATTTCGCATAAATAGAGCACTACAATATTAATGTTTGCCAAGGAAAGAATCCCATTCAACAACAATAATGTTAGACAAGGTTTGTGCATATGCATGTGAATATGCAAGTGATGGAGTTGTGCAACAATACTGTTCAACAATGATCAAATTTGCCATTCAAATCACATTGAAATGGAATATCAACACGACAACTAACTACGTCAATGTATGTTCTAAATGATTCAATAATTTGCTCTTTGTAATTTATCATTTGTCCATTTATGTTTGGACCAAATCGATTTTGTAAACATTCAAGTTGCATGACAAGGGAATGGGAAAAGAAATTTCAATAGTAAAACATGATACAAAAGAATGATAAATCAATTTTTTTGGCAAAAAATACCAAAAGGCAACACAAGGTTTTACATACATATTATTTTGTTGCAGTTTTTTTTTTTTGGAATTGTTTTTACCTAAAAATGATTCTAAATATTTTTAAGGTGAAAACATTGTTACACTTATGCCTATTGGCTCCAAATTTTTGGAGTTCCTTGAAATAATGTTGTTAGTTAAATCAAACTTTGCCTAGGGATTCTTGCCACCTTAGCTCCATTAAAAAATGGAAAATATATATATTGATTTGGATGCACATCTTTTATCTACATTTATTGAATTAGACAAATTGCATAATGTAATGGAATGTATATTACCAAATGACATTCTTTAAATTAAGTGGAATAATCATCAATGATAAGATATGTATCTAATTATTGTGTAAGTAATGATTACATTTCAAATCTACATGAAAGTAAAGTGACATAAGTTTAGTGGAATATCCCCCAAAAAATCTCTATCACAATTAGTTTGTTTCATGTTCAATCTATATATATATTCCATTATTTCATGTTCTTGACAAATGAAATGTTTATGAAAAAGCCATGGAAGACCTTGACAAGGTTTATGTTCAATGAACCAAAAGTGTATTAAATTTAAAAACTTGTGCACATGAAAAAAAGGTCTTCAAGGAAGATGAAATAACTTTTGGAAATCTTGACAAACATAATGTTATTAAATTAAACATTGCACATATTTTAAGAATTTATATTAATATGTCAAATAGGTGTTGAACAATTATGAAGGAGCTTTTAAGGACATTGAAAAATTTCATCTTCTTGAATCAGACAATGCATTCACTTTGAAAACTTGTGAAAAATGTCAAATATATGTTGCATGATTATCAAGGAGTAGCCTTGGAAAAAATTCACAAAATTCATCTTCTTGATTCAAACAATGCATCCACTTTGAAGACTCTAGAACACGTTAAAACAATGTTGGATTAAGAAGCCTTGGAAGACCTTAACAAAGTTAATGTTCTTGAACCAAACAATGCATTCCCTTTGAGGAATCATGAAGATGTCAAAAGGATGTTGCATGCTTATCAAGGAGCCTTGAAAAACTTTGACAAAGTTCATGTTATTGAACCAAACAATGCATCCACTTTGAATAGTTGTGAAAGAATGAGATACATGTTGAATGATTATAAAAGACCTTTGGATGACCTTAACAAGGCTCATGTTCTTCAACCAAATAATGCATTCACTTTGAAGACTCATGGAGAAATCAAAAGGATATTACATGATTCATAAGGAGCTTTGAAGGATTTTGACAAGGTTGATGTTTTTGAACCAAACATTGCATTCACTTTGCAAACTTGTAAAGAGGTCAAAAGGATGTTGAATGATTAACAAAAAGCTTTGGAGGAGCTCAACAATGTTAATGTTCTTAACCAAAACAATGTAATCACTTTGTAGACTTGTGGAAAGGTCAAAAAGATGTTGGATGACTATCAAGGAGCCTTGGAAGACCTTGACAAGGCTGATGTTCTTGAACCAAACAATGCATTCACTTTGAGAAGTCGTGGAATTGTTAAAGGAATGTTGGATGACTGTCAAAGAGCCTTGGAAGACCTTGACAAGGCTGATGTTCTTGAACCAAACAATGCATTCACTTTGAGGAGTCGTGGAGATGTCAAAAGGATGCTGGATGGCTATCAAGGAGCCTTGGAAAACCTTGACAAGGTTGATGTTCTTCAACCAAACAATGCATCCACTTTGTGGATTCGTGGAGAGGTCAACAGAATGTTGGATGATTATCAAGGAGCCTTGGAAGACCTTGACAAAGCTGATATTCTTGAACCAAACAATGCACTCATTTTGACTATTCATGGATATGTCAAAATAATGTTACATGACTATCAAAGAGCCTTGAAGGACTTTGACAAGGTTGATGGTCTTAAACCAAACAATGCACTCATTTTGACTATTCATGGATATGTCAAAATAATGTTACATGACTATCAAAGAGCCTTGAAGGACTTTGACAAGGTTGATGGTCTTAAACCAAACAATGCATTCACTTTGAGTGTTTGTGGAGATGTCAAAAGGTTGCTGGATGACTATCAAGGAGCCTTGGAGGACCTAAACAAAGCTGGTGTTATTATACCAAACCATGCATTCACTTTGAGGGCTCATGGAGATGTCAAAAGGTTGTTGGATGACTATCAAGGAGCCTTGGAAGACCTTGACAAGGCTGATGTTATTGAACCAAACAATGCATTCACTTTGAAAAATCGTGGAGATGTGAAAAGGTTGCTGGATGATTTTCAAGGAGCCTTGGAGGACCTTGACAAGGCTGATGTTATTGAACCAAACCATGCATTCACTTTGAGGACTCGTGGAGATGTCAAAAAGTGGTTGGATGACTATCAAGGAGCCTTGGAAGACCTTAACAAGGTTGATGTTATTAAACCAAACGATGCATTCATTTTGAGGACTCGTGGAGATGTCAAAAGGATTTTGGATGACTATCCAGGAGCCTTGGAGGACCTTGACAAGGCTGATGTTCTTCAACCAAACAATGCATTAACTTTGAGTGTTCGTGGAGATGTCAAAAGGTTGTTGGATGACTATCAAGGAGCCTTGGAGGACCTTGACAAGGCTGATGTTCTTCAACCAAACAATGTGTTAACTTTGAGTGTTCATGGAGATGTCAAAAGGTTGCTGGATGAATATCAAGGAGCCTTGGAGGACTTAAACAAGGCTGATGTTATTGGACCAAACCATGTATTCACTTTGAGTGTTCGTGGAAATGTCAAAAAGATGTTGGATGATTATCAAGGAGCCTTGGAGGACCTTGACAAGGCTAATGTTATTAAACCAAATGATGCATTCACTTTGAAGAGTCGTGGAGATGTCAAAGGGAAGTTAAATGACTATCAAGGAGCCTTCGAGGACCTTGACAAGGCTGATGTTATTGAACCAAACAATGCATTCACTTTAACAATTTATTCCCACATGAATTGGAGTTTAAACAAATATCAAGCGGCATTGGAAACCATGGATAAACTTCATCTCCTTGAAATAAATGATGATGTTATATTGCAAACTCGAAAATGGTTGAAATGGATGTTAGATGAATACCAACCCGTAATAGAATCGTTGCCATTTAAGTCAAATATTCAATCTTTTACATATGATGAATTGAATTTCGGACGAAGTTTGGGGATAGGAGCCTATGGTGAAGTGTATCAAAGTTGTTGGAAAGGCACTACGATTGCAATTAAAGTTTTGAAATCGAATAGCTCTCATAATGAAGATGAAAAAAAATCTTTCATATAAGAAATGAACACCTTGGGATCCATTCGACATATCAATTTGGTTCATCTTTTGGGCTATTGTATCAAAGGCTTAAAGCACATGTTGGTGTATGAATACATTTCAAATTCATCTCTTGACAAATGGCTTGATGGAGATAAACGTTTGGATTGGGACAAACGAATATGCATCATTATAGGGGTCGCTCAAGGATTGGCACATTTGCATCATAAATGTGATCCAACCATTGTTCATCTTGACATCAAACCAGGAAATATCCTTTTGGATAAGGATTACACCCCAAAATTGGTTGATTTTGGGTTGGCAAAAATTTTAAATGGCAGGGATGAAAATGTGGTATGTGCCCCACCATTCTTTTTTTGATGATTAAGTGCATGGGCATTATATCTTAGTGCAATTATGAACCTTGCAAATTTGAACACTCTTGTGGGCCACAATTTGTTAATTTTATATTTTCATTATTATAGGTCATGGAATAAATATGATAAACAATCACAATGTAAAATGAATATTTGAAAAACACTTAACGTAATAATTCATGAAATTACACATTTTATATTACATTTTTTTTTTAATGTGTGCACAAGTAATGACACAAGGATTGCAACTTTTGTGATTAATAAAAAGTCAAGTTTCCTATTGGTATTAGACCATCTTGGGTGTGGGTTTTATGAACTTCAACATGTAAATTCAATGCATGCAATGCCCATTGAAATTATTGACTTTTTTGAAAATTTAAATTCAGATTTCATTAGCATCAACTTCTAGGCCAGGAACAAGTGGATATATGGCACCGGAAATTTGTGCAAATCAAGCATCGACAAAAAGTGATGTCTACAGCTTTGGAGTAATGTTGATTCGACTTGTGAATGGATCACTGTTGACATTAGATGGAGATGAAATTCCCATTCGCCACTTTATCCAATGGGTACAAGAGGTTCAAGAGGAAGAAGATGGATTTCAACAAATTTTTGATGTTGCAAATAGTAATTCAATTGTTGGGTTTGATCAAAATGAAGCCAAATCATTTTTGCAAATTTCCTTTCAATGCATCAAGGTAAATCTTGTGCCAAATCTTTTATTTTATCATTCAATTTGTGGTCAAACAAATTTCAAAAACCTAAAAAATCATGGATTCGATGTAATATTTCAAACCATATGAAACACTAGTAGAAATCTTTCCATTTCCAACCATTCCTTGTGCGACTATTTGTGATTAAATGTCACTTATGACTTTGAATGGTTACCTTTGAAACTAATTTTCAAGTTTGGATGGATTTTGGTCTTATTTTCAACTAAGTTGCAAGTATGACCTATTTCATTTATGCAATAGGTTGATTTTTCATGAGGTCTTTGTATTTTTTACAACATCATATATATATATTTATCTATATGTATATACCTACCTACTATGTACACCTACTTATGTATTATTTATCTACCTAGCTACCTAGTTATTTATTAGGTACCTACATACATACCTACATACATACCTACATACCCACTAGCTATCTAATAGGCCTATTTAATTATAATATTTATTTAAAGGCTATTTAAATAGGTATTTTAAATAAAAAATTATTTATAAATGATTTAAATTCTTAGTTCAAATAAATATTATCTAAATGGGTACCTAGTAAAAACTTATGCTACCTAGTAAGTAGGCTGTGTAATAATATATGTTAGGGAATAGTTACAACTAGGCTACAACTATGAGATTTGGAGCTATAACTAAAATTTTATACCATATTGTTTGTCTTCCGTTTCAAATTTACAAACTATATAAATAGGTTGGTTTGGTGTAAACAAATTAAATTTTTTCAATTGCCATATGGGAGGAGCTAATCACATAGGCTCCACCCAATAGACTAAACTTAAAATAAAATTGGGTTTTGTTGTAAAAGTTTAGACCTACACCTAAGTACCTACCTACCTAAGCTAGACGATGGCTAGCTAGCCTAGGCATAGCCTAGGTGCCACATGGCCTATTTTAAATGGCTTAGCCTAAAATTATGTGAGGTACATTAGGCACTTAATTAGGCTAGGTGGCCTAACCTAGGCCTAGCTCAAGTCCCAATTGGCCTATCATAAGTGGTCCAACCTTAAATTAACCTTAAATGATTATAATCTTAAGTTGCCACGTGGTGCAATCTTAGGCCACCACATGGCACAATAAAATTGCTTTCATTGAATAGTTGAAAAAATTTCAAATGATGTTATGTGTTACATTCCTGGGTTATTAGGTGTGAACATATTGGTGTACATTGTAGTTGTAAGTGTAGTTGCAAGAACTCATCCTTGGATACATGTATATAATCACCATACTTGTATTTTATGAAAATAAATATTTCATTTGTTGTTTGCAACTAGCATCGTTCGTAATTTGTC
>OY987284.1:17655300-17937800 GCA_963920785.1 Sphagnum contortum
ACTTGCATCCAAGGTCACATACATATTTGCAAATAATTTAAAAAAAGAAGTTATACTTTGAAATGTTTATAATGTGCAATTATTTGAATAGATTGTATTGCATGGAAATTTAAATTAAATTTCATGATATTAGAAACAATTTTCTTGGAAATTACTAGTTTTTAAATTATGGGTTTGAAGATTACTAAAACTTGGAATGATAGTCATATTGTTTGTAGATTTGAAAGGAATCCATGTTGTAACCATTGTCTCAATTTTTACAATAACTAATCATACGTATTACATTTGACTTCCACGTTGTTGCACACTACTAGTGACAATCAACTATTTTTTTAATAAATGTTTTCATGTATTTATGTCACTGTCAAATTTAATTTAAATTAATGTAAAATTCATGGACATGAAAAGACACATGTTAATTTTTATTTTTAAATCCATGTTGGTGGATAGGAAAGAGTGAGGTAGTTATGAAATAGAGGTAGTTATTAGGAAAGGTGAAAGATACTTATTATGAAAGTTAATAGGAAAGAAAGTAGTTATGAAGTAGTTAGGCTTGAAAATGAGGTAGTTATTTCTAAATTGTCTTTGGAATGGTTCCAAGGACGACCATAGGACTAGAATGGTCATGTAAAAGTGACATACAAAACTTTTTGCAAAGAACCCCATATAACTAATTCCTACATCACTAGAATAATGTTATATGTAAATGGGTTTTCAAAAAGTTTACATCAAGCATACAACTTATCTACAATTCTTCAACTATGTTAAAGCTTTTTTATTTTATATATGTGCATATGTTACAACACAAACATGTTAACAAGGGTATCAAAAGATTCAATATGAATGTCCAACTATACATGGTAACAAGGTATCATCAATTTATTTAGGAACCCCCCACCGCCCCCCCAAAACAAATGACTAGATGTTAAAATGGACACTATCAACAATACTTCCCTTTTTTGTGATTGTGGGAAGTATCATATTTGCCATCACATTTTGGAAATATCATGCAAATATGATAATTTTATTATCGTAAGCCAACTTCTAAATCAAAAAGTTTCGATTTATGCATATTAGATTGAAAGCTTTGAACATAAATCTTGAATTAGAGTTGTGGTTAAAATATGTTTTAGAAAAATATTTGTATGAATAATTGTCACAACCTTGAATTTACAAAACATTTTGTATCATTTGTAATATAGTTATTGACAATTTGTGATGTGTTTTAAGTTTACAAGTCATTATTTGCAAAGTTTTTGAACAGAGAAGTGCAACCTACACTATATTCATATAACATTCTAAAGACAACAACTAAAGATTTTCATTAAATCATCAAGCTTGGAGAATGTCCACCACTTTATGTAGAGTGTTTTCTTCAAATTAGTTCATAGATTCATTCAACACAACCACATAACCATAAAAGTTTGCAATGTCATGTTTTTGCATCCCTCATTTCCTTCCGGGAAAGTAGGTGTTGCAACTCAACAAATATGTTCTTTTAACTTGTAGTCATCACACCCCATCCTAGAATGTGTTGCTTCTTTGCTAATCCCTCATGTTATTGTGAAGGAAGTTGCAATGAAGTAGGCATTCTTATTTAACCAAAAAAAAAATTTCCCTTCAAATAAGGGCATATGTGAACCATTTCCAAAAACAACTAAAGTTGTTGATGCCATGGATGCTCATTAAGGGCAATGTGATTTCATGAATTCGAATTCCATGGCCATGGTGGCTGATCTTGAATTGAATTACAATTTGGAGACAAAAGAGAGATTTTGACCCATTCCAATCTTGGGCTTTAGAGGTAGGACCAGATTTGGTGGGATAGGTGAAGTGGGACATAAATCCACAAATTAAAACATATTGCAAGTGTTATTCTATCTTGGTGGAGATGGCTTCAGAGTACTTAGAAAAATACCCAAATTCACCATAGTGCAATTGTCATTCTGGATGTTTGAACATGATAGCCAAGCTTGTTCTAATGGAGTTGGGGTCACTAGGTACTGGGTGTATGAGTCATCCAACTTTGTTTCAACACCCTAAGAATTACCCAATCTTGCTAAGGCCTGCAAGGTTGAAGATCCTGTAAAATAATTTTAGATGTCCATGCTGACACAACAAGTGTGCTTCGAAATTCAGTAGAACCAAACTTTTGAGTCCGATATCCTAGCAATGAATCAAATGACGAGGTCATAAAACATCTCATACTACTAGCATTCCATACTTCTGAAGAGAGAAAAGAATGTGCCCCATCCAAGAAACTAACTTTTGAGGGTGCAATGCACACTGGCATTTTCATTGCAGAGAAGCCGATACAGATTTGAAGAGTTTTTTTCACTGTAATAGCTCAGATAGTATACTGACACCTGACATTTCAGGTGAATTAGACAACAAAAGTTCAATGAATACATTGAATACAGCACACCTTAAGTGTCAATGTCAACTGCACATCTCACTGTCTATTCAAATTCTTGGGTAGTTGCAAACAAAGTACTTCCGAGGCCTTTAATATTCTCCCCTCCTTGTTCGCAAATTCACATCCTCAGATCATATCTAAAACAAGCAGATGATATCAGATGAATTCAAAGATTATCTGTCCAAGTCAAGGCTGACCAACTGCTAGAGGTGAGCCATTATCAACATGAGCCAGCAATATGTCTTATCAGTAGGAAGATGACATCTCTATGAGAATGCAAAGAAAACTCGACAGCAACACTGTGAAGGAGTAACCATTGGGTCAATTCTAGTACAAGCAAAACTCAGATGATGAAAATCAGTATGGTCATAACATTACAACATTGAACTACTAACTTAGCTCAGTCAAAAATAACTGAGAAAACAAATTCAAATCACCAAATCCAGCATTTTCATTGGATTGAAAAAATAAAATCATCAGACCGACCGACAACCCTATCATACTGAACATTCAAAATAATTATCCCCTTTTTTCATTTCCATTGGTCCTTTTGAATTCTCAAAAACTAACCAAAGCTTATTACACATTTAATTGTCAGTTCACTCAAGATAACTAAAAAAATTTCAGACCATTATATTTAGCAATTTTACAGGTCAAAGCACTTTTTCTTCATACCTATACATAAGCTTATTCACCACCCTCCATAGGTCTGCCGGATAAACACGGGGTAAAAAATCTAGGCAATCTATTCTTCAAAGGCTGGAATGTTTTTAGTTTTGCATTTTATGTATGTTTCTCTAAAACAAGGATTCAGCCTCTCCCAGTCTCTGGGTCCCTCATCGGTCATTGGTCTCTGGTATGACCACTTTTAACCCTTAAATGGCATAAACCCTAAACCCGAAATAGTCCAACATTTGGTTTTCAAATGGTCCCACTTCGAAAGAAGAACCAGCCTTACAAACCTCCAGAAAAGCCATGTAAAATGTTGGATTTTGGAAAATCCAACTTGGTAAAGTCCTAGATGACTTCAAGTGAGATTTTTCTGTTAAAACGAGAAACTTACAACAGATGACTAAAAGAACAGATGACTAAAAGATCAATGAGTCAGTCGGCCTGAGACTGGGATTCTTGCTGGAGTGGGACAAAAAAAAGAGAGGGGGACTTGGTTGAGATATGGAAGTTCCCCATTGTTTGGGGTGGCGGAAGGGTGGGCCCCTTGTGACAAAGAAGTCACAATTGTCAGCCATAGGCCATACCTACCAAAACCCCCTCCCAAAAATGGACAGATCCTACAACACTGTTCTACAACATTTTTTAATGCGTGTAAGGCTCAAGCCTGATTGAATTTAGGGTTGTTTTCTCAATTTTGGGTTGTCCTTAAAATGACCATTTTGTGTTGATGCCACAAAAATCATGCATAGAGTTTTGCAGATAAAGAGGTTCACATTAAAAAAAATCACACAATGACAGAAAGAAAACCTTGCACATAAAGAGCTCACATATTATGTCTTTGCACATAGAAAACATCCACACAAAATGATTATGCTTTCATCATTCTCATCATTGAACCTTAAGTTTTAAACAACATGACACGAAGAAAATGAAATGAAACATCAATCAACTACCCATGGCCATGTCTTGAAATGGATATTTGAACCCCCCCCCCCCCCCCCCCCAAACAAGATAAAAGAACTCCAAAATTTAAAGAACCAACCCTATTGAGACAAAATATGGACAAGGACAAATTTTAGTAAATCTCCTCACATAATCCACCTCACGACATTGAATTCGAAGTTGATTTTTGCATACGACATACATAAAGGTTGGAATTAAAGAATAGGACATGTGTTTGCATCAAAATTGGAATCTAGAATTGTCATCTTGAAATTGGTTGATGATGGCAAACATGTGTCAATATTGTTCACTGCAAAGACCAAACTCATGCCAACAACAGGTGACACCACAAATTTGCGAGTTCCTATTATTGACACAATTGCAATTATTCTCATGATTCTACCAAACTTAAAGTAATCTTACATATGGTGAAGATTGTTAAAGCTAACTAGTCTTCAAAAATCTTTGGCTTCTTCAAAGTCATTACCACCATGTTATGATCACTTTCACTTGCATGTGCTCAACATAATCTTTCAACACCTTTGTCTTCTAATCTTCCTTTGCAACTTTATCACCTTGCAAGTGCTTTTCACCACCATCACTCAAGGATTCCACAACTTCTCATTCCTCAAATTCTTCCATTATCTTAGACACTATATTTTGCACCTTATGGGAAGGCTTTTCTTTGAATCAATTCTTACATCAACCAATTTGGGCATGAATGACCAACAATGAATGTATGTAAAATAAGCTCTTTGTGCTTGAGCTTTTAGAATTCCAAGGGTTTTTATAAAGCATCCTCCAAAATGTTTCAAACTCATTCAAAATAAGCATGGAACCACAATATGCAATGAATTTTGTATGTCAAATGCTTACTAATAATAGCTCATTTTGACTCTCGATTTCATGCAAGACATTCTCCACAAACTTGTTGCTTGTACTTCACAAAATGTACCTAAAATTGAATTGAATTCTACTTGCACTGTATCCACTCACACACCCACTCCAATTTGTTTCAATATTCCAACATGTGGACCTAAAATTTTCACAAACATATTCAAAACAAATCAAACATTCACCATAGTCTAAACTATGAACATTGTTATAATAGCATACAACTAATCATTTCTACCCTGTTGAATACATGCGGTTTGGCAAATTATGGTCAACACATTGTTGATTCAAAATCACATTGCATTATTAAAATTTCATATGTTTCATTTCACATACAATTAGATCACCATATCTATCTATTATATGTCATTATCTATTACCATACTATGCATGTGTCATTAATGTCATTCAAAATAAATTGCTAGAATTAGCATAAACAATAATTACACATTAAATGAGAATTGCAATAAATTGCAATGAAAGGACCTTGGAATAAATATTTTAAAACTCTAGATACCTACTACCCATAACAACCTCAGTCCACAAATTTTCCCACAAATTACAAGCCCATAACAAATTTACTCTCAAAAGCATTTCATCAAAATATATTCAGTTTAAGTATGTATTGAAGCATGCTTTATACTCCACCAATGACATTGAAATTGAAAGGGACTATTAATTGATGAAAATCCAAGGAGATGTGATATGAAAGGACAAATAAGAGAGTCAAAATTGGGAGATTTGATTATCCCATGTCTTGTCTTCAAACACCAAAAGGCATCGCTACAAAACACTCCTCTTCTCTACGGAGCATACTCTATTGAGTGTACTAGGAGTTGGTACTTTAGCTCCTATTATAGCTAATTTGGAACTGTCATGAAGCTGATTCAATCATTATAGAAGACCCAATTCACCCATAGCTCATGTTGACCACATTGCATTTGTTTTTTTACCAAAAGTCATGACATGTTTGATTATCCTCTACCTCTATAGAGTATATATGTATAAGTTGGCATGATTTTTGAATTCTTGTACCCAAGCGTCCAAAACTAAACCAACAAAAGTCATCCTTATTTGAATTCAATTCTGTGAATAATTATCGTATTTGCGAAATGCATATCAATCTTGAGTTGGAGAATACAACATAAACTCCCAAAAAAATATCAGACTCAATTTATTCGGGGGAGCTAATCCATACCTCCGCAAGTAAATTTTAGCTTGAGCAATGGCAACAGATTGCAGTGCTGATGTTGCTGTAAACTTCTTCCGTTTCATTTCTTTATTGTGGGAATTAGATTCTTTTAGGTGATTGAGGAGAATAGTAGGCTAGGTGGAAACCCAAAGAAACATGATATCAAAGAAGAAGGGAATGGATCACTTTCAAGAACATCCCAACTATCAATACACAGACTAACCTAACAATAATGGTTTCCTTTGTTAATGAGACTACTTGAAATTCTCATATGGTGCTCACCAATTGATTGCATAGCATCTGGGTCCCAATATCAGTTCACAATACAAATGGTGGTAATGTTTTGTAGCCTCTAGAGAAAAATAATCATGAAGTTTGTGTCCATGTCCTGAAGTGGTTACACTTCTTCCACGTGACATGCTCATAATGAAAGTGGACAACTCTTCAATAATGAAGTTTGAAATATTTTACAATCCTAGTTAACACCAAAAGAGACTAGGTACTGTATCCTCATTTATGAGGGTTTTATTGTAATTTCAAAATTAGTTTGAGTTGATGATTTTGGTTAGGGAAACAATTCCACAATCCTAAGAAACACCAAAATAGATTAAGTATTGATCCTTGAGTGTGAGGGCCTTTTGGAAACTTCAAAAAAATTGAGCTGATAATCATGGTTAGGGAAACAATTCAACAAATACGAAAAGAAACTAGGTGTTGTATCCTTTTTTCTGAGCGTGTTCTTTGGAAAATCTCAAAAATATTTTGAGCTGATGATTTTGGTTAGGGAAACAATTTCATAGTCCTAGGAAACAGAAAAAAAGGCTAGGTCTTGTATCCTTCTTTATGAGGCTTTTTTGGAGATTCAAATATTTTGAGCTGAAAATTTGGTTAGGATAACATTTCACAACCCTACAAAACACCAAAAGAGACTAGAGGGTTATTTTGGAAACTTCAAAAGTATTTTGTCTTGGGAATTGGATTATAAGGAGGTTAGGTCTCTCTCATCAAATTTTGTGGGTGAAGGGTGGGTCGGGTTTGATGTTTTTATCTTGGAGTCTAAAAAAAATTAAGAGTTTTGAAACATGGCACGCATCAAAACCATGCATATGTACACCATGCTCTTGTGGGAAACACAAATGTGCGGAGACAACCTCGACAACAAAATACCAAAGCCTCGATATAAAAGAAACAGACAAGAACTTCCAAGGACCATTTGTATACATTGCTGAATATGTCCCTGAACAATCCCATGCAGATTGGATCACAAAAGATGGGATTTTCCTTCTTGGTTGTGTTCCAACTGGGGCACAATACAACAAACCTACACATACTGAATATGCAGGTTCATAGAATGAAAAGCCCATATACCCAGCAAAGGCTGAAAAGGAGGCCAATTTCGACCCATATTCTTGCACTTTTAAAGGAAGAACGACATATGATGATTCATACTTGAGCTGGCCTGCAAACCCTAGATCTGGGTTTAAGCCACCTGGGTTTCATTCAAACCCAATGGCTTTGGAAGGCAAAACATCCTACCCATATGATTACTGGGATAAATCAAGGCCTCTCCAACCATGGAGAAAATCTGAACATTGGGGACATACCAATTCTCTTTGTGAAACCCACCATCCTCATAAGTTGGAATCCATGCCTTCAAAGCCTCTAGACACAACATCTCCAATAATACCATATAGCAAATTTGCTGAAAATACAACATATTCTGATCATTATAGGAAGTGGAGAGTCCAAGATAGTGTAAGGAATGTGAAAGAGGTTAGATGGGTACCAAAAGTGGAGAAATTTGTAGGCCACACAACCTACACACAAGACTTCTGTAAACCTTCAGTAGGGGAAAAATGCAATGTTTTGATGCGTCCGAAGCCAACGGTTTTGGTAAACGGCCACCAATGTTACCCATGATAAGAATCAATATCTCCTTGACCAACCACCTTGACATGTGGAAAACTTATTATATTCCATGCCAACTTTTAATGTGAAATTATTATCTTCAAACACTATGTTTGCAAGTTATACCGGAACCATGGTTGTGTATGGTTATTGCACCTCTTCATAGCCATATAATCCATATAATCTTTAATTTCATACTCCATTACGATCATAATGGTTTCTTTTTAATCGAAATTTCTTTCAACATTTAAGTTTTCTGTGCACACTCATCAATCCTAGAAAAGTTAATTTTCCTCAAAAGTTTTCAAAACGTTGGTGCAACTCTCAAGTTAACATTTATTATTTCGGGCACAGTTTGCACAAACAGGTATACATTGACACCCCATTCGCTGCCTAAATATTGGGCAGGTCCACTTGAATCAATGTGTCTGAAATATATAAAATTTCACAATACCTACTGTGTTGAATAATAAATATGAGTGTACATATATGGTTACATTGCGTTGCATTTGTCATGTTTGGACATATTTCCAAAGTCCAAAAAGGTTAAGATTGCATTTGTATCCAAGATATATCTATTTTGATGATGGATCTTTTGCAAAAGTCTTATGTAGAGAACAATTGTCTACTATAATGCATTATTAAATTGAAAAACATGTGAAACTGCACCTTCTTCCCCAATAGTTTCATTTGAATGGATTTGCTATTTGCTTATGGAATACCATTTGCTCGGGTATTTTTCCAAGTTCACTTTCCCTATTTCTGTGATTTGTGTAATCACATTGATGTCGTTGTAGTATATTATCCTTATGATTGCCGGCTTGAAAACAGTCTGATGCACTGCTGAAGGAGCTCATGAACTCAACCTTGTTTGTTCACCAGTTAGGGATTAATCCACCTCACTTAAGCATATACCAAGCAAATGATGAACCAGTTATGTGCTGCTGTGTTGTCCAGTAGGGTCAAGGTTCACTGTTGCAATTCCAAGCACATAGAATCAGTTCATCATGTACAGTGCACTCATAGTATCTTCAAGCAAATTGTGTTAGTTTGCATGGGATATGTATATGAAATGCATGTAAGATTTTTTCAACGTAATCACTTTTGCTACATACTGTTTAATTCATGTTTGAGCAGTTTCTAAATCTTCTGCTAGGTATTGCAATGTGTTTCAATGGGTATTAGTTTGTCAAGTTGTGTTTCAGGAATGAGATTTTTCCAGCAAGTGGTGATGTCAGCAGGTTTGTATGGGGATTGCTTGATTACAGTGGGCAATGGCAAATGGGTCGTCTTACAATGTGGAAATAAGGATATTCCCATGGTCAGTTCATATTCTTTCACATCTAGCATGAGGGTAGTGTCTTGTGTGCTGTGTAACCATGGAAGCATGCTGACATCTGACCCTGTGATTTTCTTCTTCTCTAGGTTTTTTAGAAGTTCTCTGCCTTGGTGAACACTCATACAGAATAGAGATCTTGTTTGTGAAGGAATGTGTAGGTGTTGAGAAACTGTTGTGCTGGTTTGAGATGACATGAATTTACATGAACAGGGCAGGTCCAGGGAAGTATGCATCAATGTGGGCCTGTGCCTCCAAAGTAGTTCCTCTACAACAGGAGGCTTACCTGAATCCGAAGGAAAAAGAGATGAATAAGCATAATGCTAGAATTTGTGGCACACAGGATTGTCAAGATGCAAGAGGAAATTTTTTATACATGTGAAGGCAAAGCTGAAGAGTTTGGAGATGAGATTTAGAGTTTGGACAACAAGATGCTTCAGATTTCAAAGAGTTTGAAGATTTCTCAAGAAGAAGATCTGGAAGACTCAAAAGACTCAGAAGACTCTGCCAATTATGAAGGACTTGAAGCCTTTGGGGGGCCAAGAGGCTCGACAGTTCCATCACAATACTGACAGGAAGCTTCAATCCAGATTGAAGCTCTCCTTGCTGAAATCTATGAAATTCTTGAGTCATGGGGTTTTATAACCAAGTATAAGAAGCAATGTTGCTGAAATCTATGAAATTCTTGAGTCATGGGGTTTTATAACCAAGTGGAAGAAGCAGCCCACGCCAAATGATTCTGTGTTAGGCCATGAAGATCATCATGTTGTAGCATGGTATCACAAGGTGAGTATAGGACTTGTGGAATTTTATGCATGGTGTGACAATTATCAGAAAGTGAAGGCTATTGTGAACTCCCACTTACAGGTGGTCACTCATTCATACATTCTGCAAGAAGCACAAGTCAAGCTCAAGCCAGATGATTAAGGAGTATAGGAAGAACTTGATCCTAACACATGATGGTAAGCAAAGAACACAGCATTTGGGAAAAAATCTGTTACTAATAGTCCAATCCATCCCAGTTATTGACAGATCTTCTGTTTCCAAAAATGAGAAGGGACAGGTTGCCAAAGGGTGCACAGTTGAAGAATTCACGACATAGAGACACCACCAATTCAGTCTTCTTCCACAAATTTGATATTATACATCACCAGGACAAAGTATGTTTAACCAGCTCAAGAGATGCAAGTTGTGCAATGAGTTTTCATGGGAAGGAAGAATTTAATGTCACATGCAATTGTCAAGGGGACTCAGTTACAGATTTCCAACTTAAGGGCATATTTGTCGATGCAAATATGGACTGGGGAAGAAATCTCATCAAGAAACCCTATGGTCCTCCGAGAATGTGTAATCAGGTACACAATTTCTCATATGTTTTAAGAGATTTTGGCACTTGAAATTCTAAGTAAGCCAATGCTGTTAGGGTCTAGGAGAAATTCAACTGGAAAACGGCTAAATCTCTTGTGCTGGAAGAATTATGTAGCTACACTTTCTGAAATGCATACTACATTAACTGCAGATATAACATCTCTATTGACAAGATGAACCAAATTGAAAGCCTCTTTGGATAAAGTAAAGAGGAAGTGATGCTATCCAACATAAGTTTTTCTTTGATAATCAAGCCTCTGATTCAATTCGGAAGAAACTTTGAAGAGTAGTTCTTGTTCTTGAACAGAACATTAAACCAAACTCGGTGGAGCTTTAGGAACCTGAAATACTGACTATTGACAACTCCAATTTAACAGTGTTCAACAATGCTGGTGTAAATTTGTTGATGAGCCTGAATGCAATAGCTAATTTCTTACTATGGTGACACAAATGAAGTACCTTTTCTTCTTCCTCAACATCATGCTGTAAAAGTTTTCTATCATCGGTATCCTTCCCAAATGCTTCTCTTGAACGCATCTAAGTTGTCGGCAGTGAATAAAAATTCCCCTCCAGGAATGTTTTCAGGCAAACCGTCAAAAAGCTTCTTTGTTGGAATCGCAAGTGGAGGATCGTCATATTCAACATCCGCGTTCAATGTTAGAGATTGCATCGATCCTGGGTCAAAATCACAGGGTCAGATGTCAACATGCTTCCATGGTTGCACAGCAGACAAGACACTGCCCTCATGCAAGATGTGAAAGAATATGAACTGACCATGGGAATATCCTTATTTCCACAGATGTTAGAAAACACAGTCCAAAAAAAGATTCACTACTCACCAACAAGGTAAAGGCAAGCTTATTGCAAGCGTTCTGGGAATGCTTCCCAAATGCTGGTGCTGAACGCATTTATGTAGTCGGGAGTGAATAAAAATTCCCCTCCATGAATGTTTTCAGGCAGATCGTCATAAAGCTTCTCTGCTGGAATCTCAAGTGAAGGACCATCATAATTAACACCCGCGTTCAATGTTAGAGATTGCATCAATCCTGATATGCAACTATAGTTAGCTATGGACCGATTGGGTCGGATCCTAGCAACTTCCTCCCATCGCTCTACCAAAATTCGCCGGTCTCTCCAATTGATGCTCAACACAATCACTATGCGAGTTCTCTCATCACTGCTAGTGATCCAAAAGGCAGCATCGCTATGCAACATAGCAAGTGACTCTGACACACCAACTTCAATAACAAAACTTGGCCAGTCATCTTGCAATCGACGAGAAGGGGGTATGTAACCAACATCTGCTTCCTTTGATCTACCTCCACGGGGTCCAAATCTAGCAGATCCAGTTGCAAAAAGTGATGCACGAACGCCTAGACAAAACAACTTCTTGTCGAACGTTCTAGCAAATTCAAGTGTTGCACATTCATGCATCGCACCCACCATAAGTTTGACGATTAAAATTTCTTCTCTCCCATCATAGAGAATGATCATTCGTGGTAGCCAACCCCGTCTCTCCTCATGAACCCTATCAATCTCATCAAGACTCTCTTTACTCACACTTGTAAATGCCAAGTATTGAGGTGTTTGTGTTCCCTCAACCAGTCTCTTGGAGCGTGCCAAGCAAATCCTCTTGAAAGCAACCAAGTTTGTGAAAGGAGCTGGGGAAATGTTAGGATATCCCATAAGCACTCCTTCCAAATCCGCATCCTCCCGAGTTGGACTCGGAGCCCTCGAAGTTGGACAAGATGGCACAAACTCAACATCATTCTCCCCACCATGGTATAACGGCATCTTGAAGATGCTGCCCCTCAACCGGCACATAATATATTTCGACAGTTGGAAACAAACATTCAATCCATAAAACATTTGCATCAAGTCAATCTCAAAACACAAGAAAATTCACAGAGAGATATTATATTCACTTCCCTAACACTAAATGCAAATCAGAAAATTACCTTGCGAAACAAACGCACTCGTTTCGATCACTGCTGACGCCGCACTTTCCGGGAGCAGAATCTTCAAAGGCCTTCTCGCGAACGCATCTGCTGTGACAGACGATAAGGAAAACGTGTTCGCGTATGCTGCGACAGACGAGAAGGAAAACGATCACTATTGAAGCCGCGCGCACCTTCCCGGAGCAGAACTTGCCCTCCTCGCGTTCGCGTCTGCTGCGAGAGACAACTCCGGACTTCAAATCCTACTGGTGCTTCAGAATGGCTATATAAAGAAATTCCTAAAAAAAGACAAGGAAGATTTGGCCAAATCTAGCTATTAACGAGAAATAAGGTACAAATATTTAATCATAGGTCTCTATATTTGGCTACACATTGAAAACCGAATATACAAATTTGGCGATTTTGACCTTTCTTTCCTCGGTTCTGACGACTGAAAGCCTTTTATGTATCTGCCGGGCCTTCTATCTTCTTCCTCTCCTCTTTCTCTTTTGTCGACCTTGCTTTTGAACTTCCCAGCTTTTGAGCTTCTCTGTCTCTTCTCTTGTGTGTCTTCCTTTCTGTGGAACAACAAAAAAGCCAAGAAGTTTGGAGCCTGGAGATGGGTGGGATCTTTCGTTCATTCATCCTTGCACACACTACAAGTTTGTGGTTTTTCTTACAGCAACAGCTGAAATGTGGTTTTGCTTTTTTTCTGTTGCCAGCTTCTGGATCTGATCTGTAGTTTTTTTTGTCATTTCGGGTTCGGTTCTTTGGTTCACACTTGCAGCACATCAGAGCAAATCAGGGCAATGTATACACGTCGACGAGGAGCTGAGGGACTTGAAGAAGAAGAAGAAGCAAAAGAAAAGGACAGACAGACAGAGATAGAGAGGCAAAGGGAGTTGACCGTGAGCTTCTTGTCTGTACACCACCCGCTCGCTCAAGACGAATCAGGAAGCAGTTCCTAGGGAGCAACTCTGCAGAAATCTGTGGTGCTGCAACTGCTAAGAAACTGATCAAATTCTCAAGCAACTGGGATCTTGCTCACCGCCTTCATCAGCAGGATCGTCGGCATGATGTGAAGCCTTGTCTAAAATTGTTCCCATTGTCTATGGATTATGTTTAGATTGTGCCAATACCTCAACACTTAAATTTTCAAAATAGTATACAGAGGATCATCAAATGCTTTCAAATAGTTTTTTTTGTGTCTTTTTTTCTTACTATGTTTTTGAAGGAAAACATAAGGTACCATTAGAAGTAAAATCTCTGCAAGTGATTGATCCACCATGGCTTAATGTAGCACTGCCTTGCAAGAAACAGTTCTAACATTCCAAAGCCAAGTCGTGAAATCCTCAGTTCCTACTAATAGTATTGTACCCCTTGGATGCCACTTGACCCACTATCCAACCACATACCAACAACTCTTGAATGTTATGATACAAATGGGCCATTGCATCATTACATTATGGAGCTTACATGGATCCCATTTTTTAAATTTTAATTAAATTCAGTTTTAATCTAATTTATTGAATTGAATTAAAATTAAAACTCATTGAAATTTCAATTCAATGTATTTGAATTATTTTTTTATTTCAATTAGTTTAATTTTTTTGAATCCAATTCAAATCAAGTTGTACACAATGTCATTTGATATTTTGATTCAAATAGGACTTACTTTCCACACAATCAAAAATTAAATTTATCAATCAATCGTCCCTAGTAAGGCACAACAACATGCAGGTCAAGTTACCAATAATGCATTTTTTGTCGCATTTGTTGGCCTTGCCTACCAATGGAAGGATATTGTGTTTAGATTCATTATAGAGTATAGTAGTTTAATCATCATAAGGAAAAAACACTTGAGGCTTCAAGACCTAGGGTGTTTGTTCCGTGGGCAAGGAGAAAGTCGAGGGCCTTGGGTGCCCGATTCTCGAACATTTGAAGAAAGAAAACCAAAGGCTTGCAAACCCCAGGTGCTTCTTGTTTTGTCAAGAAAAAAATTCGGAGTGCAAGGCCCCCGGTTGTTTAAAGAAAAGAAGAAAACAAAATCCTAAGGCTTGAGATCCCAAGTGCTTTTGAAAGTTTAGGAAAAGCTTTCAAAAGCTTTAATAAAAAGTTTTCCACACCCTAAAAAATGCTTAAGTTCCTAAAACGTCAAGAAAGTAAACAAGAAAGAAACACAAAGGTTAAAGGAAGAAGAAACTTACCTCCTTGTTAATGTGTGTTTGCTTTGGGGAAGCCTCTTCCTACAAAATGCAAAACACATTCATTTATACATCACAAAACCCTAAAGGAGCTCGTTTTGGGAATGTGCACATCATAAAACCTTAATAACAATTTTTTTCCAAAAAGGTTTCTACACAACTTTTTTGGATGAAATGATAAGATAAGGTTTGAAGGTATTCACTTCTTGGTTTCCAAGTTGTACATTTGAAGAATCAACTTCCTACATAATTAAAAACACCTCTTAAGTTCATGAGAAAGAAAATGTTCATCACAAACAAAAACATAACAAAGGTTCATATTCCAAATGCAGGTTTTAATACCTCATTGATGTTTCCATGCCATCTAGCTCTTGCATCTCTTTAATGGTAAATAATCTTATTGTTTCTCCAATGGCTCTCTTCATTGCCTCTACATGGGATTTGTCCAGAAGTTGTTCTTGTTCTTCCCATGCACCTCCCAGCTTTCCTCCACATTTTTGTCATCATGCATCTACTTTTTATTGAATGATTGAATTCATTCATCAACAACAACCTTATGTTAATTGATCTTGTTAATTTGTCATTCATTGTCTTTAAAAACATGTAATTTTAAAGATTTAATTCTTGAAGTGTTAGTGTTAGTAATCTGTTGAACAACAGCAAAATCCACCTTGTTATGTAACTAATTTAATTGTTGATGACACTATTAACAATTCATAGTTTACCACCATTGTCAACTTTAAATGTTGTTAGTTTTTACATTTTTCCATTAACATCTATTGTGTTTGTTATCTCTTGAAATGATAAATGTTATCTTTTATTTCACCAAATCTTCACACTAGGTAACAACCTTGTATTATCTATCCAAATGAATTTTAATTATCAAAATTATGCAAATATAAATTCAATTAAAATTTTATAATCTTAATATTATTTAATGGGAAGATAATAAAATAAAATATTGGTTCTCAAGATGGGTTATATCACATCCCCATATCAACTAGGTTCCCAAACTTTATCCAAACATTTGAGATCAAATATGCATTCCACAAAATGTGAAGGACATGTCATGTTTAACAACATATATTCATTCCATACATATATGCTTGAATTTGATAATAGTACACCATCCCAATGAAATGTAATTACGAAAAAGATAGTTAATCCAATCATTCTATTTATGATGTTATCAAATCTTTCAAGGAGGTTATCATTTACCTTTGTAAAAAAATCTCAAGTAGATTTTATTATTTATCACCATCACACACAATATATATCCAAACATTCATATATGGAAAAATACATTTCTTTCATACATATATGCTTCAAATAATTAATATTTCACCTTCCCAATAAGTTCGTGCAGATACAAGTTGACGCGCTCCCAAGTTCCTTGTTGAACCCACTTGAGGGTCCAACTATGCGGAAATGCAGAAGGAGTTGGAACTTGGGGCCGCTCCCAACTTCCAGCACTAAAAGGGGTGAGAGGGGCATGCTAGAAGTCCCGGGATTAGATTAGGAAGATTGACAAGCTATTCACTTACTCAAATTTGCATCAAAACCAACCACACGTTGGTTATAACTCATTCTGCACCCTTTTGGTGTTGGGACAAGCCACGGGCAACCTCGGACCACTTGACTCACCACGGCCCGAACTCCGGGGAAGCCACCAGCTTCCCCCTTATAGTATTCTCTATGACTCTCCGTGGGGGCTACATCCGAATAGCACTTTTTCCTGGGACTCCAAAAAATGGAGTCTCAAAATTCTCGAAATTGTCCCTGTTTGGACTCCCGGGACTTTGGACAATCATAGCTCTTCGCCCGAACCTTCGATTGGGACGAAGTCTAAACCAATCTTGTAGCCCTTGTTGAGAGTTTTCCAATGACGTTTTGCACTTCCCCAGCGCACGTCGAAATGGGGTTGATTCCCAACTTTTAGTGGTCGGGAATCAAACTGCCAGTTTGACTCCCGGCCCTTCTTTTGCCCATAACTTGAGCTGCAGATTGTCCAAATCGCCAATGCAAGACCATTTTGGACATCTACGCTTCAATATCTTTCCAATGGTATAAAGAACACTTCAATGCAAGGTGTTTTGACACCTGAAATCATCTTGTGAATTTTCTGGAGTCCCGGAGGACTCCAAGTTCCCATTTTCGGGAGTGTGAGTGGCGACCTCACACATCCCTCAAAGTGGGGTTGGGACACTCTCCCTTAGCATTCTTCAACATCAATTTCCAATTTCTAATGTTCATCTATAAAAATATTTTAGTTATGTTTTTAAAAACGTCTTCATATCAAATTTATACCTTATTTTGAATAGCAAGGCATTATTTTCTATGAAAAATTACATTCATTTCATAGTTACGTCTTTAGTTACCATTATTTTAATGACATCTTTCATTAATTCAAATTTGTTACACTTCCTTTTCTTTTCACATTGAAAATCTATCGACCTAGAATTATTATACTTAACAATTTAAATTGATTATTGTTATTTGTTGCATTCATCCAAAATTATGTCATCATATAGAAAAGATTTGATATTCATCCCGTCATTTTTATATTGTGATCAATAAGTTTCTCAACTACTATTATTTTGCAAATAATAAACCACAATAATCAATTCTTGTTCACCTTTGCCTCCTAATATTATTGTTTGTGTGCATAAAAATAGAAAGGAAATAATTGAAAGCAAGAAAATTCTTGAAAATATTACCTATTATGATCATGTTTTCCATTGTTGATGATTAGAACCTACATGAACTCCATTTTTATGCTCACTGTTATGATGAATAACAAGGAATCAACCTCCTAATAAAATTTCTAAATTGTGAATATGGATTTTAGGCTATAGAAATTCAATTACAACATTGCCTTTAGTTCAAATGGACATTTCTTGGCATTAGGAAGTTTTGATGGAATAGTAAATGTGTGGGAAAGTTCCATTGGCAAATTGAAACACAAGCTAAAAGGACTCCATTGGAAATGCCATTGAGGTCAACATTCAAGAAATTAATGATGATTGGACAAATGTGTAATGGTTAGGTGTGCAACTTATTATTGATTAGAGGTTGCCCAAGCTGGTCCTTTATTAGCATGTTCCATTCTAGGGTGCTAGTTGGTCATCCTTGTAAAACTTCTAGTATGTAAACTCTTATTTAAGTCTCGATCAAACATTAGAACAATGGAAGGAGGATTAATAAAAGGAAAACAAGACAAAGACATAGAAGAATGGGAAACGAAAGTTGTTGATAGGAGAAAGAAAGAAGAATGATTAAGTAATAATCCTAAGATTAAGAAGTCATTGGTGACTTATTGATCTAAAAACTTTTAATAGTTACTAAAAGAGATAGAAAGACAAAGGAGTGAGCAAGCTAAACATAATTCATTCAAGGGATGAAAGTGTATTATGATTTTATCACCCCCCGTCAACCCTAAACAAATGAAGTTCAACCTAAATTTTAGATGATATGGACAAAAGGTAAAAGGATCCCATATGCCCCCTTAACTTTTCTTGTTTACATTTTTTTTGCAATAGCAAAGTTAGTATTGTTTTGATTTTTTGAATCAAAAGGAGGTTGATTGGTCCAAGCTAAGAACAAAATCTTGACCTTTTTTAATGTAAACTTTTCATTGGTCCTTGTTATCCTTATTTGTTCCAGGGATTGAATTGCCAACAATTTCTAGCTATGTGGGCTATTGAGGATTTAAAATGAAGGGAATTATCAGCTTACACTACAATCTACTATTATATTCAGTACCACCACCACAGGGGTATGGGGTACTAAAATTTGAAGTAGGTTGCACGTGACTTTACGCTTTAAAATAATATTCCTCATTAGAGTATGACTATTAAGAGTATTACCATTGGCATCATATTATGACTTCTAGCAAACCAACCTTTACTATGATGTGCATGGAATGACAAACTTATCCTTGGGTGTTACCACTAAGAACCTCACACTCGAATTTTATGAAACGCATTCAACTTCAGACCAACATAGAACTCACATAAATAAAACTTTTCATCCCAATTTTTTTATCAAAAGGTTACCCAAGTCATGTAAAATTCAAAACTCTAATTAAATTTACAAAGTTGTTTGATGTGGAAAATGAATGCATAAGGAAAAAATTTAGGAATGTCACAAAAGGGATTTTTTTTATGAGGAACACAAAAGGAATATATATTTTTGGGAATTTTTCTTAGATGTTGATTTTTTTAAATACTTCAAATGCTAACCCATTTGATGGTTTTATATAGATAATTGATTGAATCAATATATTCATTTAATTATGATTTTTCGAAGTCAAAATTGTGAAGTCCTAAATGGCCATTAATGTTAAGAACACAAATGATAATTTATTTTCACCTTTTGCTGTTTTAATGATTAGTTTGGATCATAACCTTGTGCATGTAGTGTATAAACAAGGAAAAATATCTAAAGTGTAAGTGTAAAGACATTTACAAGAAAAAAGTCCAAAACTAGGTCAATAATGGTCAATAATGGTTCAAGATTCAAAATGCATATTATAGGCTTTTGGGTGTTCATTATTTTTCATGAGTGTGTTTATAGGTGGGGAAAACATAGCTGACCTAGCATATTCAAATTAACCAATGTATAAGTAGATGGAATTTTTATTTTTTTAATTGGGTCCAACTTTCCTGTGATTTTGGCAAGGTGGTTGCAAGTGGTACCACCCCAAGAAAAGTGTGATAAGAAACTATTCCAAACCATGTGGTCAATTGAGTTCAAGTTGAACCTAAGAAATGGAAGCAATTGATGGACCACTATCAAGAATTAGGTGATCACATAATGGAAGCAATCACTTAGAAAATCAACTGTGAATATGGAATTTCAAGCAAATGATGTTCATTAAGGAAAATTTGAAATATATGTTACCAATAATGTTTATGTTCAATATACATGTAATTTGCTATTTTTATGTAGATCATCACAACATATCAAAAAATCATACATAGCTAATAATATTGTGCAAATTTAATATTTATTCATTTTCATACACATGATATATTAATATATATTTTAAACTATGATAGAAACTCATTAAACATTAATGTACCTTATGTCAATGGCCCAAATTTGAATGCATTCAATTAAATTTTCCTTCCAAACCTTTTTTTTGCAATTTGTTTAAATTTCCAATAACAATACGCACTAATACTTCAATAATTTTGTTCACATTTTAGGTCTCAAAATTATAGAATCAATGTTGTTAAATCAAACTTGGCGAAGGTTTTCCGATAAAGTTTTTAATCTTGGTTTTGTTTTGTTAATTCAATGAAAAAATGGTTCAATAATCGATAGAATCAACACCACAACTCCAAACTTTCTAAACCAAGTTAATGCACCCCTATTCATTGAGATCATTTTAATGATAAGTCCCATAACCAGGCCTCCTTAAGTTCGGAAATTGCACGAATGTACGATTCTGATGTTTTTTCGGGCACCTGCTGCCTCTAAAGGCGTGCGATTCGTGCACTAGTATTTTAACTATAGGTTAAGGTTTTCCCCAATCTTATGAATCATGGGTATAAAATGTTTTCCACATACATATCCCAGGAACATACCAATGATCTTGGAATCAGTCAATTAGCAAGGTAGTAACCCATACTATTTCATCGCAATACGTTTTTCAGTCATTTAAGTTAAAACGTTTGAACATTAGATTGCACTTCTTCAATTTGACCTCTACTTTCAACCAGACCCTTTTTAACTTGAATTTGATTAGTGCGACTTAAATTGGTGAAAAATACAAATGTAATGAAAATTACTTTCTTGGGCATAAGTTGTACCTCCAAAAACCTACCTTGACATCCTATCAGACAGTTCTCATGTTGGATATCAAGTCAAATATCTCGAAATCAACCCTTATGCATACCATGTCAGTATTATTATAAAAGCTATGGAAATTAGTAACCAGGTGTATCTCTAAAATAATTAAATCAATAATAGGTGGGTTTCAAAAAAATTCAAAATCTGGTTATCTTACACCTTATGCAAGGCATGAAAAATTAAATTGGCAAAGACCTTGCCTTGCTAGCTAAAAATAATAATAATGAAGAACAAGCCAACACTATTAATTTCATTTGCACAAAGCATTCAAAGAAAATTCTTAATGTATTTGGAATGTACCTTATATAATAATGAATCATTAAATTGGCCGCCAAGACATTTCGAATCCTACAGTTTGTTATAGAAATCTATGTCTACGAAAATAGGTGAATCGCGGATTTCCTAAATGCGTGCAATGCACGCCAAAAGAGGCCCGTGCATGAATCTAAGGAGGCATGCCCATAACATAACCTAAAACATTAGGGTTTGGGAGATATCATTATGACCAAAAACAAACAAATTACCTTCCTTGGTTCATTGTTTATTTATCGATTTTATTTTGTGCGGATAAATATTACACTTAAATTTGAAAATAAAATTTAAGGAAATTTTGAAATAGAAGTCAACTTAATAATGTGTTTGTTCAATACATGCATAATTTATTATATCTATGTAAGTTCAATTTTAGTTTACAACATATCAAATAATGATACTTAATTAATATTTTTTTGGAATATGTTCAATACATTTGTAATTTATTATTTCCATGTAGATTAATTTAAGTTTAGAACATATGATGTAATGATACATAATTAGTATTTTCTAGACATTCAATTTTTATTCTAGTGTTGGCTATTAGTTCCAATAAAATTTTCATTCTTTTATTTATTATCAATATTTTATTATTATTTTAGTTATTTATGATTAAATTATAATGGTGATTGGAATAATAGCAAATATATTTATTAAATTATGATATAATTTCAGAGATTATTTTCATTTAACACTACTATATTTTGACTATATATAATTCTTACACAATTTTTGTTATACTAGTTCATAAAAATTAAAACAAGTTAGATAAAAATATGAATATTAATATTGAAATAACTACCCTAGCCTAACTACTAGCTACAATATTATTATTAATGTTGTTGTTCTATTTATAGCCAATTATTAATTATCACTATATTTTAATAACTAATTTAATTTAAATATCATTTCAATATTAATATTTGAGCTAATTCATTGCTATATGAAATGTGAATAAAAATTTATAAAAGATTTGGAATCAAAAAAAATTCAGTAACAACTAATAGTCATTTAATTAATATCATTAAGTATATTTTTATTTTCTTTAAAACTAACTAATTGCCATATGATTTAATAAATGATGATAATCTGTTTAGTTTTAAAAATCATATTAATAAAATAGTTGATAAATGATTAGTGTACATAATCAAAGTACATAGCTAAATGTAGGCTAGGTAGTTTATTATCTAGGTTTAGGCCTAACTAAACTTAGACTAGCTTATATAACTAGATTACAATTATCTGAATTGTAATTAGGTTGCAACTGGATTATAACATATAACAACCAATTTTTTTATTCCATATTGTTTGACTTCCATTCCAGGACTTTAAACTATTTAAAGGAGTGCACTATGATTGTACAAAAACACGAAAAACATGAAAATGTAATAACCACTTGGGATGAGCCAATTAAAAAAGTTCAATTGTGAAGGTTAAACCAAATGAAATAAAATTTCATTTAGAAATGGTAGTAAGGTTTTACATCTTGTAGAGAGAAATAATCATGAAGTTTGTGTCAATCTCCCGAGGTGGTTACACTTCTTCCATGTAAATGAGATACCCATAATGAAAGTAGACAACTCTTCACTAATGAACTATGAAACATTTTACAATCCTAGGTAACACCAAAAGAGACAAGGCATTGTATCCTCATTGATAAGGGTTTTATGGAAATTACAAAATTAGTTTGAGTTGATGATTTTGGTTAGGGAAACAATTCCACAATCCTAGGAAACATCGAAATAGACTAGGTCTTGATCCTTGTGTGTGAGGTCCTTTTGGAAACTTCAAAAATATTTTGAGCTGATAATCTTGGTTAGGGCAACAATTCAACAAATACCAAAAGAGACTAGGTGTTGTATCCTTTTTTCTGAGGGTTGATTTTCAAAATCACAAAAGTATTTTGAGCTGATGATTTTTTATTAGGGAAACAATTTCATAGTCCTAGGAAACACAAAAAGAGGGTTTTTGGGAGATTCAAATACTTTGAGCTGACAATTTGGTTAGGAAAACATTTCACAACCCTAGGAAACACCAAAACAGACTGAAGGGTTATTTTGAAAACTTCAAAAGTATTTTGTTTTGATAATTTTGGCTTGGGAATTGGATTATAAGGAGCTTAGGTCTCCGCCATCAAATTTTGTGGGTGAAGGATGGGTTGGGTTCAGTGTTTTGATCTTGGAGTTTAAAAACAATTAAGAGTTTTGAAACGTGGCAGGCAGCAAAACCATGCATATGTACAACATGCTCTTGTGGGAAACACAAATGTGCGGAGAAAACCGCAACAACAAAATACCAGAGCCTCGACATAAAAGAAATAGAGAAGAAATTCCAAGGACTATCTGAATACATTGCTGCATACGTCCCTAAACAATCCAATGCAGATCGCATCACAAAAGATGCAATTTCCCTTCTTGGTTGTGTTCCAACCGGGGCACAATACAACAAACCTACACATACTGAATATTCAGGTTCATATAATGAAAAGCCCATATACCGAACAAAGGCTAAAAAGGAGTCCAATTTGGACCCATATTCTTGCACTTTTATACGAAGAACAACATATGATGATTCATACTTGAGCTGGCCTGCAAACCCTAGATCTGGGTTTAAGCCACCTGGGTTTCATTCAAAACCAATGGCTTTGGAACGCAAAACATCCCACACATATGATTACTGGGATAAATCAAGGCCTGTCCAAACCCTGGAGAAAATCCGAACATTCGCCACACAGCTATTCTCTTTGTGAAACCCACCATGCCTTCAAACCCTCTAGACACGGCATCTCGAATAATACCATATAGCAAATTTGCTGAAAATACAACATATTCTGATTATTATAGGAAGAGGAGAGTCCAAGATGGTGTAAGGAATGTGAAAGAGGTTAGATGGGCAACAAAAGTGGAGAAATTTGTAGGCCACACAACCTACGTACAACATTTCTTTCTTTCTTGAAACCTGGCAATTTTGATTCTGAACCTAGACTAACAGGCATAAGATATTTCCATTCAGTCACAAGTCAAGTTAACTTAACTTCCCCCATAATGAAAATGGACAGTAGTCTGTTCTTGACTCTTTGAAGGGACCTTTACATCACTGCATGAAAAAGCCATAGGAGGAAGGAAGACACGCTTTGTGCTGGCAATATCTAATATGCTGTCTAAATGTCCTTCATATGTGCATTCACAGGTCCCTGTGCAGCCATCCCATGCTCTAACTTTCCCATCCAAGGAGCCTGTATAAACAAGCTGAGACATAGGAGACTGCAGAAGTTTCACCACCCCATCCTGTACATTTCCACCAACAACTTCCTTCAGGGGGTCCAATCTTTAAACCTGTCCACCCTCTCCAGTCAAGGTGCACACTTTGTAAAAATCACAAAAGGGGAGAAGAGAGCAAAGCAAGCTGCATTATTTCTTCTAAAGAACGAATTTCTTTCAAACAATGAAACTGAGATCAACTGATCAAGTTGCAGAAGAACAGCAACACCTGTTCAACTGTGCTGAACTTCTCTTGGAAATGTTTTTTTTAATCAAGAGCACAATGTCCACTATTTTCTGCAATCTCAGCCATTGTTTCAAGCAAGGAGACAAATTTAGGCTGGGATGTGTTCATGAGAGGAAGTGGGACGTACAAGGGGAAGGAAAACACAGAAGGCGGTGCTCAGTGGTACCATGGTCGTGGGGTTGGCTGTCAACTGTGGCATGCTCCCACGGCTTTTCAAAGAGCATTTACCTGTGCACCTGTCACAATCTGTCTACAGTGGCCAGGCAATCAGGCATATTCAACACCTTCCATATTTGTAATGGTATCTGCGTCAAGACTTATGACAATGAAACACAAAAGTATTGTGCAATTTTTCATACACGTACAGCTCTACATACATCTCTAATCAGAAGCGATTCTTGAACTCAATACAATCAACAACCACTTGTGAGGTCGCCAGTAACCCTAAGAACAAGGTTATTAACTTAACTCTCTCTGTCACTGTGCTACTGATCCTCGTCATCAGAGTGTGAACCACAGCATTGCCTGTCGTTCAGAAGCTTCATGATGCTCTTCACCAGCAAACGTGTATCCTGGTTGCAGGTGACGTGTATTAGAGGCTGCAGGCGATGGGTCAGGCAAATGCGTATCAGAGGCTGCAGGCGATGGGTTTGCGAAGAGCCTGAAAGTGATGGGTGCCATAGGAAACCCCGTGAAATGCGAAGCAAGTGAGTAAGTACCCAAGGGTTAGTCGAAGAAGCTGATACCTGAGATGATGCCGACGATCCTGCTGGTGAAGGCGATGAGCAAGATCCCAGTTGTTTGAGATTTGATCAGTTTCTTAGCAGTTGCAGCACCACAGATTTCTGCAGAGTTGCTCCCTAGGAACTGCTTCCTGATTCCTCTTGAGTGAGCGGGTGGTGTACAGACAAGAAGCTCCCGGTCAGCTCCCTTTGCCTCTCTATCTCTATCTGTCTTTCCTCTTCTTCTTCTTCAAGTCCTTCAGCTCATAATGAGTGCAGCGGCGTCCAAGCACGTGCAGCTCCTCATCGACGTGTCTACATTGCCCTGATTTGCTCTCATCGGATGCAAGTGTGAACCAGAGGACCGAACCCGACATGAAAAAAAAACTAAAAACCACAATACTACAGATCACATCCAGAAGCCGACAACAGGAAAAACCAAAACCACATTTCAGCTGTTGCTGTAAGAAAAGCCACAAACTTGTAGTGTGTGCAAGGATGAATGAACGAAAGATCCCACCCACCTCCAGGCTCCAAACTTCTTGGCTTGTTTGTTGTTCCACAGAAAGAAAGACACACAAGAGAAGAGACAGAGAAGCTCAAAAGCTGGGAAGTTGAAAAGCAAGGTTGACAAAAAGAAAAAGAGGAGAGGAAGAAGATAAAAGGCCCGGCAGATACATCGAAGGTTTTCAGTCGTCAGAACCGAGGAAAGAAAGGTCAAAATCGCCAAATTTGTATATTTGGTTTTCATTTTGTAGCCAAATATAGAGACATATGATTAAATATTTGTACCTTATTTCTCGTTAATACCTAGATCTGGATCAATCTTCCTTGTCTTTTTTTAGGAATTTATTTATATAGCCAGTCTGAAGGGCCAGTAGGATTCATCCATTGAAGTCCGGACTTCTGTCCGCGTCCTTGTTGTCTGTCGCAGTACGTGCGAACGCGAGAAGGGCAAGTTCTGCTCCGGGAAGGTGCGCGCGGCTTCAATAGTGATCGTTTTCTTTCTCGTCTGTCGCAGCATACGCGAACACGTTTTCTTATCGTCTGTCACAGCAGATGCGTTCGCGAGAAGGACTTTGAAGAGTCTGCTCCGGGAAGGTGCGGCGTCAGCAGTGATCGAAACGAGTGTGTTTTATTTCGTAAGGTAATGTGATCAAACAAATTTCTGAGTCAGTTTTTCCTCTTCTCTTTTTTTTTTTTTTTGGACGGACTGTGAGGCGGCCGTGTGCTCTGGTGGCGTCTTTGTTGTCGTCATGTTCCAGCTAGTAAGTTGAATCTGTTATCTAAGTGCAGTCGTAGTGCTATTCAAGCTTTTTTTCTGATTTTCAATGCCTGCACAATGCCATTGGTAGTGTGATATTTTGCTTTCTTTCTCATTTTCAAACACTAGCACACAATACCAGTGGGTACTGCGTTAGTATTTTCTCTCTGTTAATTTTCTTGTGTTTTGAGATTCACTTGATGCAATTGTTTTTTGGATTGAACGTTTGTTTCCAAGTGTTGAAATATATTGTGTGCTTGTTCAGGGCCAGCATCTTCAAAATGGCGTTATACCATGGCGGGGAGAATGATGCTGAGTTTGTGTCATCTTCTCCAACGTCGAGGGATCCGATGGATCCGAGCCCAACTCTGGAGGATGCGGATTTGGAAGAAGTGCTTATGGGATATCCTAACATTTCCCCAACTCCTTTCACAAACATGGTTGCTTTCAAGAGGATTTGCTTCGCACGTTCCAAGAGACTGTATGAGGGAACACAAACACCTCAATACTTGGCATTTACAAATGTGAGTCAAGAGAGTCTTGATGAGATTGATAGGATTCGTGAAGAGAGACGAGGTTGGCTACCACGAATGACCATTCTGTATGATGGGAGAGAAGAAATTTTAATCATCAAACTTCCAACGGGTGTGCTGTATTGTGGTGTAGTAGATGAATTTGCCTCAATGTTCAACGAGAAGTTTTTTCGTCTAGACGTTCGTGCATCCCTTGTAGCAACTGGATGTGGTAAGTTTGGACGTCGTGGAGGTAGATCAAAGGAAGCAGATAAGGGTTACAAACCCATTTCTCGTGAAATGGTCGACAAATGGCCAAGTTTTGTGATTGAAGTTGGTGTGTCAGAGTCACTTGCTATGTTGCGTAGTGATGCTGCGTTTTGGATCATCAACAGTGATGGGAGAACTCGCATAGTGATCGTGTTGAGCCTCAACCAAAGACGCCAGCAATTTTTGGTAGAGCGATGGGAGGAAGTTCCTCGGACACCACCAAATCGGTCCACTACTAACTACAGTCGCATACCAGGATTGATGCAATCTCTAACATTGAACGCGGATGTTGACTATGACGGTCCTGCACTTGTGATTCCAGCAGAGAAGGTTTTTGACGTTCTACCTCAAAACATTCCTGGAGAGGAATTTTTATTCACTCCCAACAACTTAAATGCATTCAAGACAACCATTTGGACAGGATTCCGACCACGCTTGCAATGAGCTTGCCCTTACTTTGCTGGTGAGTAGTTAAATTCCTTTTTGGACTGTGTTTTCTAACATTTGCTAAATGTGGCTTTTATTCTGACTTTTATTCTAAATCTGATGTGTATCATTCATCAGGTGGCAAGAGCTTCACACAACTAGACCAAGCTGGAATATAATAGATTGTGTGATAGTATTGTTACTCCAGTGAAGAGTTGTCCTTGGATTTTGATACAAAAGGCAAGTCCAGTTAGTTGTGCCTACAAGTCATATATGGTCCAACACAAGCTATCAAAATTTTTGCAGAAATCAAATTCAAATGATATTTCTTTGTTTTGAAAAGCAACTTCATGCCAATTTATGTAATACTTTTCCACTATGACTGGGTAGTGACCTTCACAAGTCATATGAATTCTATTTTCCTTTTCAATCTTTAATGATAGTTGCCTTTAGGTTGGAGTAGTCCAAGTAAACCTTATTGTCAGATCAGCTCATAGGTTGACTTAAAATCTTTAGCACGAAGAAGCTCTTGTTGAAGAACAAAGTTCATACATTTCAACAATAGAACATTGTCCCCAGTATTCCCTCAAGACATCAGAGCATTGAAGATGAATATACTTGAACTTAACTACTTGTCAACAACTTTTTCGAAAAGCTTCCAAACCTGAATAACAGGTGATGTATAAGGTCTATCTGTGACTTGCAGCAGCAGCTTATTCAGTATTTTTTATTTCAAGGGAACCATTACCATTTGTTTAATAAAGTGGCCTCTGCTATGGAGGTCTGCTCCCCAAAGTTGTTCCTCCGAAGTTGGACCCACTCTAGGCCACAAAACTACAAAACCCTTTTCTGCAGTTCAATCTCTAGACACAGGTGAAGTAGATTTCAGCTTCTAAATCTAAAGCTCATATTGCACAAACTCAAAGTGTCTTAAAGAAATCAAGAAAGGTGTTCCCTATTTGAAAGAGCAATTACCAATTGCTGTAACCTGTTGACTTCAATGTTTCTAAGCTGGAGAGCCCCACATGGGCTTTGGCAAGTTCTAACTTGGCATAGTGCAACTCCTGGAAACATGGACAAAGAACCTGATATCCACTTGGGACTATCCCAGTTGGTACCACTGTATTTGGGACCCCACCAAAACTCTGAAATCCTCCAAAACCCCCACCCTGTAACATATGGACTCGGGTCGGAAGTGTCAGCACCCCATCTAATTAACAGCCCCAGGAAGTTCTTCAAAGTTTCCACATTTTGCAACCCCACTCTCAAAATCATTTTCTGGAAGTAGCCTCTTTCTGGAGGCATCTCGTGTTTAACTCATCAATGAGGCATCTCCAAAGTCCCTGTTCTGTGGTTGTGGTACGATGGGTGTTGTGAAAATCACCATCTTGCACCCTTGAATTTCAACCCTCTTGCTACTGTTGTCCAGTTTTCCCAGGCAACTGTCTTTTGTGGAAAACCAAATGAGTCCTAAAGACAAACAGAGCACACAGATGTAACTCTGTATCTTAATCCCAGCCACATTATGAAACATGATGGTCAGCTATTACAGGTTCATCTCATCTCAACTTATTTGTTTGAACAGAATTTTGTGGATTGTATATCATCACAAAGGGTGGTGAATCAGAAATAGGGTTTAGACAAACAAATACCACGGCATGAAAGCCCTGTAACTGCTCAAATGCAGAATCTGCTTCCTCCCTGCTCTTGAAAACAGCCTATGTGGAGCCTGTCTTGTGTTGACTTTTCCCAGTAATTTCCCTGTCAACAGAGATTCACAAACACAAGTTCATTACCCTCTTCAATTACATATCATCTAAAGCTGTATAACATTTTGCGCTGCACAAATGTAAACATGGAGTCACTTGTGGAATGAAAAGCCTCCAAATAGGTAAGGACTTCACCCATCAAGTATTTCAAAAATACATCTACCCTACCATTCCATTTTTCAACTAGCATGAAATTATGTATTGGGCTTCTCATCATCCTTACATGATTGTGGTCTACAAGGATGGTGTTTCCAACATGGATACCAAGACTTTCTACTGCAAAAGTGAGGAGATTTGAGCAAAATTAGGCCCTGTATATTGGACTTCAATGCTGAATTCCCCTGATGCCGAGAACAAAGCCCAGTCCTTGCCACAAACCGTACACAATTAACAATAACAAACACCCAATTATCCAGCCCATGAGAAAGGTAGGAAATAGAAACAACCTGGATTTCACAAGGAAACTCTATTGTGAACAAAGTCTGTAAGTCTGTGACTGTCAAGAAATTGGGCAGCTTGTGCAAAAAGAGCTTGGACACTGATTATTGCTTCACCTGTGATCAGCAACATCACATTATGACGCACTGATATTTAACCAGTAAGAGTCTAAGAAAATTTCTGGGCTCCTTAGACCCATTGGAATATCTAGCATGCCCTGACTGAAAACAGCCACAAAAAAAATTAAAGAAAGAACAAGAGCAAGACACTCGAAAAGTTCAGAATCTAGAGGGTTTCTGAGCTTTTCTGGAAAAGTCAAAACTTACCCTCTTGGGCTGAGTAATATCCCATCGAGATTTCTTCTCTCCCATCGTACAGAATGGTCATTCGTAGTAGCCAACCTCCTCTCGCCTCACGGATCCTGACAATCTCATCAAGACTTTCTTGACTCACACTTGTGAAAGCCAAGTATTGAGGTGTTTGTGTTCTCTCAACCAGAATCTTGAGGCGTGCCAAGCAAATCCTCTTGAAAGCAACCAAGTTTGTGAAAGGGGGCTCGGGAAATGTTAGGATATCCCACAAGCACTTCTTCCCAATCCGCATCCTCCGGAGTTGGACTCGGATCCCTCAAAGTTGGACAAGATGACACAAACTCAACATCATTCTCCCCGCCATGGTATAACGCCATCTTGAAGATGCTGCCCCTGAACCAGCACACAATATATTTCAACACTTGGAAACAAACATTCAGTCCAAAAAACTATTGCATCTAGTCAATCTCAAAACACAAGAAAATTGACAGAGGGAAACTATATTCAGTTCTCTAAAACTCCCAGAATATTACTTACCAAGGCTATGACTTCAACGAGAAATAACTTCCACGACTGCCAAAGGATAGAGCTTGGATCCTGAAACGACTGCTGAGATCGAAAAGCCAGAGTTCCGCAAAGTATAGCTTCACACCCAAAAAATTGAGAACTCCATTGAAAGGACTTGCATACTTTACTACCCCAGAGAAATTTTACAATGCAGCAGTTGAAAAAACAAATGCGCAGGTGGAAACGAACGCGAGAACATGCACGACGTCCATTCATTTGAGCGCGCCAATCTGTGTAGAGTGCTCGACGTTGCGAGACGACTGGAAATGATTTCGCGTTTCTCTCGTTCGTCGAGATATTTTGCCCTCTGAAATCGCCAGGTGGCGCCAAGAGCGAACCGAATGAAACGGTGACGGAGCAAAGACAACACATGCTTGCCCACGGAAAACGTTGAGCGTCGTTCAGCTGTTGTCAATATCACAAAGAGCCGATTGCTGTTTCCACTCCGATTGGTATTTTCTCTCTCCTTCTGGTCTGTGTTTTGTTTTGTGTTTTTCTACCAGGAAATCGAATACACTTTGGTGAAGAGTTGTTTGAAGTTGTTTGTTTTGCTTTTTTCTGTTGTATCGATGCTACAAGTGTTACCTTTTGAGGATCTCTTCAGTACTTTTTCTACGTATGCTGCGTTTAGGGTCAAGCTTCCTGCGAAAGGACGACATGGCGTGCTGCTTTCTCTGCCGTATTTTCTTCGATTTGCTTGAAACAATGCACCAACATTGAACGAGCTGGACTGGTCACGTTAAGGTGCCGTATCATAACATAGATACCGGGAACAACGCCTTAGTAGAGATGGAGAAATCTGCCTGAAGCTGCCTTAGGCTCAATAGCTGTACCTGGAAAGAGCTTTGGAATCGAGACGGAGCTTTAAAATCTTCTCTTCGAATTTGACGTGTTGAGCTTTGTCTCTCGCGTGAGAATGCAACTATGACAATCTTTTCGGAGAAAGAATCTTTCACCGCTTGCTGCGTCTGAGGCTACCGAAGCAATAAGAACGGCCTGTTTCGTTTCTTCACTTTTTTAAGAGGTTTTGCACAAACTCTTTTCTTATCTTCATGAGTCGTACGCCATATGCTGTGTGTAGACTCAGGCTCTCAAAAACCTGTAGTTGTCTTACCCTTCGAACTACATATGCCTACTTTTGCCACATCAATGCCGTCCTTGCTTTTCCTTTGAAGAGCAAGACTTGCCATGTTTTGTGTAGGTTAGGGTGTTCTGAAATCTTAGACCTCTGTAATGGTGTAGGGTTCCAAGGTGAAGCGCGTATTAGTCTTGCAAGACTGTTAGGTATGCTGCGGCTGCAAAGTTGTACTATAATTCTTGATGATGGACACTTGCCGAGTATGACCTACAGGTCTCTTGCATTCTACATTGCCTTAAAGAGTTAATATTCAACTCCAAGAAGGTTGGTCTGACCAGAGATGTGGAGAACCATTGAAGGAACTGTAAATTTTCCTATGCAAGATTGCCTTGATCCATGTTTTGATGTTGTTGAATTGCTTTTGTAGAACAAGTGTGCTTTGCTTTATACTCCATTTTTTGTACGGTCGAGTTTCTTGCCAAGAGGTGGAAGAGAATGCTGGTTACACATCCTGTCAAAAGATCCTGCAGTGCATTCTGCAGCATCAGTGTCTTTTGTGTCGTTTGGCTGTCTGAGTTTTTCCAAGGCTGGAATCTCAATTGATCACCAGGCATCTCTTCTTTGACTATGATAAAGAGATTCTATTACATAGTTTGTTCTGCAGTCCCTTCTGCACTGAAAAGGTGCACAGAGAGGACTTTGTTGACCTTTTCAACTGTGGCCAGACAGTGACTACTAGCTATTTCAATGTACTGTCATCCTCTTCCTCCTTTGTCTTGCAACCAGGGCAGTATGGAGCAGACAGCTGGCCCACTTCCCACCGATGATGTCTCTCATGTTGTGTACCTTGGAGAGGAAGCAGCACCTCTTTTTCCTCTGGCTGAACATTGTGAACTTCCAAGCATTTCTGCAGATGTTGTGAGTGCAGTTCTTCTCCAACTTTCTCAGTCTATCCATATTTGCCAATGACAACCTTATGTCAATGTTTCTCGAACCAGTGAACAACAATAGCTGAGAGAATACAATGACCTGTATCAAGGGGACATAACATTTGAGCACTGGAAGTTCTTTGCTGTACTTCCATAATTTCATTCTAGCATGTTGAGTGCCTGGCATTGGCAGTTTCGAGAAGCAGGAACTTGTCAGGGGTCACAAATTTTATTTTCCTGCTCTGTTGAAATGACTTCTTAAGATATTGTAAATCACATCTGTTCTAGGAGCCTCAGCATGCGACAAGAATGTTGAATGTGATGGTGTCTGGATATTGAACTTCTTGATGAAAGCATCAGCTAACACTTTCTTTTCAAGTCTTACTGCAGCTGAAGTCAATCTTAACTGAAGAGCAAGGGTATCCAGCTCAATCAGTTGTGATAGTAGATTCACGCCATCAATTTGAATATGAAGGTGGCCACATCAAGGTACACCATTCATGGATTACAGCTGCCTCAGTTTCATTTTCCAGAAACTAATGAAAATTTTCTGACCCAGTTGGTGATTACAATGTTTCACCTCTTCGATTCATGGATTCGTTACAATTGATGATTGGCCTGTCTTGTCAGGGTGCGGTTAATCTTAGAGACCCCAGTGCTATTGAGGAATTCTACTCTAGGAACATCGATGTTGGGAAGCAGATTGCAATTGTCTTCCACTGTGAGTTCTCTTCCTCAAGGGCACCAAAGCTGTAAGTACACATACATCTTAAACCTTGGCTTCTTACCTATGAATTGTCATACATACCTTCAGTGTTAAGGTGATTAATTGTTCACATAGATATACATATTTCTGATAGTTCTTGGTAGTGATGATTTTTCTGGTATGTTTGCTTAGGGGTTTTAGCAACATATATCACTCCTAATTGGAGACAGTATATAACCTGTGTGCTCCAGCATTCTTGAGAACTCTCCTGAAAAGTTCCATGTTGTCAAGCTCATTGACTTGGTCTCCACGTATTTGGTTTAGTTCATTGCAAGCTGTTTGTATGTAGAAGCTGGGTTGTGTTTTGTGAGTTGCATGTAGACTTTACACTTGTATTTCTCATATTTTCATTTGCAGTTTCAAGCACATGCGCAACTTGGACAGGCTGGCACATTTGGAGACCTATCCAGAGTTGGCATTCCCAAACATGTTTCTTCTAAAAGGGGGGTACAAGGCCTTCTTTGAGCTTTATTCGGTGAGCCACTTGCAAATTCTCTGCACAAATCTCACACCCTGATCTGTTGTGGTACAGTTATTCTGTTTCTACCTGCAGCAATTTTGCTTGAATTGGTAGTCTCTTCTTTTACACAACTCTAGAGATCAAGAGACTGAGAGAGAGAGAGAGAGAGAGAATACACCAGGTTGGAACATTATTTTCAGATCTTTCAAACTTGAAGCAGTCAAATGGGGCCCTTTCCAACTCATGGTGACCCATTTGTACACTTATCTTTAAATGTTTTCAGCCTAGCTCACAATTGAGCATTCCAAATATGTGTATCTGTCACACTTATCTTTCTTTACCATGTGCAGGAACTCTGTGTGCCGAGAGAATATGTAAAGATGTCTGATCCTAAATTTGTGGACCATCTTCGTGTTTCATCCAGTTCCTTGAAGAGGAGTTGGAACCAACGGTCAAAAGATTTCATCAATTCTCACTGTGGAGATCGTGATGAACCACTTATTGATGTCTCAAATGTACAGCAGAAAGAAAAAGTAAACACTACATGCAAATGCCCCATCTCTTTACGATTTAATCAACAAGTGCTCTAGGGATGCCACTAAATGTAGAGCTCAGGGTTGATCTTTTGACTCTCAATATTCTGCAGCCCTTGCTGAACTTGATCCAGACAACCTGGATCCAAGATCCTGGACGATGGACAGTGTCCCCTGTTTCGTTACTTCCCACAAGGAGCTATGTGTGGCAGGTTTGTAGATCATGATAGTTAGAGTGCAGATGCGAAACCTGAACGACTTTGTTGTCATTAGTACTTGTTGCATTTGACATCCAGGATTGTCAACCACTCAAGTATTTTCCGTGAGTTAATTGTTGTGTGCATGTTTGGTTGCAACATGAATTCCATGTACCTCCCACTCAAGTATTTTCAGTGAGTTGATTGTTGTGTGCATGTTTGGTTGCAACATGAATTCCATGTACTTCTTGAGGGGAATGATAGTTGCCAGGGTGAATCACAAGCTTGTGTCAGGTTTAATGAGGATAATGCTAATGACTTTTAAAAATTTGCTATGCTTCTTGACTGTGAGCCAATTCTCATGGTTGATACCTATATTTGTTTGACTATGCTCAATTTTTCAACATAAATCAAGATAATTTATGTAAAATTAGGACATTAATATGATTGAATCAGCTTTTCAAGAGGTCAGACATGTCATTTGAAGAGACTTAGGCTGTAGGTTTCATACTTATAATCTAACTATGTACTTGGAATGGTGGAGACTGTATGTCAATGTAAGGTTAAAAGAATGCACTAGTGTTAGGGTAAATACGCCCACGTCAAGCACAGGCTGGATCAAGCTCCTACCATAGGTCATGGCTCCTTATGGCCAAATGCACAACATGTGAAATTTGTGTTCAGCTTTCTTCAAGGTTCTAACCAGTGGTATTGTAAATATGTTTGGTGAGGGGTGTTTGTTTAGTAATGAATGTGACACATAACAAATGTCAAAAAAAAGTGTTCAGTTATCTAAAAAAGTTGTTTGGTAATGGGTTGGGAGATGTCACATTTCAAGGGTCAAGGTCGCATGTAAATCCAGGGTATCCAAATACATGGGACTTCAAGTGTTTGATAAAAGGTGCAATGTAGTGCGAATTTTAAAAATTTAGAGTTCGGTGAGGGTAGGGTTTGGTGACAGGCTCTTACTTGTCACAATCCAATCCACAAAAAAAAAAAAAAAATTGGAAAATTGTATATGCATGGGGGGTTTTAAATGATTGGTTAATATTCTGATGTAAAGTAGATTCATAGATTTTGAGCTCATTCTGTGAGGACCATGCTTGGTGATGTGAGGCAATTTCTTACATTAAAAGGATACAATAACACTATAAATGCATTAAAACCTTAATTATCTTACAATGTACATATAGCCTTGTTGTCTTGGGATGTGAAAATCCAAAAATTACTAGAATGACAAAATGGCATGATATTCAATCTTTTCTTAATTTAACCTTTTCTTCTTCTCCTAGTATAATTATAGGAAGGACAAGAGCATACCTTTGGTGAGGCCTAGGTGAAAACCCCCCACTTGCTTAAGGTTAAGGCTAGGGCTAGGAGGACCAAGCTCATAAAATGTTCAATTTGCCTTGTAAGATAATGAGCCACTTGTTGGATGAGCCAACTATGGATAAGGAAATGTCCCACCTCAACTTACATCACATTCAAAGCAAAAACTCAATAAGAGAAAATAGGATCCTTGTTGCAAATCCAAGTCACACATGGAGAAATGTCTAATTAGAGGCCATGAATGTAATGGAAAGAGGGGTAACATCCATGAGGGTGTCCAATAGACATTGGAGCATACCACTAACACCATTTTTTAATCATTTGACTTGCAAGATTAAATCCAAGAAAAATATTGATGCACCAAATGTCTTAAAGAGAAAGAACTATGGTTGCATGGACTTTAAATACGTAGAAATGTGGATTGTCTTTATCATTGCAATAGTTGTTCAAGTTGAAGGTGACAAAATTCATTCATATCATTTCAAGGTGTTGTACTTGGAAATTCTTGGTGGTATTGGTTTAAACATAGATATCCAAAACTTATAATTCATATTATAAAAGGCTTCATAATTTGCAAAAAATAAATAAAGGTCTAAACATTTAATCATGCAACTTATTTTACCATTTAACTTGCAAACACTCTACACTCACACAATCGCATTATAAAGCCATGTCTTGAATTTTGATGAAATAGGAATTCAAGCAAATAAACAAGGTGCTCATGTTTAAGTAAACATGGTTCATTGCAAGTATATTGCACCATACCTAAGTTTAGGGAATGGTTGATTGTAAACTGTGTTGTAAATGCAAGTGAGGGGTTTTTTCTAAGGTTTAAATATTTAGGGATGGAATCAAAGATGGTTACATTAAAAACTACAAATTAGGATCATGCATGATGATGTAAAAAAAGGCATGGATGATGTTCTTCCTTCAAGAAATTCCTATCATTCCTCAAAAGGTCATTTAAAATCTAATCACCACTTATTAATTCTAGACGGGCATGGTTAATGCATATAATTTTGGAAGCGACATAATAAGTATATATGACAATAATTTGGGTTGGACATGATCACAATACCTTTACACATTTCCCATGCCTTATAACCCTTAGTTGTGGGTGTTTTCAAACCCTAGAAAACAACCTTTAGGGAATAAAAAACAACATTGTGATTAAAAATAATTGTAGAGAATATAATAAGAGTACATTCACAAGTTAGGTAAATAAGGTTTTAGGTATCATTGTTCACACAAAACATCAAATGTTGGTTTAATGTTACAAAAATCTAGCCACTTAATTTTAGGGAAATAGATGACAAGACAAAATGCAATGAAATACACACAATAACAACAAACATTTTAAATGAAAACAATTCAATTAGAAGAAACAACTAATGCCCATCAACAATGGGGGGAATATGGTGTTGCCATGGTGAACATAACATTTACATTACAAATTATAAAAATAAGAGATGATGTTGATGAACCTAATCAACAATGGCTCAACAACTAAGATATTATGTGGAGGTGCTAAGGAGCCCTCTTATCATTGAAGAAATAAGGTTAGAAGAAAACATGTCCATGAGTCGAAGAAAACCTATTTGGGTTTACTTATCAATTGAAGTATGACGTCCAAATTTCTACAAATGAATCCCCATAACCTTTGCATGTAAACTTGTTGTCATTTCTACATCTTTTTGTTAAGAAAACAAAGGACAAAGAGTAGTTAGTAGATTATAATTAATCATATGTTGTAATTTCTAATGAATACTTGGATATTTGCAACAAAAAACTATGGACAAAAAAATAGTAAAAAAATTTCAAGAACACAAATAAAAAAAAGAAAAGAAAAAGGTTAGATGAATGACTATTTCATTGACTATTGTTGAACAAGTAACTCAAAGGTTGGTTGACAAACATGTAATTGTTAAGGACATGAAGATGCACAAGAACAAAGGCTAAAGGGAAGGTCTAAGTCTAATTTTTAAACAAGGAACAAAACAAGATTATGCGATTCAAAAACAACAACATAAAATTAAGAACAAAAACACGAGATGTGCAAAACAAATGTGAAAACGAATCTTTATTATGGTCACATATGCAAACATGAACATGAAAAGAACATGACAAGGCTATGGTGCAAGATCGTGCTTAAAATTAATGTTGAACAAACTAAAGAAAATGAAAGGTCCTATTTTTATTTATACCCATTTAAAAACCTAATTCAAGGAAGCTTCCAAGGAGGCTTCTATCTGTGCATTCAATAATTATTTTTTTTGAGAATTTTCCTAATTAATAATCAATTGTAGTTAACCAAGACTTAACTGAAAGTTAATTAAAATTTGATTAAGAGTCAACTGGGAGTTAACTAGGACTTAATTAAAATTTAACTAAGAATTAATTAAAAATTAACTAGGATTTAACTAAAAGTTAATTATGATTTAATTGAAAGTTAACTAAGAATTAATTTAGATTTAATTAGGAATTAATTCAAAGTTGATTGGGAGTTAATTTTGACTTAATTATAATTTAATTAAAGTGAATTAAAAATCAACTGGAAGTGAACTATGAGTTAAGTTGAACTAAATTATGAATTAAGTGGAAATGAAGTAAAATTTAATCGAAAGTTAATTAAAAGTGAACTGAAACTAAACTAAAAATTAAGTACATGGATGAATATTCAAATGAATGAATTCCGTGGCATTCAATGCATTCGTGACAACAATAATAACATTTAATTATTTTTGGTTTGTAATTATAATTAGAGATGCATGCCATATCGTCATTCCATTGCCAAGAATGTTTTAAAGTTCACCCACTGGGTTACATTGAAAGGTGTGAAGTTTAAGATTAGATGAAAAATAAAAAACAAGTTAATGCAAGGGCCATAATGAAAACCAAATGTTGCTTAACAAGGTTGCAAATTTTACTTAGCATAGAATAACCAAAAGTAAAAGGGGGAGGGAGATCTATGAAACCAAAGAAAATATGTAAACAAATTTTGAACATCAAGGAAGGGGTAGGGCTTGAAAAAGAAAAGGTTTAAGATAGAGAATATGAAAATAATGAAAGAAAAAAAGGGTTTAAAAAAAAAGGCTTGAAAAAGAAAGAGGGTCTATGAAAGATGCAACAATAAGAGAGGAGAATTTGCGAAAAAGAACGTTTTCAACAAAGGGTGTAAGAAAAAGAAAAGGTCTATGAAAGGATTGAACACCAAGAAAGGGGGGGGGGGGGGAATTATGACAAAAAGTGACTACCATCATTGGAATGGGTTTAACTAATGAACCTTCAATCAAACAGGGGAATGGGGCTTGTGTGAAAGAAATATCACTAAGTTGAAAATCACAACTTACGAGAAGATTGAACATCAATAAAAATTCAACACATGTGGATTTTTGAACAAATCAAATAACAAGGAGGGGGCTTGTATGAAAGAAATGGTTTATGAAAGGATTGAAGTTCATTGTAGCGTCCAACAATCATTGTAAACACTTGCAACACATAGAAAGAAATGTTAGTGGAAATTTGTAAGTGAATAGTTTACAAACCCAAAAAGGTCATGATCAAATAGATGAACATAAACAATGTTCATACCAATCAAAAAGTTCATGGGCCATAATTTGCCAATAATAGTTGTGCAAAATGTTTTTCATAAGTTTGTATGGAATAAACACGAATGTCATTCATCTATTTGTATTGTTTAAATAATAATCTTACGTACATTGTTTAAACATGAATGTCATATGTTTATTCATATTGTTTAAACACATATGTTGTAGGTTTATTCATGTTGTTTACACAAAAAAATCGTACACATGATATTCATGTTTAAATAATGCACAACCATTCGTGTTTAAACAGTACAAACTTATGAAATAATATATTTTGCATAGATTTGAAACGAACCCATGAAACTTGTAAATTTAGGATAGGTTAATTCATAAATTTAGCATGTGACAAATCAATAATAAAAATTGGGTGATTTGTTCATTTGTAGGTTTGTATATTTATACACAAATATTATGTGTTAACAAATGAAGTAAGAATTTATAAAAATGACTAATATCACACAAATTTTGCATATTTCTATAAATTTGTGTGTCAAATGTATTTTCAATGCATGATATTAGTGCATGAACATACGAATTATGAATGTATAAAATTTGCATGATTTTCATTATTAAGTCATGAAATGTTAAATTTGATGTATGCAAAAATGATAAAATTAAATAGCATAATGAACACAAACATCCATAAACAATAATGATTGAAAAAAGAATAGTTATATAACCAATAAAATATTGTACCATAAGATAAAATAAACCAAAAGGGGAGGAAAAAATTGTTGATGAATGGAAGGTAAGAACAACTAGTAAAACCCATAATCCTAATTAAGGTGGTGCCACTGTTTTAAATTCTAGTTTTTTCCAAACTTTTTGCCCCCACCATTGTCAATTAATGAACATGTTTTTTTTCAAAAACCATGACCATTGGTATATAATGCACATTACAAAAATCAAATGATGTTTAATTTTTTCAATTTTGATAAAAAGGTTTGATTGTGTTTGATTATCTAATACATTAAGTTCATGTGTAGTGTGTAAATTGTTTGTTAATTAAAAAGGCTTGTGTTTACTTTAGATTATTTTTAGTTGAAAGACATCCCTTATTATGAAATTTGATATATTTCTTTCAATCTCAACCAAATTCATTGATTTAAATATTACAAGTGTGTCCAAAGATGAAGAAAAATTGTATTGAAATTCTAAGGCCAATTGAACAATGATCAACATGCCTTTTCTTTTGGAGACTTAAATATTTACTGACTAGCCCATCTACCTACCTCCCATAAATGCAAATTTAATTTTTTAAAAATGATTGATGTCTTTGTTGCAACATTAAGAAACAATAGATATTTGGTTTGGTCAATCATGAAAAGTTCAAACAATATAACATATTTCTTGTCAATCTATGAAGAAAAGTTGTATTTATGTATAATGGTTCATAACTATAAGAGATGTTCTATTCAATTGAACTAGTTGCTGACCACTTCATTCTAGGTGGCGACTTCAACCACTGGGAAGAAACTCAGCAAGGAGGGGTGGCTGGCAAGTGTCGGATGCATAGAAGGGAGGCGGCTGCATGGCACCACCTAACCCTCCAATATGGTTTAATGGACGCATGGCTGCTTGATAGCTTTCGGAAAATGTCCGCCAAGGAATTCACCTTCGACAATGGAAGATCCGACGCACACTCGGCGGTCTCACGCATAGACAAGTTCCTCATTTCCCAAGACCTGGATTCGAGAGGCGGGAGAATTGAGGCGGCTACTTCAATCTGAAAATTCTCCGACCACTCTCCTTTAGTCCTATCCATATGGGGTCAGCCTGACATACCTGACAAACTATCTCATTATTTTGACTCTTCTCTACTCAAAGATGAAAAAGGGAGAGCTGAAATGTTGCAAGCCTGGGAAGGGGAGTTGCCCAAGCCCTTAAACGACTCAGAGTGGGCCCCCTGGTTGGAGGCTGCCACCAGAAGAGTATTGGCATGCAACACAAGATTAGCGAAGGAAAGGCGCCGCCTGAGAGGGGCGCAGGTCAGAGTGCACGTAAAGAAAATTCAGCTGGCTGAGGAGGAGCTCCAACGGGACCCAACTAATGAACAAGTGCAGGACATCTTGTCCGAATCGCAAGGAAAGCTAGCTGAGGTTTTCCAAGGCTCAGTTGAGTGCAATAGTCACCTCTCAGCGGCCAAATGGTTCAGGTATGGGGACACCTGCTCCAAAATTTTCTTTGATTTCCATCGAATCGGAAAGAAAAAGGCACTCCTGAAAGAGTTAGAGGTTGATGGAGGGACAATTTCTGACCAGAAAGACCTTTCTCATTACATCACAAGATTTTATGCCAACCTCTATGAGTTAGAGACACACGCCTCGGGCACCTCTGAGGCACAAGAGAGATGTTGGGAGAGCGTCCCCACTCGGGTCACGGAGGCCATGAATGCCAACATGACCCGATCCTTATCCCTAGCAGAAATCACGGAAGCCATCACCTTGCTTCCCACAGGCAAGGCCCCAGGGCACGATGGAATACCAACATAATTCTTTCAAGAATATGTGGATGAGGTAACCCCCACGCTATTACTAGCCTTCAAGGCCATGTTAACACAAGGATTGACCTCGGAATACATTAAAAAGGGCATGATCACCCTGATTCCGAAGTCAGGGGATCACTCAAAACTGGGGAATTGACGCCCAATCACACTTTTGGGAAGCATATACAAGATCCATGCCAAAACTTTAGCTAGAAGAATTCAAGAATTCCTTCCTCTCGTGATCAGACCAAACCAAACCGGTTTCGTAGAAGGAAGAAACATTCTAGACAATAACTTCCTGGCTCAGGAGGCTCTGGTCTGGGCACCAGAGAGCGGCCAGGACCTTGTCCTCCTACTCCTCGATTTTGAAAAAGCATTTGACAGGATTGAATGGGATTTCCTCTTCCCAACCTTGTCCAAACTAGGTTTCTGCCCCACCTGGATTCAATGGATCTCATCCCTTTACTGGCTTGCATCCTCATCAGTTAAAGTAAACGGGAAATCTGGAAAGGATTTCAGACTCGCTAGGTCAGTCAGACAAGGATGTCCACTATCTCCATACCTGTTCATTCTAGTTATGGATGTTCTGGGCCATATGCTAGATGACCCAAAGCACGAAATAGAAGGGTTACACCTCCCCAAAGGGGGATGCGTCCGGGATCAAACTTTCGCAGATGACACTGCACTTTACCTCAAACGCTCCCTGAGTAACTTAAGCAAAGCTCGGGCGGTCCTCGATCTATTCTGCCTTGCCTCTGGGGCAAAAATCAATTGGGGAAAATCTGCGGCCATATGGGCAAGCAAGGATAAAAAGGAATGGGAATGGGGACAAGAAGTTGGGCTGAAATGGATCCCCGAGGGTCAAGGGGTTCGATACGGCATACAAATAGGCTTTCAGTTACCCATCTAGGCCAATTTTGGAAAACTCATGCTCACCCTAAAAGGGAAGATGATCGCTTGGGGCAAGTGCAACCTCTCTCTTGCCAGCAGAATTTTGGTTGCCAACCAAGTATTGCTCTCCTCAATGTGGTATCTGACAGCCTGTTGGAACCCCAATCCCAGGATGTGCAACCAGATTAGAGGAGTGGTTTGAAACTTCATTTGGGGAGGAAAGGCTTCCAACACATGGGCCAGGGTCAAATGGGATTCTCTTACACTTCCCTTGTCTAGCGGTGGCCTAGGGATCATAGACCCCAAGGCACAATTCGAAGCACTACTTGCCAAACTTCTGGTGAGAGGTCTTGCCCCAGGAGGAGAACCCTGGAAATAGATTCTAAGGCACCGAGCAGATCAGGTCCATCTTCCGGTGCACAGCAAAGGGCCAAGCATCCTGGATATAAATTGGCTCTTTGCCGCCCCCAAGCTCAAAAAATTGAAATGCTCATTTTGGAAGAGCATCCTTGGTTCTTGGCTTAATGTAAGAGTTGGTCTAACAAAGTCCGAACCCGCATCCCGTGCGGAGGTTCTTAGACAGCCCATTTTCAGCAACCCTCTCATCCTCAACACAACTGGTCACCCTCTGGGAGTGAGTGGTCGCAATGAAGGACGTGCCATTGCCAATTCTGGCTGCACCCGAATCAAAGATCTTTGGGATCAGGAGGGAAGGGCATGGAAAAGCCTCCAAGCCCTCCGGATGACCTACCATGCCACCAACAGGAATAACAGAGAAATCATCATAGCGAGCATCCCATGGAATCCTGCAATTTACACTAACCAATTTCAAGCAGGGGACTGGATCAGCGAAAGAAACTCTGGAAATAACAACACTCTAGAATGGATATACCATGTAACCGGGGTCACCCCCAACACGGTGCAAGCCATTGAATTCCAAAGGGTAACCCCCACTGGTCTCATCAGAGCTGCGAACTCCCAAATGATAACCCTCTCCCCTGAAGGTTATCACCCAATCAGGGTTCTCTTTCAAGAAAGACATGGAGCCCCATATAAAGTTGCCACGGAGCTCCCATCACTCACTAAACTCCCCTTATTCTGGATTTTCGAATCCGGTTTCATTGATGGGCTTCCCTGGGACCCGGGAGAGTGGCATTGGCAAGCCTCTTCCCAAATGGGTGACTCTCCTTTTTTTGGCTATTCCACAAAGCGAGGTTATCGAAATGTAAGGAACCCCACCCAGAGTGCTTACATCTGCTCCTTCATTCAAAGGTTAAATCTGCAGAATTCCACTGTCACGCAAGTTATAGCCAGAATCTGGCATAACGCCCGACCTCGGAAGGTCGGTACTCTCATATGGCTCACTTTAAACCGGGGCCTACCGGTTGGCACCTGGCTACAATGCAGGGGGATCCTCCCCACTTGTAAGGTTTGCACAGAGGAGGCCCCTGAATCCCCTCAACATTGTTTTCTCGAGTGCCCCCTTGCAAAACGGGCTTGGGAGGCCTTCTTTCACATCTGGGAAAAATGGGGAGCGCCCAATGACATCACTCTTTCCTGGCCATTCATCATGTTGGGTGAAGCTGTTTTTGAGAGAGAAGATGACCCCCCTGGGATCCAAGGGTACCATGTAGGAGGCTTCTCCTATGTCAGACAACCGCTTGACATCCTTCGTAGTTTTATCCTCTACTTCCTCTGGACGGAGAGATGCCGGAAGCATTTTGATAACCAGTATTCCTCTAGGAAAATCCTTCAGCAAGCCTGGGTTGCTACCGTTGAGGTTGGAATGGCCACTTGGAAGGCCATTAATTCTCTTCGGTCCACCCGGGACCCTACTATTCAAGCTAGGCTTGATCAAGCCTTTAAGGCGGAATGGTGCCACTTAAGCATCTTTGGGGCTGATTCCGTCACCATTGTGTGGTGCTTCTTGCCCCCCTTGTATTTCTTGAATTTCTCTAATGTTTGATGGGGCTGCTGCCTCCCTCCCCTGCTGGGGTTCTTTCTATTCAATTGAAAGCTTTGAGAGGTTCTTTTGTGAATGTATAACCTCCTAACTTCAATTCTTATAAATTGTCTTGATGTATTCACTCATATAAGAGTGAAAATTGACAACCCAACAAAACATGTAATCAAAATGTTTAAATGTGAGAAATAAGATGTGTAATTGCACATTTCTCGGTTCGAATCTAGGTTTTCGTAGTTAGTAACAAAATCTTAAATTATAGGTTCAAGTTATTCGGCGCACAACTGCGCTGAGCACACCGCCTTGACCCCCGCGATGTTCGATGAAGGAGTGCAACGTCCTGCCACTTTGGATGCTCGAGCGGGAATGCATTTGGCTCCACTTCGCACGTTCGAAGAGGGGGTTTGAATTTGGCTTCACTGCGCATGCTCTTCTCGTGTACAGGATTGTGAGGAGCCAGAGCAATTGCCAATGTCTTTGAGAAGGAGTGTTTTAACAAGTGCGATCGCCGTGTGCAGGATACGACTCTTTTCTAGAGCACAAAAGCACCAGCTCCCCGACACCGCATGGAAAGGAGGAGGTTGAGTAGGAGGGAGCCTGCTGCTGCGTATCTGTGTGCACCCGCAACCGCACTCTACCCATTAACAACTTTTTCTGTACACCGCACTCCTTTCCAGCGGCCATCGGATAGAAACAAAGGCGGTCCTCAGAGATCAGCGCAGTTGTAAGTATTCTTGTGTTGTTCCTCTCGTTCTCTCGCGTACTGCCTTCTTCTCACAGTACGTTTATTTGCTTGCCGAAAAATCGTTACCTGTTATTAGTGATATGTTCCGAGGCAACCGAGAGATTGCACACAATCTATACAAGATGCAATACCTCAGCGCGGCTTCTATGTGACCTAATGCATGATTCTGCAGGAAGTTTTCTGTAGTTCCCGGAGGCCAGAGAGAGAAACTGTGGCGGGACTTCTTTTTGGATCCTTCGAAATGGTGGGGTCACCGGTCAGAGGAGGTAACTGAACGTCGATCCGGTCAGACTTCACATTTCAATGGAGCCATAGCTCTTGTTGGTGTCAATCTCCTTGCTCTCTCTCGGTTGCTATCCTGCCATGGCCTAAAAGCTGGCAGAGTTTTTTTCAGATCCTTTGCACGGGTGGGATCGTAGTAGTAGGCCGGAGAAGGTAGGTAAATGCTATATGCTAGCACAAATTTCTCTGATGGAGAAGGTCCATGTGCTTTCTCTCTTTTTATTATAACGTTGATGCCTAGGATGTGGAGAGTACATGGCTGATCAGCTTGATCTGGATTTCTGGTTGTAGGCAATGGAAGACACCCTCATTTCATACATAAGAAGACACAGAAGCACTTTGGCTCAAGGACTGGTGAAACCCTCCATGGTGGCAGCAGAGATGGCTGCAATGGCACCAGGCACAGAGCAATTGCACATTTTTGCATGGAATAAGAAGCTACAAAATATGTGAAGGATGGGCAAACTGAGAAGGCAATGCAGCTTTTCCAACAAATGCAACAGAAAGGGAATTCTGACAAATTCACTTTTCTTCAGGTGATTAAAGCATGTGCTCATTTAGGAGCAGTTGAGGATGACAGCCATGTTCATAAACAGATCATTCAAAGTGATTTGAGTCTGATGTCTTTGTGAGGAGTAGCTTGGTTGACATTTATGCAAAATGTGGGAGCATTGAGGATGCTGGGAGAGTGTTCAACAAGATGCCATCTCGAGATGTGGTCACTCGGAATGCCATGATATTGGGATGTGTGAAATGTGGGCAAGGGCAGAAGGCACTGAAACTGTTTCGACAATGCAACAGCAAGATGTGCGACCAACCTCTGTTACTTTTGTGGGGGTGCTGAATGCATGTGCCAGTGTAGTTGTGCTTGAGGAGGGCAGGTGTGCTCATGAGCCTTTCATTCAAAGTGGATGGGATTCAGATGTCTTTATGGGCAATAACTTGGTTCACATGTATGCAAAAGTGGACATGATTGACATTCAGTTACCTTCTCTGACCTTTGGATCACGTGATGGCATCTTGTTGAACACTCAGCCAAATGATATCTTTATTTGTCTCCTGTCAGTGTGCAGTGATGCACGTTTGGTGCAGGAAGGCATGTGATGCTATGCTTCAATGATCACTGTTTACATGATTTCTGCAAAATTGGAACAATACACCTGCATGGTTGATCTTATTGGCCATGCTGGCCATCTACAGGAGACAGAATATGATAAAGGAGATGCCCTGGAAACCACGTGCCTGCATGAGGATGTTGTTTGGGGCTTGCAGAGTTCATTGTAATGTGGAGATGAGAGAATATGTTGCTAACCAAATTCTAGAATTGGAGCTTGAAAATGCTGTTGGTTATGTGCTGTCATGAAATATCTATCCTGCTGCTGGCAACAGGCATCTTTCTGAGAATGTTGAACAGCAGAGAAAGGAAAGAGGTGTAAAGAAACAACTGGATGGCACCTGGGTTGAAGTGAACAACAAGGTACATACATTTGTTGTACGCAATCAAAACCACCCTCAGATGATTGAAATTTGAGCAAAACTGAAAAGACTGTCAGTTCTCATGCATGATGCAGGGCATGTGCCATATACAAAATTCATGCTGCATGATGTGGAAGAAGAAGAAAATGTTCCTTTCCTTCACCAGAGGGAGAAATTGGTTTCAGACTCATCAACAGAGCTCCTGGCTACTCCACTATAAAAAATGAAAAATCTGCAGGTTTGTGAAAACTGCCACACTTCCACAAAGTTTGTTTCAAAACGGTTGGGAGACCAATCATGGTGAGGGATGCCAATCGCTTTCATCACTTTTTAGCATGATGTTTCTTCTTGCATGGACTTTTGGTGATACCATCAGTCTGTCATGTCAATCACTACAAGGAAAGTTCATTTTGCTTGTAGCATGTCTAGTGGTATCATTTGTGGTGCCATAGTTGAACACCATTATCAGATGTGGTACCACTGAAAGTGTAGTTGAGGAGCCTCCCCTGTTGTTTTGATTTCCTGCCTCTTACCTTTTGAACCACTGAAGTTTGGTGCCTCTTTCCTCTTATGGATGGAGTTATTGTGGAAATTGAGTTGAATGTGAGATTAAAACAACATTTCCCAGGGTTTTTGCTACATTAGAAAGTGTTCCATTCCTACCTGCAATAAATTACTGATTTGGATTTATCAATTTGCTGTTGCAATTGACTAGCGAGCCATTTCAGAAAACTATGGTTTGGATTCCCAAACTGCCTCTGAAGATTGTCTCATTGTTCTCCACTCACTGCTGTTAGTAGTGTGAATGTTATGGTAGGCAGTTGGTATAAAGAGATGTTGCTGTTGAAGGTCCCTGAACATGTGGGTGATGGTAGGTGTTTATCAAACTCTGTTTTTGGTTTTGTTCTATCTGTTCTGTAAGGTTTTGGGTCTTCTTCAACCATTAAACATGATTGCAGTTCAAAACTGCTGCTGTCCATCACTATTTTAAGAATGTCCCACACACAAACCAAATGATTCTTGGCACTATGGAACCATAAGTGGAAAGGTGACATACCTAGTGGAAGTTGAAGATGAGATTCAACTCACACCTGGCATGTTCACACCACTCTGCAAAGCATTTTATATGATGTGATTCAAGCTCTCATGTGCTTGGAAAAGCACTCAGGGCTTAGCGATGGTAATGGGTCGATTAAGAAATTACAAGGATTAAGGTCCACAAAATTTGGATTCAAGGAAGCTCTAGAGAGATAGATTGAAAGCAATGAAAGATGTGATGGGCAAGATTTAGTTTCATCATGTTTTGATTGAGATCCTCACCATCAGTATGGGTAAGTCTGTCAATGAAAAATCATCTCTAATTGACTCCACTATCAATTCTGCAGCAAGAAATTATTTGTTGCAACACCAAACACTGTTGAGGGCAAATTTCTTCAGCACTTGATTCCATAATGGCTTATGAGAACCTCCATTTTTTTGGGTCTCTAAATTTAAGGTGGTCCTTGGTCCAAGATCTTCTTTACTGGATCTTGTGGAGCACTTAGGCTGATGAGAGGAAGTGCAGTCTTGTTTGTAGCTGAATTCACCAATGTCTGAACTTATGATTTCTCTCATTCTCTATTTTTTCAAAATATGAAAATGCATTTGCAAGTTATAGAAAATCTGTAATTCCATTTCTGGTTGCATTGGTTGGCATATTGAAGCTGCTGAAATTTTTATTTTGGCAATTAATTGGAGTTTAGACTATGAACAATGCTGTAACTGGGTAGTTGATCTGCTCTTTGAAGAAGAATCCGTATATTCCAGGTAGTTTCTGCATCATCAAGCTCAGCTCATGAGAAAGTGTTGCCAACAGATCTGGATGAATGTTCGATTCCATGGTTTTTCACACTTGATCCTTCATGACTAATCTTTCCAGTTTTCTATTCCAAACAATGAAACGAAGTAAAGGCTTTTCATGCAAGGACCCAACTGAGTCCAAGGTGAGAGCCATTGTCTTTAATGGGTTATTTACTCTTTGTATCTTGTAGCACAAAATAGATGCCTGACCACTGATCACATGAATCCCACACAATAGCAAACTAGACTACACTTGCAAGTTGGGTGAATTTTGGGGAGGCATGGTCCAATGTCTGTCTTCTCTCCTTCTAACAGCCTCAGAAATTGTCATTTAGTATTTTGCTGCAATCCTGTCACAACATTTGCTGTTCTTCTTGGCATCTGAATGGGCGGACTACCTTGAAACATGAACCACTCTGAAAATGTCATCAGTGATTTCACTTAAGTGAAATAAATTGTAGTTTTGAACATTATTATAGAAAGAAGGACAATAGTTACACATCTTTGAGTGACACACATGTAATATGGCTTCTAGAATTCAGGATATTTGGTTTGTTTTGAAGGCAACACCTCAACTGACCATGACAGAGGCACTGTTTCACTCCATGGCCTGCAACTATAGCTGTGAGTTTGTAGTTTGTACCCACAACTACGTCTCCATAGTATATCATCTCATTTGCCCTAACAAGATTTGAATCAACTTCTTGCAACATGGACATACATTAAATCAACTAGAAATTCTGCCTTGATGTTTGATCCCTGATCTCCATTTATGTGTGCAGCTTTAAAGTACATCAAATGTGAATTTTTTTGTCCTTTATATGGGCACACAAAGCTCTTCATTATAATCTCAATTGTGGGCTGTAACCAAGCTTCTTTCACTTTGTTTGAAAATTTGATTTAAAGGTTGCAACTACTGTAGAAGTTCCCCTACCATCTTTAAAACACACTACCTGCCAGGTGATTTTTTAAAAACAGGCCAACTTCCCGGCCAGAGTGAACCAAGAACGCCAGCACATTGTGAGGGGTGGATGGTGGGAGGACGTGAAACACTTTTTCATTGGGTTCCACACATGCATCGAGAAATGGTCCATTGGGTTCCAGTTCCCTAGCTAACCAGTATGGTTAGCTCAGTTTCTGTTTTTATTACACACCCAGTAACAACCCACTAACCCTTACCCATTCACTAACCCTTACCCATTCACTAACCATCCACATGTGTCTACTCACCTAGTACACACCTATTATCCTAGTTTTAGCCTACTTACGGGATTGGTCACCAAGGTGAAACCTGATGTTAACTCAGTTCGGGTACATGGACAAGGGTGCCATAACAGGCTTGCAGTGCCCCAACTTTGCAAAATTTAAAGTTGTAAAATGTTTCAAAAGTCTGTTCTCCCAAATATGTAGTAGAAGGACAATAAGGGTAATCAAAGCAACATAGATGGAGTAGATACTAGATACCCTGCAGGGCTTCTTCATCCACCTAGCTACGGGACCCCACTTTTCAAAGGTATTGATGCTTTACTCTCTGGCCTTTGTCACAGGTCAAGAGTGGAACTGGCACTGTGACCTGGTCCTACTTACCACTTACTCTGGGTGCATTGTCTGCAATTGCCATGCATGATGCGCTCATCCTAAACATGTTAATATAAAACTCTGGATCACATCTTAGGGAGAGCTTTTCTCAATTGTATTGTCCAACATTGCCCCATTTCTATTCAACACTTCTTTTCTGTATACGTAAAACTACCTGATGATAAACATGTATACTACTGCAAATTTACTCTACACATACTAGTTTTGTCATGAGCGTCACATGTCTATCTATCTATTGTATATTTTTTTGCACAGACAAACCTTGTCAATTCTGAAATACATAGTTTGTTCATCATTGTTTTTTTTAGTGTCAAAAAGATTGTTCAGGTGTCAATTTTGTGAACCAACATTCCTTTTGGCACAATGAATGTCATGTATTTTTGTCCACCTCTCAGGTAGATTCTATCATATTTTCTCTATGCTATAAAACACCCACCAAATACTTTCAGAAAAAAAAATGAGGTCATGGAAAAAATGATGGGCTGTATTGGTCTCTGCTGACAGTCCCATCCCCTAAATAATTCACACAGTGCCAGATTTCCTTTGCTTTTGGCATTTTCAGTTTCCTGAAAATTCAGTCTTGACAAATGATAAAAAACATGTGAACAAAGAGAATATTGACCTGAGGAGCATCAAGTATTTGCAAAGGGTTAATATTTCCATAGGAGTCTATGTCACCATGATGTTAATTTAGCAATTGAGGTCATGTGCAATGAGGCAGCTTATCTTTGTTACTGTTTCTTGCCTCAAGGGTGTGTGTTTCCTCAGTTATATGCATGAACTGCTCACTTCCATGGCAGATAGAAAATGATGCAGTAGTCATGTGGGAATGGGGATCTTGTGGGGATTCTGGAATACCAGGAATAGCTGCAAAAAGCTAAAAAACATTGATATAAAATCTGAATGTCGTACACAAACAAAAAATGTAGATATAGAAATCTGAACTTCATACATAACCTGAACATCAGCACTCAAGAAACTAAACACAAAGAAGAACATGTAATTCATAACATCGAGTAAGGCTATGATCCTATATGATCCTAATTGGCCAATCTGATGTACAGCTGCATTTGTACAGAGTAGCTTATGTTCCATCTATGTAGTGTACTGGATAATGCATGCTTTCCCTTTGAGCTTAAGCATGTATGCAAACTTGCAATGTAGAACTAGAACTACAACATCTGAAACATGAAGTTGAGATTTCAAGCTATATAGATAAAATGCCCATATCCTCTTTCCCCTGGTTTTCAATTTAATGTCTGAAAATGGAAATTTAACAACATCATGGAACTTCTTTTGATTGCAGATTCCAAATCATTTTTAGAGACATTTTTTACCTCCTCAAGCATGACCACCACTTTCATAAACAGGCCCAAACTGTCTTAAAACTCCTATATTGAAAAAATAGTTCAAAGAATGGTTCAAAAAGCTTCAAAATCTGTTCCTCAACAAACTATGAGTATCTTCCATGATGGCCGATGCACCTTTCTTGCACCTTCAAGTTCACTTCTTTCACTCCGTGTCCTCTTGCCAAACTACCTTCTTAGAATTGCCACCATCATATTTCCATCATCATCCTTTCAATTTGAACACTCCATCACTACGCTTAAGTGGTTTGTGGGGTAGCTTAAGATAAAGTTTTCCCTTGTCCCTAAATGAGGTGGATTGCCCTTTTACTTAACCTCAGTTACATGTTTAGTAATGTCATGCTTCTTATTCAATAGCTACAAAATTATTAGCAATGGCTTGCTTACCTCTTTGACAAGAATACCATTGACATTGTCATACTTATTATTTGACAAAACATTATTGCTAGATAGCAAATATGTTGTAACCTTCTCCTAGGCTTGCATTTAGCTTTGGAGAATGATCTGAGAATATCTTTCTTGAAACGAAAGTAAGTTGAACACTTGATAAGGAATCATGTGTTGAACTTGAGTTCCAAGTGATGCTAGTAATCAAGGAAAAAACACGTGGGAGTCAAGCAAAAAACACTCTTAGGATTCCTAACATGAATATCCATTTTCAATGTTGGGTTTTTTCAAGTGTGCTCAAAGTAATGTTGGAGAAATCAAACCTTATTAGAATTAAATGATCTTGAGAATGTTGCCAAGATGTCTTGCATTTGACAAGAGAGTGAACTTGTTTCCGATAAATGACTTGATTTTCAATAATTATGAGGTTTTGAGAAGTCATGAAACAAATTGATTTTTAGAAACTCTCTTTCTAAAGCTTAATTTGGGAGGGCAAATCATGTTCACTTGAGGAAGTTACGTTACATTAGATAACTTAATGGGTAAAAGCATTTTAGAGTAAATAACATGTGACAATTGTAGGACATTGAACGAAAAGTAGTCATAAAATAAGCTTTGATATAATATTCAGATTTAGAAATGTTATTTAGTTCAACGATCAATGTGATTAGGTTTTTTGATTTTATTACATTGATATTGAAAACCTCTTGGTTAATATGCATTTAAATATTTTTTTGAAAATTTAGGCATATGCATATATGGTTTTTTATGTAAAGGAAGTTTCAAGTACATGAAATATTGCATTGCATTTACAAGTTGATAGAGCCTTGAAATCATATTTATGTACTTTCAACTTTTGCATATTAAATTGGATACTTGCTTTACAATGATTGATTGGTTTCAAGCAAGAAGCTCCTGAGTTTCCACCAATTTTTGTATTTTTCCCTCTTGCGTAATTTCTATAAATTTTGGCATTTGAAACAATTAATTTCTAATAAAATTGACATTTCCAATAAAACAACTATTGCCAGACCTGAAAATGTACTACAATATACTAGTGCCAATATTAAGATCATGATGCAATCCAAACAACATGAAATATCTACACTTAACAATGGGCAACATTGTATAGTCCATATATAAGTGATGCTGAATTCCATAAATACCATAGTATGAGGGCAGGTTCAACACACATATGTTGAATAATTAATTGAATTTGAAGATTGCATGTATAAAAAAAAACCAGTGTCTTAGATTTTTTATTTTTCTTCACAAATTTTGTTTCTTGAAACCTTTGTTTTCAAGGAGGTAGTAGTAAGTACTCTTCACAGCTCTAGGAAACTAGCTTTTGAATCTGATGAGCTAAATGGGCCTTTCCATCAAAACTTTTTGGTTGGCACATATCATATGCTCTATGTATGTGGTTCCATATATTTCAAAAGTGACATGTAGTGTTGCAACCTGTAGTCTGGGAGTTTGCATTGAAATACCCATGAATACACTGACAAAAGAGCTAGTGTGATACTCTCTTGATAACATATCTTTTTTTTTGTCCCCCATGTGAGTGATAAGATATACATTCACACAGTACAGTTTTACTATAGAGGAATTCTATAGTATAGTATACCTGTACCATAGTTGAGGACACAAATGAAACTTAACATGCACTGGGCTACTAGCATTGGCCCATTGCTTATCCAAACTCTTCATATTACACAAGAAGAACTGCCTTCACAGGAACCATACACAAAAGAAGACCTGGTCCCATACCCTGGAAAACAGATCAAAATTTCTAAGGATCTTCAGGCCTGTCACAGCATCGAATCCTGACAAAGTATTTGATGTGAAGATGCTTTCTGTGCCAAAAGTTAAGACCCTTTTGACATTTGCCAAATTTCAATCTGCAATACCCGGTACAAGAGCAGCTTCCACACATGTCTGCCGAATACTAATACAATTTGAAGATACCATGTCAAATAACAAAATATTCCTGAATATTCTGATATATAGTCTCTATTTTCCTTCACATTTATGTCAACATTTTTACAAATGATTTAATTCATGTCAAAGCTACCAAGGCACTATGGTATTAGCAACTGATACACCACTAACCCATTTTCACAGGGGAAACCACACACACATTGCAGTGGCAAATTTCCATGATATTGTGTTTCCCTCCTTACATCCATAAGTGAGTGCACATGCAAAAAACTTTCTAGCTTTCTGGGACAACTAAGCATGATATATAAATTGATGACTTCAAGGGCTGACTTATGTTCAAATGTTCCAGCAGAGTGGTGATGAATCACAAACATTGAATCCAAAGACTTTCAGTGGTGGGGTTTGCCCTGGTGTGGGGGCCTTCGCAAAATAAGGAGTCTTTGACAGGTTGGTAGCTGGGTTCTTACAGTGGGAGGGATTTTATGCCTATAAGTAAACAATATATGGCTTAAGAGTACAGGCACAAGATCCTTCACAATCTGAAGGAGTAGACATAATATCTCACCTCTTTACTAGGATGAATATCGATGGATATTAGGTGTCTGCCAAATAGACTTAGAAACTTTCAATTGCTATCCTTACCATTCACCTAACCCACTTTCTGCAGGAGCATCTAAAATGAAGTTGAGTAACCAAGCAACATTTCAGGAGTCTGTGGTCAGACATTTATTTTTGTGTGACAACAAAGCTGTTACCAGTGTGGTCATTAAAAAACATTTGCACCTGCATTTGCAATCCCCAACTTGTGACAATAGAGACCAACTAAATCCAACGTCAGGTCATGCAAGGTCCAGTTGGGAAAAGGTCCCTGCGACAAGGTCTACTGAAAAATCCTTTGTCAAAATCATGGGAGCCCACCCTTGATCATGTATGGGGGGCTCAGCTGACAAACTATCTGAGATGATGGGGTGGAGATGGCCTGAGTCCCGACATTGCATCTTGAGCTCTCTAATTCCACAACTCCTTTGCTGATCAGCATAATTAGGCCAGAATGAACCTTCAGCCACCAACATACCATCCATTGGAAGCCTGTTATAACTTGTGACTCAGCTGTGGATGTTGCACCCCAAGGGCATTGATGTTGCGTTTCACCTTGGTAACTTGTCCTTTTGGTTGTCTCTACAGGATAGCTCAGGCAGCTAGGTACGATTAACACTATATAGTTGTTTCCTAATATAGACATAGATGGATGGTTGGTAGATAAAGGTTATTGGACTGATAGTAAGTAGGTAGTTAAAACAGAAACTGAGCTAACCACCATGGTTAGCTAAAGAACTGGGACACCATGGAAATGTGTTTCCTGTTCTTGTCCATCCATCCGTGATGGTGCTCTGGTTGCTGTTGGTTTAGTATAGTTGCACTAACTCAATCCCTAAACCTGCAGCACATTGGAGTCTGTATGAATAAGCAGCATGTCAGTGGTTGAGCTATGACTTAAGTCCTTTGTGTGTGTGTGGGTGTGTGTTTTTAATTTTTGCCTTACTTCCCTTCCTTCTGCAAGATGTTTTCTTATTGTAATGGTGATCAGGTTCAGATCATGGCAAACATTGAAGAGCTCTACTTTTCTTCCCACAAGAATAATAAATTGTTCAAAACCTGGCTCACTTCTGAAGGGCCTCTGGGTATGGGGGGTGGAATTCTGTTATTTTTTATATTTGTGTCCATACTCCATATTTGAAAAACTTTTGAGCCCATGCTTCTTCACATGATAGGTTATGACCGGTGCTAAGAAATTAGCTACTTGAGATTGTGTGTCAGGAAGCCTAATGCAAATTCACAATCGACACACATCATAGATCACATACTTATTGTGATTGAGGTATAATCTCCTCTTGGAATTGGACTCTGCTAGGAGGCTCCTACTAATTTGGTCACAACTTGGTTCTGAATTATTACTACAACCTGACCCAAAGTGAATCTTTGTTTTCATCTTATAAAGTAAGGTTTACTTCATTAAGCGATATTTCTTTTGCAAACCTAATAGCTGATTATTCAAGCTAATAGATAAAGGTTAGTGGGTTGGCAAACGTTTCTTCAAAAAACAGGATTTTGTGATGGAATATTCTTTTTCCAAATATTTTTCACAAAACGGTGATAATTCAGCACCGAAAAAATGGTTACTATTTTAAATTTTGATTTGCTTGATTATTGATTTTTTGAATTTAGGAACAAACAAAGTACTGAGCTAGTACGAAGCTTGTAAAATAATGCTCAAAATGAGATTTTCATAGGAGCACTTGACACAAAGGTTGTATTTGAAGTATACCCTATGCTATAAATTTGATTTCAAAAATAAGCAGCTGGATAAGTAGTATTGAAGCTAGTTTTGATACCCATGTGACCTGATTAGATAGGTATTTATGGGGGTCCTTGTGTACCAGTGTTTTTTATTTTTCATATTTGGAAATTAGCACTCGTGGCACCTTCTGCAGTAGCTACGGTGGTCAAGTGGTTACTAGTCTAAAGTTGCAGGAGCTCTGATTGGCCGCATCCCCACAAATTTTTAATATATTTGGCTGCTAGTTAATTTGGTGGGGGTGAGAATATGTGGCCCCCACCTCTAATTTGAACATTGAAAAGCATTTGGCTATTTGGGGATTATTTTTGTAGTTTTTTATGGTGAGTATGCAATTGGATAGGTGCAGATTTGGGCCCGGTGAAATAAAATTTTCTCTAAATCTGGCAACTCTATGTGACATATAATGGACTTTTTGGGCGACCAAGCAAAATGTTTGGTGGAAACTGCAAATTGCAAATAGTATGAGGTTTGTTAAACCAAGGGAAAAACTTGCAAAACAAATTCAGACTCACACTAAAATCAAAACTAGACAGTTGAGGGGGAATTGAACCCCTAAAATTGGCCTTTCCAGCTGAATTGACTTACAAAATCAAACCAAATTAGGCTACATTGATCTTGCTACAAAAGATAAATGTAGAAAGAAACAATAGAAAGAGATTCAAAACACGTTGTCATCATGGAAACAAAAGGAATTATGCTTGAAATTCATTAGACACAAGCAAAGCCAACAAAAAATTGTTGTTACAAAAAATGACAACATAAATGCCTTGCAACCACAAGTGTAAAACTACTACAAGAGCTTCTTCCACTTTAGAAGTTCTGTGGGCTTCACATAAGATGTTCATTGCACACTAGCCTTCGTAAGATTAATGGTGTTGAACACATTTTCATTATTCAATGCATTTTTATAAGGGAAATTTTGTATAGTATAAAAATGTTGCGCAAACATGAACACAACCAATGATAAATGGGTGGTGAGTCTAATGTGAAGCTTGGACTTCATAAAGGCAAGAGTAGACAAATAACGTTCATTTTCCACACTGCCAACTACTAGTATCATAGCTAGCTCAACCAATTTCACATATTTAAAAAAACTACAAACAAAATTTTGGGATGTTGTCACAAGTGCCACATCTTGGTTAGAAGGTTTGTGTCAAAGGAAGGGGCAATGTACTTGCCCTTGATTTCATAGTCAACTTGAACATGCCTTGTTGACATTCAAGGTCACTTGCATTCAAGAATTCAAGCACATTAACCTCCTTGTTGTTCACCTGTTGAATCTTACCATAACAAAAAACTCTTTTAAGAACCTCAAGGTATTCACCACCAATGACAAATGACAATATGCTCAGAGCCAATATTGGGGATACACAATCCCAATTGGATGATAATGGCATGAGTTGGAAACCTAATATCCCTTTCATGAATAAGTCCTTTTGTAACCTCTGCCAAAACATAACATATGGCAACAAGTGCATACAAACTTTCAAAATGTGAGCTAGATTGCAAATTCAACAAAATTAAACGTGTTAAACCTATTTTCCAACTTTTGCAACCCTTGCTAAAACACGAAAAATAGATGGCATCATTGCATTAAAACCTTATTTAAACAAGAATTGAAAAAAATCTAGCATGGAAGCAAAATGTACCTATGCATTGATTTTTCACCAAAAACTCAACAATAAAAAATACATCTTTTATCACAAATGAAATAATGATGGTCTCCAAATCCCGATGCATAGCCCAAATGTGTTGGCCAGAACATTCAAACGTCAAGTGGCAAACTTTAATGTTAACATTTAATATTCATTACATTGGGAAACTTCATGCTTGCATTTAAGCAAAGACTTGAAGGCCTAGAAATTTTTTGCAAAGTTTTTTGGAACTTTGATCACAATACATACTAAAAAGATTAGATTGACAGAGTTTGATAGTTGCCACAAAATCAAAACAAACACATATTGCATTTGGGCAAACTTCATGAGAGCACAAATGGATTCTAGCAAAATCAAATGCATGCTAGCCCCAATAGAGGTTGCAAGTCACACAAGTGCTCATAATTGAGCTTTATTTGGTGATTTGTATGGCTATCCATAGCCCTTTTCATCAACAAAGTTCTGTATTTTGCCAAAACGTTTTTGGCAAAGCTCAACATCAAAATCCACCTAGTTTTCACATTGTGCAAAATATTATTCCTTTTTGTTTCCATGACCTCAACAAGTTTTGTGAACTCCAAATGCCATTTAGGGGAATGTGCAATATAGGCATGCAATGTTGTAATAAATTTTCAATGTGTTTCACCAAAGGTGAGTTGCACAACCAAATTTGTGTGATGTGCCATATAATGGATCCCAATGGAATAAAAAACATGGTCATCAAAGATTTGTTTAGTGACACTAGATGGTTCCTTGAAATACATTAACACCGTCAACCCCAAAACTAATGAACTTAATGGAAACTTAATTTCAATATTCCCCTTCCTACTATTAGTGTTTCCATGATCATTTTGGTGAAATTATAATTGCTAGATCATTCCAACATTCAAACCAAGGAAATAAAAATAGGAATTCTTACCCAATTTTGCACAACGTAACAATGGGCAAACAACCAAGACTAATTATCCAATGGAGAAACCTCATCACATCTAAGATCAACATATTGTGCAACTACCACTACCTTTTTGGTTGCCTTTAACACTTTCTAGTGCATAAACTCCACCATTTGCCAACCATAACTAATAGTCTAGTGTTTTTTGTTGTTTCTTGGAACTATTGAAAACTGAAACAATGACCTTGGTGAAGACTCATATTTTAGCATGGGACAACCTTCCTACAACCAATGTAAAACAATTGCAAATTGGATTTTGAATGCTAAAGGAAGGTTCATGCTTGAATCTTTTTTTTGGCCAGCAAAACTTTGAATTCACCCTCAAGCAACACCTTCCTAGTTTCACATGAGATCAATATGGTGATCAATAAGTAAAATAAACAACTTAAATGCATTGGGCTCAATGTAGTTGCAAGACAATGCTTAGCAAGAAAATTATTATTATTATTATTGTTTTGACTATATTTGAACTATGATTAATGTTTTAATTATCTTTTTTACACAATATTTCCAAAAATAAAATAAAAATCTAAAAGTTACAATCCCCCCTCCAACCCAAAGCTTTACTAATTATTTTCTTATATGAACAAAATTGATTGAAAAAAATCCTTAGGCAATTTTTTCAAACTAGTTATTTTGGGGAGAAAATACTATCCCTAGGAAAAAAAAGACAAGATAATAGCCCTAATCATGTTCCTTGAGGACCATCTTGCTTAAAGAGAAAAGAATAAAATGGTAGTTTCAACCAAATTCCTTAGCAATTATTTTAAGAAGCAACTTCCTTTGGGGAAAAACAACTTCCCTTGAGGAAAAGGGATAAATTATTAACCCCAACCAAGTTTCCTGAGGAACAACTTTCATCGTAAGAGTGAATTAAGTTGTTGTTGCTTTAAAGATAATAGGGACTTGAATTGTTTCAAATTTTGGTGAAGAAAGTGTAGGGGTAAGCTTTGTTCAAATCAAACATTTTTTGTATTGTTAAAAAGTTTTGAAAGCGTAGATATTGAAAATAATTTTTTATTTTTGATTTGAAGCTATGAGTTAATAATTATGGCAAAAAGAAAAGTTGGGTGTCAAATTTGTGGTCAATTCATTTTCATGGTAAATTGTTTAATTTGATTTTCAACTCTTCTTTTCACCATAAATTTTAGCTCATAGTTTCAAATAAAATATGCAAGAGAGTTCAAATTGAGAATTTTTTAGGGCAACTAGTTTGAAGAAGTTGCTAGAGGATTATTTTTGTTTCCATCCATCTTGTTCACGGAAGAAAAAGATAATTATGAAAAAGAGTCAAAACTTAGACCTTTGGGTTGAAGGGGAGATTCTAACCATCACATTATTTACTTTTCTTTGAATATAATGTGCAAGCTAGATAGTTAAAATGTTAATCATAGTTTAGGTATGGTAAAAAAAACATAATTTTCTTTTCTTCTTGATCATTGTCTAACAATTGTGTCAAGCTTGATGTCACATTTAACTTCTTGTTCCTATTTAGTGTTTTGTTGAAAAACTTTACAACACGTCCACCAGGAGCGAAGGTAGTATATATCCCAACTCTGGTTGGAAAGACATGAGGACATGAAATATTCTATTACGCATTTCACTTCTTTCTTTACTCTTTGGTAGAGCAAATAAACAAACAATGTTGTCCAAGTATGTGTTTTTAGTTGTGTGTTGATTCTGCATGTTTTGTAATTGCTATAAAATGTATGTTCATACATGATGTTTTAATATATTTTCCTTCCAAGAAATCTCCAAATATGTGAAAAGCTTTGTAAGCCTTCCACAAAAATACCTCAAGCAAATGCTGTTCTTCATGCATGGGTCCAATTAGCTGTAATGTCAAAGCAAATCAATGGCATACCACTTTGCTAGCAAAAGACCTTAAACACCTCATTTGCCCATAACAAGCAAGAATAGGCATTTGATGCTAACAAAACAAACTGCAATTGATAAACATTACACATTCCTAATTGATTCTACCCTTTAAGGAAATGCTACTACCCTACCTGGGACTTCTTTGTTGTAGGAACAGACATTGAATTTCCCATATGGTGACAAGAATGCCCATATTTGACAAGAAGAAAATCACTGGCTAAATCACTGGGCTTTATGGTGATGGGGAAATTCATGAATCATCTGACATGCAATTATCATTGGGCACATTATTCTTCTCTCCTTGCTTCTAGATGTATTGGTTGCTTGCCTGTTTACCTCTGGACATTGCAGGTATATTAGCTGTTGCAAAGGATTACAATAACAGGAGTGAGAAGAGAAGAAAGTAGTTTAGTCATGTTCCAGGGGTTGCAACGTGCTTCCCCTCATGTGTATGTCCCAGTGTGATAGGCAACAATGCCAGGGCAAAGGACAAAAGGATGCTACTTGACATCCTGTAGTCTGAAAAGGACCAATACCAAATAACCGCTGATCCTAGGGACGTGCAATTCTTCAACTTTTCATGGAATGGGCACTAATGATCTGGTCCCACCAGGTTCCCCTGCACAAAAGGGCATGGTGCAAATATCATACTAGGCATTCAAGTACAGTTCTGGACTTCTCATGTCATGGCTATCACTTAGGACCACTTTGGACATTGGACTGAAAACAATATTGGTCCCAATGTGCAGCAAATTGATGTGGAGGAACTTGATCAACAGAAATTCTCCTACTTTCTCTTTGATCTCATCAATACAAATTTGTGCCGACTAAGAGCAATTTCAATTCTGATCTTGTATTTCCAGTGTCTAAAGTCAATTGACCCAATTGAAAGCCTTTCACTCTAACATAATTATTCAATGTGAGTTTGCGTTGTGTTGGACTCACATCTAAAGTGGCCTTTATTAGTAACACTTGTGCCAATGAAAAGAAGGAATGTGCAATACATATACTCACACACCAATCCATATCCTTCCAGGCATGTGGGTGAAAGTTCATAAGTCCCTACTAATTAGTTGTCAATCCTTCTCTTACCCTTCCCTTTGTTGTTCTCTGTACACTTCAAAAACCTTGAGCAGCAAGTCTCTAACACACTTCAAAAAATGCAAGTGTCTTTGATGCTCAGCTGAGCACCAGCAGTGGGGGTTGGTTGGATTTCAACTTTCACACCTACAAACCCACATCCCATTCCTACCAGGCATTAAATTTGAATCCTTTAATGGTATCTAGCCCTTCTAGCGCCAAGCAAAAAAAGGTGATGCCTTTAGCATGTAACAGGCAACTTCATTTCCAATCCTTCAAGATGTAAGACATTTGTTTAAAAATTCACATAATTTAGTTAAGAATATCAGGAGTCATTCTTTGAGGCTGGATGAAGTTGATGTATTAGGGTAGGGTGCATGTCACTTGTTGGCCTGCCCTAACATTGCTGGATTGGGTGCAAATATACATTGTATGGAAAGATTTGAAGGAGGGAAGGTCTTTGAAAGTAGTTATGTTGCTAAACATTTTTCCACACTTGAAAGATATGTAGCTTTTTTTAATATCTATTCATTTTGAAAGCAGAAAGGGTATGTATATGTAACTTTTGTAATATAGTATAGAAAGGACTGTATGTAACTTTTGATGAGCCTTTAACATATTTCTAGTAGAAGCCTTTAAATATATCATACTTTGAATTTTCAAGAGTTGGTCAATTTTAAAACACACTTTAGTTATCAATCTTTCAATCTGAAGCATTCTTTCCAAAATGAATGGCACATGGTCCCTTGATATTAAAGGCATGATTCCCACTCCCGACCTGTTACTTGCCATCAATAGTTAGTTTTGATTAAACGTAGGTTTTTTCTTATCAGCTTTTGTTATGAATCTTTAAGCACTTAGCAATGTTAGACTTATTTTCTTACTTCCTCCACTTTCATTATTCAATATTCTAATATTTTCTTGGCAAGTTCACATCATTTCTTAGAGCATCTCCAAGTGTTAAATTTTTTAAATATATTTGTTAAATTTAGTAATAAACACTGTCCTGTTCTCACCCATAACCTTCTAAAAATATAAATTTGAAACTGATGTACTATTTATTATTGAACACCTGAGCCAATAGAAAATCCCAATTGAATCAAAATAGTGAATTCATTTGCAAGGGTTGAACATTATTTCCTATAAATGATAGAGTTGCAAAGCAATAAGAACTCATATATACTCAGAATTAATATGAAAATGCCTATGGAATACTGCAGTGGAGATGCTAGTACTCTTACTTGCTTGCTCCAAGTAAATAAATAAATGAAAATAAAATAAAAATACGTATATACATATATGTAACTCAAAAATATAATATCATTTATAGAATCCCTGCATTAATCCTCTCCCCATGCCAATAGTCCCCAAGAATAAATAAAGGAAGGGAATGGGGAGGAGGTCAGTTATATAATCAGTTGGCTGCAGCAGCAGTCCTGCTGCTGCAGTTGTGTCCCTCTTCTGTCGTCCCTGGGACTTTCTGAAGAAAACAGCTCTTACAATCCCCCTACAATCCCAAGGAGATCTACATGGGGCCCGCGAGGTTGCAGCGCTTAAGAGCTTTTTTCCATCTCTCCGTGAAACTGTTCCCGCAGCTGTAGTAATAGTTCCGAATGGTTTTGTTGTTTTTGAACATTGTAATTTGTCATTTTCAGACTTTCGTCAGTGAATTTGAGTTGTAGTAGTTTTATATCTCACTAGCAGCAGGTCATGTGGAGCTGTGGAGGGAACTGTTGTGAAAGTAGCGGGATTTGTGTGCATAAAATTTGTGTAGCCGCTAATTTTGCTGCTTGAATGTGGATGAAATTAGTTTCTGTGATTTTATTTTTCTTCACATAGGAATTACAGCGATGGTTTGTCAGGAAATTACAGTTGCTGCAGTTGCCGCTGCGTGCACCTGCAAAGATCGACAACTGGGAGAAAAAAGTGAGGCTACGCAGCCATAAGCATCGTCAGAGTCCTTTGCTGTTGCAAAATTTTGCTGCATTTGCTCCAGTGTACTAGCCTGGTAGTGGAGTGTGCTCCATGTTGCTCCATGCGGCTATGCGCCCATGAGCTTGTTGACGCCAGCCTAGTGTCGCTAAGAAGTCTGCAGGGGTGAGTTGAGCTATTGAGTTACTCATTTGCAGGTACGCTGCATCATCATCATCATCATCAGCCTTTCTTCTTTTTAAGTCTTCAGTCCTTCACAGTGCATGATGTTAAATCATTCTTCCGAAACTTGCTTCCGACAACAGTGCTAGTAGTGTTCTTTCTCGTAGTGTTGTTGCTTTACTTCGAGTCTCATTGAAGCTTCTTCTCCGTTGTGCTGCTATCCCAGAGCTTCAGATTCTAGTTGTCTCCTGACGTGATCGAGATCGTGCACAAAAGGTTCTGATTTATCGTCAGTTCCCCAAAAGTATCCGTTTCCCTTGATGGATTATGTAACAATGCGAGCTGTTATATTGTCATTTGGTATGAAGCTTCCTTTTCATGACAATCGCGATAGTCATATTTGGGTCGGAACTGCAATATATCTGTGATCTTGGGGCTACGTCCATTCTGCAAAAACCTACATCTCCAGCAGGTCCACGGCAAGAGGGCTGAGACTCAGAGTAAGTGCGGCGGTCATAGAGGGCGACGTCCATTCTGAAAAACCTAGGAGAACGAGCGGTGAGGCAACTTCCAACGAGGGGATGGAATGCGCTCCTGCTGCAGCGCACCGAGGGAGATGAGCGGTGCACTGGCGAGACTAGGCCTGAAAGTTGCAGTCTGCTGTTGTGGGGCTGCTTCTCAGATCTGTCGACATAGTGGGTTTACATGTGGGAGATGGCAATTTTAGCTTGTCATTTCAAGAATTGCACAAGCATCTATTTGTCACGGATTCTCATTCCAAGTTCAATGAGTGCACGACGTTGCAGTAACTTCGACGTAAAGACCAGCTGCTAGACTGCATAACCATCTGATCAGGAATTTGCACCTTGTTCCAGAGAGCTTCGGCAGCATTAAGAAAGCTTGCCCAATAATATGTTAGTACCGTGCAAGATGTTTACCCTCTTTCCACGACCAGAGTGCCGCTGCAAGTACATGATCGTCATCACGTTGTGCGCCTTGATACTGGCCACCACAACGAAGCATTGTGCTCCAGGCGTGTCAGGCTCTAGTGCCGACGATATTACGGCGCTCCTCGCGTTCCAGGCGACGGTGCGGGGCTCGCACAGTGCGTTGGCGAGCTGGAAGGCTAACGTGGACGGGAGCTTCACGCCCTGTAATGGCTGGACCGGAGTGGGATGCGACACGCTGGGGAACGTCGTGAATGTTACATTGGCATCGCTCTCGCTGTACGCTACTCTTCCGGCCGAGATCGGCCTCCTGACGTCGATGCAGGTGCTAGACCTATTCGCGACCAACTTGACGGGCGCCATTCCTGCCGAGCTTGGCAACTGCACGAGCTTGAAGTTGCTGGACTTGAGTCAGAACAGCCTGACGGGTGTCATTCCCGCCACGCTCGGCCAACTGCGGCAGCTGCAGTATCTCCAGCTCAATTCCAACTTCCTGGAGGGCGCATTGCCTCCCGAACTCGGCCAATGCTCGAGCCTGACTAACCTCTTATTCTACGGCAACAGCCTGAGCGGCGGCATCCCTGCCGAGCTTGGCCAGCTCTCACAGCTCAATATCCTTCGCGGTGGGGGGAACTCCAACCTCACCGGGATCTTACCTCCTGAGCTCAGCAACTGCACGCAGCTCACGGAGTTGGGGTTTGCAATCACGGGTCTGCATGGCAGTATCCCTCCAGAGTATGGGATGCTTGCGAACTTGACGATCTTCAAGGTTTACTCATCCAATCTCACCGGCTCTATACCGCCGGAGCTCGGGAACTGCACGAGCTTGCAATACTTGTACCTTGAACAGAACCAGCTGACCGGCATCATCCCGCCGGAGCTCGGTAATCTGCAGCAGCTCTTGGAGCTTAACCTCTGGTTCAACGAACTGACAGGAGAGATTCCAGTGTCTTTGGGGAACTGCAAGTCTCTGCAATCCATGGAAATCTCGGATAACCAGCTGACAGGAACCATCCCGAAGGAGTTCGGCCAACTACAGTCGTTGTGGGCACTGTACATGACGGGCAACAAGCTCGAGGGAAGTATACCGCCGGAGATAGGGAACTGCAGCTCGCTTGCGGACTTACAACTGGACAGGAATCAACTCTCGGGAACGATACCTCCTGAGCTTGGGAGCTTGACGCAGCTCAGCAACTTACTCTTGTGGGAGAACCAGCTCACAGGTCCGTTGCCGGCTTCACTGGGCAACTGTAACAAGTTGGCGAACATCGACGTCTCGGGCAATAGTCTGAATGGCAGCATTCCGCCGGCACTCTTCTTGCTACCTATGCTCGAGAAGCTCACACTCGGCTCCAACCAGTTTTCCGGGGAGATCCCTACAAATATTGACCAGAGCACCGGTCTCTTGCGTTTACGCCTCTCCAACAACTCACTCTCAGGTACTGTCTCGACCCTTCTAGTGAGCTTGGAGTCCCTAGTCCATCACGAATCATTCTCTTTGTCAGTCGCCGTCTTGGAAGTTCCGCTGTGGTTCTTCTTCCAACTTATAATCGTCGTCTTGTAAGTTACGCCGTTGTTCTTCTTCAAACTTACAATCGTCCTCTTGTAAGTTACGCTGTTGTTCTTCTGGGAACTTATAGTCGCCGTCTTGGGAGTTGCGCTGTTCTTCTTCGACGTTACAATAGCCGTCTTGGAAGTTACGCTGTTGTTCTTCTTCGAACTTACAATCGCCTTCTAGGAAGTTACGCTGTTGTTCTTCTTGAAACTTACAGCAGGTGTGTTGTGCGAACAGGCAGCATCCCTCCGCAAGTTGGACTGCTGAAGAACCTCGTCTTTCTAGACATCGCCTTCAATAATTTGTCTGGGAGTATCCCGAGTGAGATCGGGAATGCCAGTGCACTGCAGCTTCTCAGTCTCAATGCTAATCACCTCACTGGCACCCTCCCAGTTTCGCTAGGTAATCTTGCTCGTCTCCAGACACTGGATGTTTCGGACAACGGTTTGGAAGGGCCGTTGCCACAAGAGCTTGGGAATTTGGGTGAACTTCTTCAGCTTTCCCTCAGTGACAACGCGTTCATGGGTCCTATGCCTATCTCTCTCGGTAACTGCCAGCAGCTAGAGCTTCTTAACATGAGTCAGAACCACTTGAATGGCTCTATCATCCATGAGATAGGAAAGCTTACAAGCTTGATCTCCGGGCTCGACTTGAGCTGCAACAATTTCACGGGTCCGCTTCCCGAAGAGCTTGCGAATCTTGTCAGTCTCCAGCTGCTGGATTTGTCACAAAACAGCCTCACAGGAAGCTTGCAAGTTCTTGGGCAGCTTGATAGTTTGACATCCCTCAATGTTTCCTTCAATGCTTTCACTGGACCTCTTCCCGACTCCTCAGTCTTCCGCAACTTGCCTTCAAGTGATGTGGTGGGCAATCCAGGGCTTTGTTTACCAGGGCGGAATTCTGCAAACGGGTCCTCATGCGACAGCGGTTCCAGCGGGCAGCCAAGTGCAGATGATCAGGGTTCCTCAAATCGTCAGTCTCGTAGCAAAGCTGGAATTACAACAATGGTATGTCTGTTGTTTGGATTTGCAATACTGATTCTCGCTGGTGGGTGCTTCCTGTTTTACAAGAGGTATTGGATCTATGGCAGAAATCCTTTTGGCTCTGAGGCAGAGAGTACATGGCCATGGAAACTTACACCATTCCAGAAGCTGACATTCACAGTGGACGATGTGCTGGATAGCCTTGTGGAGCTCAACATCATTGGGAGTGGGTTCTCGGGCATAGTATACAAGGCAGAAATGGATGGTGGAGAGACCATTGCAGTGAAGAAGCTCTGGCCTGCAACAGTGGGAGAACGAAACTATGATGCTTTTGCTGCAGAGGTTGACACTTTGGGCAGAATCAGACACCGAAATATTGTGCGCTTGTTGGGTTACTGCTCCAATAAGGAGCTTAACCTCCTCATGTATGACTATTTGCCAAATGGGAGCTTAGGGGAGGTGCTTCATGAGAAGAGGAAGAACCTCAACTGGGAGACTAGGTACAACATCTGTCTTGGAGCTGCACAGGGACTTGCTTATTTGCACCATGACTGTGTGCCTGCAATTTTGCACCGTGATGTTAAGTCTAATAATATTCTGCTGGACTCACGGTATGAGCCGTTTGTAGCGGATTTTGGCTTGGCCAAGCTGATTGATGGAGCAAACTCCAAAGCCATGTCCAAAGTCGCAGGCTCATATGGCTACATTGCTCCAGGTCAGTGGGTGTACCACTCTTGTTTGTTATTCTTGTGCTTTGAGTTGTTTATCAGATACCACAATGAAAGAGATCTCACTTTCAGTATGTTTTCTGCAGGAGATTTTAATTTCTCTTTTGTAGATTTATTTTGTTTGTTTATTTGTATGTTTTATTTGTGTGACATTGTCAGTTGCTTCATAACGTTGGGCGTCAATCTAGTAGTGTTGTTATGTCATGTCAGGTATGTGTATGTGGGTGTGGGTGTGTCATGTCATGTAGGAGATTTTATTTAATGTAAGATTTAATTTGTTTGTTTGTGTGTATGCTCTATTTGTGAGAATTTCTTAGTTGTGATAGTGTTGGCCACCAATCTAGTAGCATATGATAGTCAATATGTAGCTTGGGTATGGAAAAGACATGGGTCCTAATTGGTGCAGGTTTGCATCATTGTGCAGAGTATGGATACACCTTGAAGATTACAGAGAAGAGCGATGTATACAGTTATGGAGTTGTGCTTCTTGAAGTTCTGACAGGGCGAAGGGCTGTGGACTCAAGGTATGGCGAGGCCTGGCACATAGTGAAATGGGTGCAAGACATGAACATGAATCCACAAGTGATTGCAATGGATGTGTTGGACTCTAGGCTCTGTGGGATGCCTGATGACTACATTCAAGAGATGCTGCAAACACTTGGGGTTGCACTCATGTGTGTAAACCAGACTCCGGCAGAAAGGCCAACGATGAAAGAAGTTGTGACACTACTGCTGGAAGTAAAGCAAGAACCTGAAGCAAACAATTCAAAGTTGTCACAACCGCTTGTGAAGCGCCCATCAAGTTCAGAACAATGTTAGCCCCTGTTGCTCCAACCTCTCTTAATATACTACATTTTATACTAAAGTGAAACAGGTGCACCCACCCAGCATACACAACCACTGTTCCAGTGCAACATGTCTGCTCGCAGTGTATTATTACACTCTGTCCTTGCTTTACAGACAACCATGCCAGCTTCATGATCATCAACACATCAAAGTTTGCTGTGGGTTCCAGCTTCTCTCTCCAAGCATGATCACCAAAGCTTTATCCTTCTCCATGCTTTGTGTGCAATTGACTTTTGAACCTGATTTTATCTTCTTCAGAAGGGAAGCAGTACTATAGAGCAATTGATGCAGTAATCAGATGTGCCCAGGTATTAGTACCATATCTAGATTCAAATGGAGATGAGTGTTTGGGGTAACCACCCTCACTTGACCTGGGTCCTGAACTGAAATGTTGCTCTATCCCCAACCTTGGGGCACTAGACCAAAATTGTGCCTGCAGAGGGTTGCAGCTGATAGTGGGAGTTTCAAAGAGATTTCCAATCAGTGCTATGTCCTCATGAGATAGTTCTACATAGATAGGTGAAACTGTTTACAGTAATGTAAGTTAGGCACACCTGCAGGACGAACTTGAAGCATCATTGTGTCAGAAAACAAATCAGTACAAGAGAGCACCTTATCTACCACATTGCCATTATGATGAGTTCAGACTTACTTTGTTATTTGTGGCAAGCCAGGGTTTGGAACAGTAGAGCTAGGTGTCCATTGAGATGAGGCATGCAATAGACACTAGTGAGAGAGACTAGCAAGTATATAGTTGTGGCCTCTTTTAACCCAGTCAGCTGTGCTTTGCAGACTTGTGAATATCTTTCTCATGTCCTGTGCTGATCTTTTGAAAATGGGGCTAAATTCCCTTTTTAATTGTACTAGAGGTCGTTGTATTCTCCTAGTTCAGGGCAATATATCCCTGAATGCGGATTGCCCTGAATATTGTGCTTTTGTACTCTTTTGGCCATTACTGCCTACAAGTTTTAGTCAACAACCTACTGGGTGGTATGGATATAAGTAGATATGACAATATAAGTCGAATTTGTTTGTTAAAGCACCTCACAGTAACAAACTTTGGGGTACTTTGAGGTCAGATTTGCTTTGTACCTTACATTGAGGAAGTGTGGAAATAATGCATCTCCAATCGTTTCTGGAATGGAAGAACACTTTGCAAATGGCAGCAACAATCTAATCCATTCCAAAGATGGTTTATAGCACCTCTGTCCTTGGGAGGAAAAAAATGTCTCTATCTGCACATTTGTGATGGAACAAAGAAACATGTAACATATGAAATGTTGTACAGCATTCTGAACTTGAGCCCAAGTTGAGTCACCCAGGTTTGAAAGGTTTCTCTCCCCCTTGGAGTGGAAACTGGCAAGGAAAATCCACTGCTGTTGCTACTCGCATAGTTCCAAATTACCCAATGATCAGCACAACTTGATCTTCAAGCTCCACTCCTGCTCTTGCACATGAGGGCACACAATATGTTGGGAAATCATGACCACCAGAGTTGTCTCCTAGCTAGGGACTTCTCAATCATCTTCAAGTGTCCCCAAAATATTTCACTGTCTGAATGACTTCTGCTTCTCTAGAAACCACAGTTATGTCAGAGAAGTAGTCATTCTCTTTATCAGTGAAACTCCCATCTCTAAGCACATCATTCCACTTTGCATAACTCTGAGGGCCTCATCTAGTATTGATTGATAAGCATGAAAAATTTGACTGAAACACTGTTAACCTCTGATCAGACAATAAAGTAGCTGAGAAATCATGTGAGCATAGAGCATGAGCAAGCATGGAGAATAATATGAGTAGATATGGCCACACTTACACACAGCTGGTCATGAGGTCAAACCACTAATTGGTCATGGTAAAATACTACTGATATAACCAACCCAGCAACAATGGAAGCGTACAAGGAGTTCTTGTTAGGATACACCACCAGTCATCTCACCAGAGGAATTGTAACCCTAAGAGCTTTAGAGTCCATGGGGGAAAAATGGGCAACAAGGTTGTCACCAAAAAAGAAGGATAGTAAACTAATTGCAACACTCCCTCCATCTCCCTTACAACATGACCAGGATTATGTCGACATCATGTTTACCCTCTCAGCTGCACTTCTGCAAATAGCAACATACATTTCAGCTAAGTTGAATGCAAGTTATAGTAGAAACCCAATCTCTATTTTAATCTATGGATTCGGTGTGGATCAAATCCCCCCAATTCTCTCATGGCTACCATGGCCTTTTGTGGGCATCGTAGACACATAGCTGAACATGCTCAACCTAAAAGCATTCCCATATTGTCCCATCAGTCTCTTTAATGAATACCCCAGCATTTCCAATAGTAGGTTTTTGAATTGTTGCCTTCTATGCCTGAAGTAAATCCCTTACCTTGGAAGGAACAAAAGGTTGTTCAACAATCTTTCAGATTCTTACATCATACATTAGCACTTTGTAATTTAGGCTTGCCACAATTTTTGGGATTCTTGCATAATTCACCACCACAGTGTTAAAAAAAGTCTTGCTACAATTTATAGGATTCTTGGATCATCCACCAAATATATTGTTGCCAATATGCAAACTATACACTAAACTGAAAAGTTTCAAATACAAGAAAATTGAAGTGCAAACATGGATGAAGAAAATAAACACTAAATGCAAATGTTATGTGGTGATGGAAATGACATTGGATTCTATAAGCAAAGGTTTGGAAGAAAACATTAATTGATGCTCTAGAAGTTGAAGAAAGAAAATTAATTGATGCAATGCAAGCTTGAATGAATAAAATAGATCACAAATGGGAGCTTGGTGTGGAGATGGAATTATGTGAATTTTGCAATAAGGATTTAGGAAAGAACACTAAGTAATGCACTCGATTTTAAACAACAAAAATGGGAGCTTTTGCAACCCTAAACATTTGTCGAAACACAATTATAAATAAAGTACAAGGCAAGCATGCTTGAAGAAGAGTAAACTTCTATAAATGGAATATGCATTGGACTATTTAGACAGACTAAAACATATACAAGTGTAGAAGAAAATTGAAATGAAAGATGTATACTCTTGTTGGGTTGGGTTTGTTGCAATGTTTAGTTATGGTGTAGCAAAAGAAAAACAAGAAAGGAAAAAAAAACTCATATGTCATATGGTTTGGTCATGAATTCATGTAAGAGTTCATTGCTTCAAATTGCATTTCACTTAGTATAAACATCTACTTACAAATCGAATATTGAAATTTTATGTTCTTAACCTACAACTAAACTACCATCTAAATTCTATAAGATCTAATGGATCACATCACTCTTGAACTATCAAGTCTTGCTTTTGGTGTATGAATTTGCAATTTTCATTTCAACCCAATTTTAAAATACCAACAAAAATAAAATGTGATTTCCCAACTGCCATGGCCCATATGTGTTTTTATTAAAAGAAGTTTTGACAAGAAGACTTATTGCCATGCACTGAATCACCCATTTCAACACCATCAATTTCCAAATTGCACAACAACTCACCATAGATATGAAAAAACAACAATTTCACACTTGGAGTTCCCAAAGATTCAAGTTTCACTTCCTTTCACCCACATCAATTTCAGTACACTCAACTTCTTGGTTCTTAAGCATGCAAAATATAAGAATATCATGCCAACTCAGACAAGCTCTTTAATTGCCTTAAGTTCTTCATCAACTCCACCATCACTTGTCACACTAATCATGCTTTTGCCTAATTCTCTAAATCCTTTAACTTTTCTACACAATGGATAGAAATGAAAACATCAAGGATTACAGCAATTAAAACCATGACCACAGGCACTTTTCCCAAGAAGTAGCCCAACATCTACATCCTAAAACAAAAACCATATCTAGAGCATTTCGAATTTTCTCTACCCAATCCAAACATTAGGTTATTGAGCACTTACAAAATTCAAGCATATGGTCACCAAATTCAGTTTTCAAACTCTTTTCTTGCTTCAACAGAATACACAACACCAATCGTGTGACATCAAATCTTGTGACATAAAAAGTAAGCAAACAAAGTTGATAAACGCACTAGCATGCCCCCACACAAAACAATAAACAAGGCACCCACATTCCTCCAACATTCATGGACATCCAAACCTGCAAGAATAAAATAAAACAAACAAACTACACCTATTTTGGAGACCCCCCAATTCTCTTAATCATGTTAATAGTTATCAACACTGTTGAAACTACACATATTTTGGAGAGCCCCCACTTCTGTTAAACATGTTAATAGTAATCGGCCCCAACACTGACCGGCCAAATTAGGGCATGCTGATTTACTTTTTGTAGCATTATTTTTTCATTAGCTTAAACCAGCCCATCATTGATCACTTGCCTATGATCAAACACTTATTGATATTTTTATCCTATGCACTTCATTTTGAGTGATTTAAAATGTTGTGGGAGTGTGACCTCAAGTTTTAGAAATCATCTTTGAAGTGCAAAGGAAAAAAAGTAATGAAAAAATAATAAGAAGAAAAATAAGCTTTCCAACTTATAAAACATGTTTTTTTTTTCCTTTTTTTTTCAAATTTGGAACCCTCCTATTTTCAAATCTCATAACTTTCTTATTTTTTAATCATTTTAAACAATTTAAAATGCTACAAGAGAATCACCTGAAGTTTTACAAATCATCTATGAACTCTAATAGTAACAGAGTAACATATTTTGGAAATTTTTAGGTGTTTGGGAATCAGCATTTGTAATGTTTGGTGATTTATTTTTTTGGTTTTTGACCTTTGCTATTTAGGGATCATAATTTTCTCAATTTTATTTCATTTTCAACGAGTTTTAGTCTGCCTTTGTTTAGACACAAAACAAGTAGTATACTTCGGTAGACATTTTTGAGCTTCAAAAATTTCTTGTTTCATGGCATCAAAACCCTCAAATGCATGAGGGATGTACATACATTTTGGACATGATCACACTGGGTTGCATGATTGCCATGCCCCATAAAGACCAAACCATTGCTACGTGTCTGAGTCTGGGCATAGCTTGTCATCAACATAGTGCAGTTGACTAATGATCTGTGATGCCCAACTACAAAATGTGCAGATTCCAGAACATGTCGGGGGATTAGTAGTGCTACTGCATGTGCATTGAGACCATGGAGATCCCATACACCATGGATTCACAGTTTGCAACGTATGTGGATTCTGCAACCTGGATAAATGGAGCTCTGATATGTCACCTTCTCTTGATGGTCCATTCTATGTTCAACTGACACTTCTTGTTTTTAGATTTGGGAATATTTTTCCACGAACTTAGAGTAATATTTGTGCTATGAGCCCTCAGTGAATCTCTCAGATGGGAAGGGCTGAGGACTAGAGCAACTCTTGACAGTATAGTGTGCGTGGTTCATTTTCTGGACAGAACAGCAATTCAGCAGTCGGTGGTAACAGCTTCAGGGCCTGATAGACTAGGCATTGTAGCCAGGCTGACAAAGCGAGTTCTTGAATGCGGAGGTAATGTGGCAGAGAGCCGGATGGCAACATTGGCTGGTGACTTTACCATTCTAATGCTAATCACATTTGATATAGCATAAATCAGACCTCAATGTTTGTATCCTGTGTATTCAACTGTGTTGCCTGCTCATACTCTTAGGTTCAATGTATCTGTGAATGTCACTCAGCTAATTCAGGGTTTAGGGTTAGTCTTGCATTCCTCAAATGGGTTGTGTTTGAGTGTCAGTCTAGGTGTGATGAAGGTGTCTGTTTCTTGAGTCACAGGTAGGGTCTTGTGTATAATGCTGCACATTTGGGGTCTGGGTTTCCTGCTGTCATGGATTACTCAAAGCTATGGAGAGGCATGTACAGAACAGCACAGAAAGCGGAACAACTCTCTCTTGGAGATTGATGGTCTTCAGGTTGGTGTTTCGAGTTCAATTGCTTGTCATACAAGCTGTATCATCAACCAGTGGTTGTGCAGATACAATATGCCTAGGTCACTGAACAATGTGCAATGTTGTTTGGAGAAGGTAGGGGTTTTAGTAATGTTAAAAAGGAGGAAGAGCAGTGTTCCACTTTGCAGCAATCTTATGGAAGTTATGGGTTTTTTCCAGGTTGGCACAAGATGGATGTCTGATGAGCGTGTGAAAGGGACACACCCACTTCATAAATTTTGAAAGATTTTGCTGTAGGGTGCAGCCAACCCAGGCATGTTGTGTCTGAACCCTTGAAGTTGCAGTCATCACCCTATTAATGATATCTTTGTATCACAGTGATGGAAGCAGAGCATTGATTTATGTCAGATCAACACTGAGGCAATGTGCCCAATTCTGCCTTGATACCTTGGTTATTGGGTGTAAATTGCCTGCATACAGCTGCATGCACCATTCTCCTGATTATCATTGTAGACAGCTATATTTTGGCTTGTTATTTATTGTACCTCTCAATTCTGTTTCAAACTGGAGGGTGTATTTACTCCAAATGGGTGCATCAAAATTCATTTTGCCGCTCTGTTCTTTCCTTGTGCAAGCCCTTGACTAAAAATGGTGAAGAGGAAGGCATGAGGATCCACCTCCTGCTAAGGTGCTTGTTATTTATCTGCAACATGTGGGGAGGTGCAGGTCTTGTATACAATGTGACTGTGTATCTTTTTTCCCATGGTATCAACATTGAAAACTTGAAACGCACACTGAACAGGTGCCGACAACCCCTGATTCCCAATATTTTTGGTTTGATTGTGGCCCTTTGCTAGGAAGTTTGGTTTATAAATGCATAAAGCTTTGGTTTATACATTCAGCCAGTTCTACTTCTCTCACAGAAGTTTCCAAATGATGTTAAGGTTGCTAAGGTGCAGACAGCTAATGTCCCCTCTCACAATAGTTTGTTTCTTAAAAACCAGTGGTGTGCTTAAAGGATATGTTCAGGGTGCAGGAGGCCCCAACCACGACCCTATATATAGGCCTCTATTTCTTTCAGGCATAGATGCTTGCATATACAGGGACATGCTAAAATGAAATAAAAGCTCTTTCCTTCAGAAGCTTGTTGCAGTTTGAATGAGGATACTATTGACTTTTTTGATTAGCGATGTCTCTTGAGTGCTAGCCAACATCACGTCCGAGTCTTCCCATTGCTTCCGGAAAGTCAACAGAAACTCAGGACGCAAATTGTGTATAATGGTTTGCCCAAGTTTTTGGGAAGATTATATATGCTTATCTACACCCACTGTTGGGAGCTGATGAACTCAGTTGGTAGTCATGGCAGCTTGTCACTGCCATTTGTGATGAAGGTGATGGTCTGTCACTTTGTGAGCGACTCTCATGAGGTTATGACTGCACTCATTGCTGTGTTACCTATAATTGTTGTTGTGGAGATTTCTCTGCAACTTCATCAAGCTTTATTTCTTAAGAACTCCTTAGGAGTAGTTAAATTCATCAAATTCTTGAATACTGCAAGATCTAATGCTGGCAAATCTTCCCCCCTTTTTTGCATATAAGCTAAACTGCATGCTGATGCTTTGTGTGCGGACATATATATGTAGTTTACTTTCCATGGGCCAGTATGACTAAATAGGCACCATTTGGAGGAGCAACACTGTTCATGATGGCAGGAGTGATAGCAATGCCAGTGAGATTGTCAACACACAAGCTTATCCACAACTTGGATACATTGCAAACCACTCTGGGTGTGGATATTGCTATCTCCAACCTTCCTGTTTCTACCAACCATAAGTTTCAGCTTCCCTCTCCACCTCAGCCACAGTATAGTAAATTTAACTTCAAGAATAGCAATTACTTGTGGGGGTGAAGAAAATAGTGTTTTAGAATCAGAAGTCAAGACACTGGTATCCTAACTCTTGTGGACACAGGGGAATAGGGAATGGATCTCAACTTGCATGGAATTGTTGTGGTAGATGGTGTCCAGGGAGAATGGTGATATATTACAGTACTTGTCTAGAAACATTGAGATTGATAGAAGGTCAAATTTGACTCAACTTGAAAATGCAGATCTACATCCTAGATGGATAATGTATTGCTAATGTAGTTCTTCAGGTTTCAATTCCATGTTTTAAGAAATTATTAGAAATTTCAGAACTTGATTTTACAGGGAAAAGAAAAATGAAATGAAGCTTACCATTGCAAGCTTGGTACTGCTTGAATGAGTGTACTTTTTTGTTGACTATGTTTCTTGAGCGCTTATGAGCATCAGGACTGAGTCTTCCTGTCACCTCTGGACATACAACAGAAACTGAAGACATGGATTCAATGTGATGAATTGTTGGACATTTGTTTGCAGTGGTCCACAAAGACAAACTGGTCACAGATTGTACATGATTCTTGGTCCATGAGGAAGGGGCGTAAGCAGGTATTGCAAACTGGTCACAGATTGTACACAATCCTTGGTCTGTGAGGAAGGGGTGTAAACGTGTATTACCAAGTGACAGTGGAGGGTCATGCCTTTACTTGTACAGTGCTCAAATTATCTGTTATCAGATTATTTTTGAGTAGTTGTCCTTAAAGAAACTTACTGCCATGCTCAAAATTGAAAACCCTTCCTCATAAGCATGTGGGACAAATTGAATTTCCCAAAGTGTCCTCTGGTCTCTTGTGTGGCACAGGAGACTATCACTTGTGTTTATATGAGTCTCCACAAATTCAAGCAGCCATTTACAGAGTTACCATCTTAACATGTGTCATAGAATGATTATTGGAATTGAAGAGGGTCAGTGTATAATTCAGTTTTCAGTTTTGCTTCACATGCAAGTGAGAGAATGTGTGTATAAAGAAAATGGGAAAGTCATAGTAATTTGGGATTAATTTTCACAGTTTCTTTTTGAGTGAGGCTCTAAATCATGCCAGACACTGCCAAAGTGTCTTATGGCAGGAGGAGAAGGAGAATGGCATTTGTGATTTCAGCTCCCCAATGCTTGAGCTTCAGTGCTTGAGGGTCATAGGGACCACTCAATCATGGATGCCCTATTCCAAAAGCCTTCTTTTCTCTGGTGTAGAGAATAAGGTAGAGCATGGTAGGTCATGGGAAGCTTTAGCAGGGGGTCAAGTCCAAGCATATGGTGGTACAGTACATGTGTACAACAGGCTTTTACACCATCAAAACTCCCACATGGAAAAAGTGAGCTTTGTAACTTTAGATAGACCTGGCATGTCAAGTTGCAAAATGTTAAAACAGGACAATAGTGATTGTAGCTGTTACAAGTTTGCCAAAGTGCTATGCCACTGGGGAAGATCAAGAACAGAGAGCTTACTACCAATAAGCTGAAGAGTCAAGAAGTTTTCAGAAGCCCTTGGGGCAGGGGAAGGTGTTCTCTGTTGAAGAACAAAGTTCATACATTTCAAGGATAGAACATTGTCCCCAGCATTCCCTCAAGACATCAAAGCAGTGAAGATGCATATACTTGAACTTCTCTATTTGTCAACAACTTTTTCAAAAAGCTTCCAAACCTGAATAACAGCTGATGTATAAGGTCCATCTGCAACTTGCAGCAGCAGCTTCTTCAGTATTTTTTATTCCAACAGAACTATTTCCCTTTGTTGAATACAGTGGCCTCTGATATGGAGGTCTGCTCCCCAAAGTTGTTCCTCAGAAGTTGGACCCACTCTATGCCCCAAAACTACAAAACCCTTTCTGCAGTTGAGTCTCTAGACAGAGGTGAAGAAGATTTCAGCTTCTAAATCTAAAGCTCATATTGTACAAACTCGAAATGTCTTTAAAAAATCAAGAAATGCGTTCCCTTTGTGAAAGAGCAATTACCAATTGCTGTAACCTGTTGACTTCAATGTTTGCTGGAGCTCCACGTAGGCTTTGGCAAGAGTATGTGCTCCCATTAAGAGGGATCTAGAGAATCCATATCAGAGAGTTTTGTGAAAGGTAATCGGGGTTACCAAGAACACAAATATGACATTGAAGTGAACGCAAATATGACATGACTGATGAAGGTCAGTTCGTCAGTTCCCAAATGTATCAAATAGATCTATTGTATGTTTTGTACAAGCCACTGAAGGCAACTTTTGAATTTGGCATGCAAATTGAAGATGTGAAAACTCATGAGAGTTATTGTCTCCTTTGTTCCCTCTTTGCTGATATGTTCATAGATCTGAGATCTCTCTCGCCTTAGAACTAGGTTATTCAGGTGAAACACTGGTCTGTGGTTAGAGATGTTTGAGCTCCAAAGTACTTTGTAGTTAATTATAATCAACTTTGAAGTACAATTCTAACTGTCCACCTGCCACGATGACTCATTTATGTATACCATTGATCTCCAATTGGTCATATATTGATAGTTGCACGGATACTGTCAAGGTGTGGACTCCTGGTGAGAAAGCTCTATGTCTTGTTTTTAGATTCAGCATGATCTATACAGTATATAAGCAGTATATAACATGCCTTATTATACTGTTTCATATTCTTAATCCTGATTTATTCTCTTAGTCATTACATGAACATCTGCCAATTGCTCATTTATTTCCTTGAAACATCTGACCTATTTGTCCAAAGTAGAGATCTTGATGTAGGTGGGGTTTTGTAGTAAGGAAGAGGAACCTAGTAGTGTGGCACAAAGGCCTGGACTAAAATAAGTGCAGGACCTCCTTGGTTCCTATTCCAATGGCTTGCAGTAAGTAATCATCTTCCATATGTATCCATCCCACCCATCGACACATTCTCAAAACACTCATATTTCTCTGGTTCTTTGACCCTGAGGGCCACTGAGGTCCAACTAACCGGAAGAGGAAGTAATTCAGCATTGATGCAATTCTCTCCACCTGCCAAGCATCAGAACCAAGTCTCAAAGTCTCACCCTCTACCAGATAGATTTCATGACTGGCAACCTATGTATTTCTGTTAGACCTGTGCCCAACTCAATTAAAAGGATCATGGCTTTCGCAAATGCAATATAAAAACCTGGCACATTTCTTTAACATGATCTCTCATTTTCTCATTAATGAGTCTTTTGTTGATGTTTTTTTCTACGCATTTTTTGGAGCTTTCTTCGCACCTTGGCAGCAACAGAGCCCAACTTGGAAGGAGCAACAAAGCGGAGATGAAAATCTTGTAGGATGTGCCATCAAAATCTGGTGGCCAGTTGATTAACAGTCAGTATCTCCATGTTGGTCAATGTTAGACTTCTTTGCTCTATGTAGCAGACCATCTACCTGACTATAATATGCATTCACCTTCATCACCGCATGACAATGCAGTGCCTAAAGAGAGTACAATCTGAATAAATTACCACCCATTTAAAAAAACTCAAATTATGAAGCCCCAATCCAAATGTATCTCAACGTACTCTGTACTGCAGGTTTCAGCTCAGAAGCCCCATGTATGGATGGATTTCAGAGAGGTTACTCCTAACAAGGAACTCTTTTCACTTCCTGTGGCTGATGGCTTTGAAGCTTACAAGAGCTTTAGAGACCTCAATTTAAGAACAACACTTCTCAAATTGTAGAAGTATATTGCATCCCTTTGAACACTGCCCCTGTCACTGTATAGGGAGCCAGCATCAGTGCTTCCATTTCAGTGAAGCGGAATAATGTATTCCCATCCAGTTTTTCATATTCAGTAAGTTTTTATTTCTTGTGGGCTGGGTTCCTTTATGAGGTTCTACAGAGGAGAGGCTGTTTCTTATTATTTTGAAAAAGAAGCGCCACAGGGCGAGATGCCGGTTATCAATTAATTGTATATTTATCATTCAGTAATGTGTGATTTCATGCACAATACAGTGCCCTGTGGATGCAAGCTTGATTGCTAAGTTGCTCATTTCCTTACTCCTTCCCAATTCTTAGAATGAAATAAGGAAGCAAAGAAAGGCAGTAAACTGGTCCATTTGCATATCCCTCAAGGTAGTGTATGACGATGGAGAACAAGAAGTCCTTAATCTGCTGAAGGAATGTTGGGAACTCACTGCTGAGACGAAGGGACTGAAAGTGAGTTTTGAAACTCTGGGCTTGTTTCTGGCATCTGAATTCACAATTATGCTCGAGGGTTTTTTCTGTTTTATCCACGGCACCTTTATGCTAACCCAGGCAAATACAGATCTCTGAAGTAATGCTGCTGCTTTCTATCTAAATAATTGCAGCATGGTTTTAATAATATTTTTTCATGTTCCAGGTGTCAGTAGACCCAACTTCAACACCCACACAAACAGCAAACCAGTAACATCTCTCAGCATTGGCCTAGTTTTCCTCAATGATCTCTCCATATTTAGTGCTTGGGATCTATGCCATTTCTATTGACTTATTTTCTATTTTTTATCTTTGCTTGCAGAAGGTACTCCATTCCATTTTGATTCTGCTCTGGACGATAGTAAACATTGTATTCTCACAAGACAGGGAAAGAAGAAGGTGACAACAGGCAGCAAGGCAGCAGCACAGCAAGATTGTATCTCAGGACTGCCTCAGCAAGTGTTTGTACCAGTCCCTTGCTCAGATGTACATACTGGTTTGTATATGCCTGTTCCACACTGGCTTCAACCGTTGTCAAGCATGTGCTATTATTTCTAACCTTTTCCTGTTATTTCACCATGCTAATCTGGAAGGAACCTTCATGCTTTTAAGCTTCATTGTGGCCTTTTTGTCCAGTTTCTTGATCTTCAGAATGCAATTTCCTATGAGATTCTTAAGAGGAAGTGGAGTGCATGGGGCCAAGCTCTTCTTTCAGGACCTCAGATTCTATTTCAATTTGAGTCTTTACAAGACAACCAGTCAAGCTTATTTACACTTTTTTCAGGATCATGTCTCTAGGAAGGGAAAACCATCAGCAAAAGCACATAAAGACAGTGATCCTCAGAGGGCTGGAAAAGGAACTTGGGAGGTCAAATCTGCTGATTTCAAGAGCTCATCTTCGAAACTTCTGAATGAACATGAATTTGAGAATGATGGTGATGATGTCATAGGCAACAAGGATGCTGCAAAGCAATTGGAAACAGGTCATCTGTCATCCTAGGCTTATGCAATATAGTTTTCCTTTTGCTTTTGAGTGTACTCCCTGCATATAGTCAATGAAAGGACATGGTTGAACACTAAAGTACTGTGCTGACCTGTATATAATTGCCAGGATACATAGCTTTTGAATTTGTAAACATTGGAAATCAATCATTGCTTTCTTTGCAATACTGCTTCTGTGTACCTTTCTAGTAAAGATGTGCATGTGCAGAGAAGCTTTCTGTTGTGTAGAGTCAATCTCAAGGAACTGCAAAGTGGGCGAACCAGTTGTGCTTTGGTGCATTTTTAAAGGCTATCATCCTTTGTTTCCTGTGGCATAAACAGATTCATTTGAGAACATTAGTAAGGCTGACAGGGACAAAGATGCAGAAAACTCTGTCAAGGAAATGTATATGGAGTGTCATGGTTTCAGGAAGACCAGATTCAAGGAACATGGCTGTAGATGATGCTGCTGATGATAACCAGCCTGTCATCAGGCTCCTATCTTCATCTCACTATTGTCCTCTAGATTTCTTGTTTCCATTTTATCAAACACAGTGAGACTACTAGTAGAGATAGTGTCATATGGCCCCAGGAATGTAGTGCTGTCAGACTTACTGCAAGGCATAGAGCGATGTGGCAAAGACTCTCCCGTGGCCATTGGGCTCTGTTGGGACATTGATCATCTTCGTTTTGTTTCTTGCTTGTTAGAACTGAGGATTTCTTGTTGCCTATCTTCAAGAGACCATAGGTTTTTGGAAAGAGGTCACCCACACTTCAGTATACTTCAAGCTGACAGATGGAGGTTTCTGTGTTGAAATTAGCATCATCAATTCCTTGGTGATTCATTGTGTAGAAACTGCAATCTTATAATTCTATCTCTGTGCCAGGTGGGTGCATGTCTATCTTTGTAGATGTTCGGATAAATTCAGACTAAAGCATGATCACCTGGAGGCTCTGCTGCAGGACATGTGAAGAAGGCAAAGACAGATGATACACTGATTTTGTATGCTGCACTGAGTGAACTGCAATCATTCTTTGAGCAAGTAACTTTTCAGATGAATACTTCAACCTCAGGATGTTGGTAATTGATTTGTAATACTGCTGGGAGTTGTTCTGGGTTGAGCATTAACCATCATTCTGCTGTTAAAGATGCAAGGTGAATCATGTTGGCTGCCTAATTTATATTGGAACATAAGAGGTGGGATGAATTTCAAATTAAGCATGTAATGTCCTAAGATGACTTCCCTGTGAGTTCATGTCATTATCATGCAGGTTTGTTTTGGGCTGATGTGGGACCGGGGTTGTTTATGAAGAGAGATAAGCCAATTTGTTTCACTACTTCTTTGAATGCTTGGGGCGGGATTACAAGGTCAATTGAAATCTCTTTTAAAGCAGCTTTGGGACTAGGGTAAGGCATTCTACTGCTGGGAGAATTGTACTGCCTAGTTGACTGTTTAGGCCTTTGTGTACTTAGGCATAGATTCTCCTTGTACAAGGATGAGCTAAAAGGGAAATGGAAATGAAGTTTAGAGTTTAAACCCCACAAGCTTGTCCCAGTGTGAATGAGGATGCTACGAAACTGTAAGATTCTCTGTGGCTCAAGTGCACTGCTGAATGTCACAACTGAGTTTTGCCTCTGCTTCCAGAAATGCACAGGAAACTCAGGACAGTCATGTTTATGTAATAGTTTCCCCAAAAGTAGACACCCTGCTCATAGATAAGCTGCTCCTGAACATGATTCCCAACAAACCCTCAAATTCTTTGAATTGTCAGAGTGGATGACTGTACCTTTTGGACCCTATATCTGCTTCACTCCTACCACCTCTGATTTGAGTCAAACTAGAATTTTACAAGTTTGATTGGAACATCACCAATGGATACTTTTCCTTCAGCCTAGGCAAATCTTTAATAATCTAATCCCATCAAACCTCCTGTCAGTTTAGACATTGAATCTGTAAGTATGCTTAAATGACCATCACAAAACACCACAACAACCACTCTCATTCACAAGGCTTCTGTAGGGAATATTTCCTTTACCCTCACAATGAGCTAACTTTCCCTTTCTTGGTTTATCAGCTCAGCATCATTATCTTCACATCAATTCTTCGCACATCTTTGAAGCTTCTTGTTTATCAAATTCCTCCATCAATGGCTTGGTCTTCCTTTTATCATTATGAAACTTGTTGATGGTGCTTTCCATGTTCCCATTGCTGACCCATGTCACTCTCTAATCATGCTCCTGGGAGTCCAAATACTGTTTTGGTTTCCCATGAGTCATGGATATTTGGGAACACAATAACATAGGGAGCAGCTCAAGAAGGGTGTTGAGAAGGGAGCCAATTTTATCAAGCTAGCAGAGCATGGACCCTTGAGAAGGGATGAAGGCACACATTGACACAGTTCTATCAAACCTAAAACACTGCTCAGCTTGCTAGGCATAAAGAATCAAAATTCAAGCCAATCTGATATTGATAGAGCATCATCTTGTTTTCCTTGCTCATGCTAAGGTTAGCCTACTGTAGATTGCTTCTGTGAGAACACTAAAAATTGGTATTTAATGCAGAATGAGACTTTTTAATAGCTTCTATTGTGGTACTGTATATATTTATGGGCCCCTATACAAAACTAGAATTCTCCCTACCCAGATACTCAAATCATATCTACATGATCGTTAGTGAATAATATACACCAGAGCTCTTTCGTGAGGTTTTTTCACATTGTATGCCATAGCCACATAGTCATAGTATCGGATTCCGTCTTAGAAGCCATAGCTGCACAATCCCACTAGAATTCTTCTCAGGATGCACTAAAATTTGGACTAATACACCAAACCCATGCAATAGAATGAGTACCTAAATCTGCTTCAGCACTTACACTTTGAGCAATGATCAATCATGCAACATCAGAACCCTCGTCACTATTGCAATAAGATCAATGAAACATGCTGCAAATATGCACTCTCATGGGTTCCATAACTTACCCTAGGGTACAGACAATGGAAGACCATATCAAAGAATAATACTCTAACCTACTCACATGTTAGACTATCACATCAGCTCCACAGTCCAGAAGAGCAGTAAATAAGTTCAACTCAATTTCTCGAATGTGATTGGCAAGGCTGAAGTTCAGGCTGCAGAATGGAGCTGATAAGTACAGAAAGTGAACTACTTAGGTCAACATAAAAAGTTCAATCAACAGCATTATGATCTTGCACCCATCAAAGTATTCCAACTCCTACCTTTTTACTAACAAATTGCAGAGTTTTGAAGCTAAATCAGCATTCTAGGGGTAGCTAGTTGCTGCTTAAGAAAGCCAATATTTGAAGTGTACACAAAGTTGAGCATGACTTGCACTCACTCAATTTTCTAGGTCAGTGAACAAAACTGCAATGCCAAACCAGGTAGAAGATGGCATTACCTCCATCAGTGCCAAGTGCCACTCCCAGCTGTGATGACAGCCAATTTGAAGAATGCAGCTGCATAATAGCACGTCTCAAATGTATCCGGAGGAAGAGAGTTCTGGATGTGTCTTCGGGAACGATCCACACTGACTGTCCACGTGATAACGGCGCCCAGCCACAATGTGCTGACACTGCACAACAGTTGCACCTCCTTCCTTGCTTGCAAAACAGGTGGGAAGACGTTTCCTGCCACAACCAACAACGTTGTGCACGTTTCCACTCGCGGGAACATGTACACCACAAGCTTCCAAAATTTTGCTCTGGGCGCGATCAATGCATAAGAGTATGTCAGGGTCTCAGCTGTGAGTGCCAGTGCTTGGATAAGCCCACCCAGAGTCCAGGCTTCTTCCGGTACAGCCCAGATTGGTACAGAACGGCAGGAATCCCCCCGCCCACCCTACCCAACCAGAAGCCCACCAACAGAATCCAGAAAAGCAAATTCAAGGCGATGGCGAAGAGGTAACCTATCCCCGCAGTTGGAGGGCAGCGAAGAACATATGTGTACTTGAGACTCGTCGGGTCCGATGGTTGGAAGAATCTCAATTGATCCACAAAGTGCCCAGCGTAGGGAGCGCCTCCGGATTCCGATGCAACGAAACCGGATACAACTCTTCGGGCAGCAAGGCTACTCGTGAAAGGATCGATGGTGAAAACGACAGTCAAAGGGAACCATGACAGCAATTTCGATGAGATGGAGTAAGAAGCATCTCCATCGGCTCGTTTGCCACAAGGATTCCTCTGTATTTAACCTGCGCTCCAATCTTGTGTCTAGCATGGCTCCGATCACTCGCGGTGCTCTGTTTCGTGATGCTTCATCTCGGCAAATGAACTCGTGCCTTCTCATCTTCACCAGTTCATCTTGGTCACACAATGGGATGAGTAGGGCACCAATGTCTGGCCTACCATCGTCCAAAATATTCAAAAGTGAGTTCACACCCATGCCCACTTGTGGAGGCATAAGTTGGGCCCTAGCCTCTCTCTCAGATTCTGATATCCTGTAAAGAAAGAGAAGTTTCAGAGACTCAGAACAGAGGTTTCTGAGTTTGGATGTCAAGACGGTGACGAACAACAAAGGGTCACAACCTCCTACCTAGGTCATGCGATTGATGCAGTTTGGTGAGGACAAACACATACCTCTCTCGTGTTGGTTTAGCGAAGTTCCAGTGCACATCCTGAATCCAGCAATTGGAGCTTAACAAAATAGCTTTGCTAGGATTCTCGATGCACAGGACCACCTGATCCCCCCATTCCTCTTGTAGCAGTTCAACACATGAGTCCGGACAGGTGACAAGGATGCACCTACAATTGATGTTGTCTGGGTCCACTTCTGGACCTGCTAATTTCCATTTTACAACAGCACACTCCATACCCGCACCCTGGAAAATCCTTGTGGTGAGAAGCGACAATCCTATGGACTCAAGATTTGACACAAGTAATATATGCCGTGAAGTAATCTCGGCAGGACCGGTGTCAATGACTGTGTATTGCCAGTCCCTGAGCATGCTCTCGTACGCCAAATCTGCCCTGGCTAGAACTGTGATCCCCGCTGACAAAACTGCAAGCGTTGTTAACCCGCTCTCCAAAAAGCTTACGTTGGAGTTGAGGGTGGTGAGAGAGTCGGCCTGACCCTGGACACTGCGGACCCAACAACTTATCGCAACGGTCCTAAACCACACCCTCTTCATTGCCTCAGGTTTCCCAAACCGATTCTCGATCCCATTCCACCCCTCCAGGTATGCTGTCTGTTTCCGAAGTATGCCGGTGGAGACTGGCGCAAGAAGGGCTGGTGAACACTAGTCTGTAGTAGTCTCTGCAGAAGCTGCTGGATATGCCGACATGTCTGTCGGAGCCCAGCAAAAGGCTACAGCAGAACGAATTGATGTAGGATACCACCCCCCATCACCGATCGCTACCACATAATGAACAGTTATTCATATTTTCCTAATGGGATCGCTAACTTGAATTCAATGTTTATGAAACATCTTTGAACTGCAAAGGAAAAGAAAAGAAGAAAAAAAATAATTTTTTTAAATCACAAATGCATTTTTTTTCTCTTAGCCTCCTCCTAAGGTAGTCAAGGCTACCACCGACCCCTCCTCGCGTAATCAGGGCAACCACCGAAGACTTGGATCCTCACGCATTGTTCCTCTGCTTCTGAAGCTGAAAGAATATGTACTCTTCACCTAACGCTTCCAACTTCACAAACATGCTCATTTCCATTAAGGAATGGGGGAAGATATGGGATGTTTGGTGAGAAGAATTAGAATAGATTAGGAATTGGAGCTTAAAATCTTTGATCGATGCATCATTGCCTCTAAAATGCAAAGAAGTTTTGTAAAACCTTAGTTAGCGCACTCATTAGGTTTTAAATCACTCAAAACAAAGTAAAATTGATGGAGATAGGGTTGGAAATAGAGAGGGGCCTAGAGCTATTTTTTCAATTTTTTAAGCAAACTATCACTCATCTTATTCCTGTGTTTTTTTCTTTGCTCATTTTATTTTTTGAGACTCAAAGAACATTTGTTTCTTTTTAGTTTGCATGTCCAATGACACAAAATTTGATCAATTTAGTTAACAAATGAAAAAAAGAGTGGAAAATGTTTGATGATGAATTTATGTTTGGTGATGGGCATAATTACCCCACTTCCAAAGCTTACAACTTTCTCATATCATGTTCAATTCGAACAATCTAAAACATTATGGGAGCTTCAACTTAATCTCTGCAAATTATTTTCCAAAGTTCATGATTTTTTCAACTCTTGTTTAATTCAAGCAATTTGAAGTGATATGAAAGCATCAACTTAAGCATTACAAATCATCTTTCAACTCCAAAAGCAATGAAGTGTTTGAGCATTTGGTTGTTTGATTATAGTCTTCCAATTGTTCAATTGTTTTCCATTTCAACTTTCTATTGCCTCTACTTTGGGGGTGCCATAACTTTTTTAAGTTTGATCTATTTTTAACGATTTTTAATGCTTTGGATGTGCAAAGAGAAAGGCTTCAAACATAGTGACAAGAGAATGGACACAATCTCCTTGAACCTTTAAATTATCAACTACAAGGTTTTCTACCTTACAATAACATGATTAAAAATAAAAAGTTTCCAAGCACTATGCATATGAAATGTCCACTCCCCCTCTTTCATAGGTTTGAACAAGGTCTACTTTATTTACTAAACCATGGTGGTGTATGGGCCATCATAATCATGATGACCACCAAAGGAACCCATTACAATTGAGGTTCAAGAAATGCCCACAATGAAAATAATGTCACTTGAAACCAAGATGTCACGGTGTGAGCAAACATTGTTCATGGTTTAGATATTTTGGCTCCACATGTTTCAAAAAATCCAAAAGGCTTTTAATTCACCCAAAGGAAAAAGAGTTAAAGACATTTGATGCAATGCAACACAAGTGGAAAAACTACACAAATCATAGGCATTACAAAATGTTGGTAATGCTATAAAATAAAGAAATTTGATCAATCAAAAGATGAGAGGACCTTTCCTACAACCACTAATAAAAAATAGTGAAAACTTTGATATCAAACTTTGTAGGAAGGTAATCAATTCTAAATTATTACTGTAAACTCCAATATCCAACTATTATTCCCTTCTTTCACACCATATGGATCTATTGCTTTAACTTCCCCTTTATGTTTCATTGTTGTATCTACTCCTAAGAAGCCCTACATTAAAATTGAAATGCATTAAACGTTGTCATCAAATAACATGTGTGTCTATTGCAATTATAAGGTAGAAGTTTCTTTAAAAGATTACTTAAATATTTGCATAGGAGGGTCCAACAAAATGGGTAGCCGATGTTTGAGTCCTTGCAAAACTTCTCAGTTGCACAACTCAAAACGAACTAAATGCTAAATACTACCTTGCTTGCCCCAACATGGGTCCTCACCTCAATGGTTTGACCTGGATTGTCAAAACTCGGGGGAGTGGGGTTCGATTCCCTACACCCCCGGTCCTCCTACTTTTATATGAGCTCATGTTCGCCCTTCCTCCCTCTTCTACTTGCAGTTAGTTCAATTTTGTTATTTTTTGTCAAGCCTCACTCCTCTTCGCCCTCTTCTGATTCAACTTTCGGTCGGTCGAATTGTTCTTTTTGTTCCAATGTTTCTTTTTCCCAACAGTTGAAATTGTTAGACTTTTTCCCTCCGTAAACATGAAAAGCCCACAGTCCACTTTATTGGACCCTTCAAATGTTTGGGATATACATGTGAATCACCCGAGGATTTTATTCTATCTGTTTATGTTTTGTGAAATACATTTAATAAAATATAAATATTTAACGTTGTGTAAGGACGTATTTTGTTTTAGGATCGTAATCATTTGCATTTTTTTTAGAGCAAAAGTATTGTAAGACTCCTACCCACCAAGGATGTTCATTGCTTGATTAAATGAGGAAAAAAATTCTTGCCATATAAAATTTCCCTTTTTTTTTCCTAGGCTTGAATCACCCAACACCCACTAGTGTACTAGCCACAAATCTCGTTTTAGGGTTGAAGGTTGACAAAATTTTCCCTATGACCCAAATTCCTCACAAGAACCTTGAAAACCAATACATTATGAAACATGTTTAGTATAGCCAGTAAGGCGTATTGTGCCCATTTCACTACCAATGTAAATTTTTTTGGCTTGGCCTATAAACTTCAGCCAATTACTCACAAGGACCTTTGAAAAGCATTTCCTTAAGGGACATGTGGAGTACATGCCATTGTGCCCACTTGGAAATTTTGGCTCTAATTCATCACAAGCACCTAGAAAACCATTACAAAAAGAAACATGTCAATGCAAGCCAATGTGCACATTTCATTGGCCATTTGAGAATTTTGGATTGCCCAAATTTCTCATTGGCACCTAACCAAGCACAAGGGCATATACCCAACAAGTTCCATAAGAAATAATAACATAGGCCCTTCTTTAACATCTCACCTTAACTTGCATCATTTGACCTATTCTAGTTGAAGTTGAGCAATGAAATCAATCATTGCAAGTGCGGGGGCAAGTAAGTCAAGCCCTTCCTTTTTATTGTTTCAAATTCATGTTTTAAACTTGAAACATCGTGTTTTAAATCTTTTAACACCTTTAACAATTTTAATTGTTCTTTATTTTGACCTCTAATACCTGCTTCAATTTTTACCCAAATGCTACATTGTAAATGATATTGGAAACATCTAAAGATCCTCTACAAACTTTGTTCACATGTTAAGATCATTTGGTAACAAGGAATTATTTTTTGTCCCTTTGAATATTGAAGTGTTTTATAACCACGGTCCTTTAGTTTGACCAATATTATCTTGGTCAATTTTGACTTACATGTTATGTTGTAAATGGTGTTGGAAACGCTCACAAATGTTTTACACAGTTTTTTCAAATGTTAAAGTCATTTGATCAAGAGCCAAAATGTTGGCCCCTCTTATTGTTGAAATGCACCATAACCAAAGTCCCCATTTTGATTGGCAATAATTTTTTCATTTCTAACCCAAATGTTACCTTGTAAATGACATTAAAAGTACCAAGAGGTGCCCTACAACGTTTCTTCAAATGTTCAGATCATCGAAATGTTCAAGTGTCCACAACCAATTTCTTTGCCTAGGCAATTTATGAACCAATTTGTAAATAAAATAAAAATTTTAAATTTTAAAAAAAGACAATAACAAGATGAAAAGATGAAATAAACATGAAGAAAGTGTAATAATCAAAATAACAACAAGAAAAAAAAGAGCAAGAAAAAGAAATAATAATAATAATAAAATTTAAATGAATTTTTTTTTTAAACTACCACATCAAATATTTTATTTTTATTTTTTTTGACAAGAATAACAAGAATCAAATAACCAACATAAAAAACAACAAGCAAACAAGGAAAAGTTTTTGAGTAGGTAAGAAAAAACTCAAACAGGTGTTACAAAAAAAATATGAAACAATGGTGATGTTAAACATGAAAAACAAAATTGCAATGTTTTGACACTTTGATGACACATGTGACACTGCACCAAAAATAAATTTAAAAAAAAAAATCCTTCAAAATATCAAAACATCAAAACATAACAAAGGCATAAACATGGTGCCTTGCCCATAGCAAGTTTCAAAATTTTCATCAATTCAAGTAGCATGTCTAGCCCCATGATTTCTAGTTAAACCTTTCAATTCTCATTCTCGCATTAAAAGCCCACGGAACAAATAGCATTAGGGACCTTTTGGTGGTCAATGTTACGCTTTCAACAGAGGTCATTGTCTCTTTTGTAGTATGGCATTGCCTTGAATTTATAGTCAACACCAATTGTTTTCAGTACTTAAAGGGATGTTTGAGGTCACCACAATGTTACAACTTTATCTTAATTCCAACAGGTAGGGATTTAAGGTTTCTTTTTGCAATTTTAGAAATTTATGCATTAAGATATTAAATTTATAATGTACCTTTCCAATTTGGACCTGTGGAATTCAATTTTTAAAAATCATTTTCAATGAATTCATGTGTGTTAAAGGGCTTTTGTATCTCATGAATGTTAGAATTATTTCCAACAATATGATTTGAACTAGATTTTTTTATGAAAATTGATGACAATTCCAATAATGTTATAGGAAATTAATAGCATTTTTGTAATTTAAAAATGGTGTCTATATGCTTGATGTGATCATGCCTACATCTTTTCAAGTTCAATTGTTTCAACCCTTTCCCCAACTCACATACATGGACATGAAAAGACACATAAAAACATATGTCTTTTCATGTCAATGTTATTTATATTAAAATATTACCTCTTCCAAACATAACTATTTCATTCCTTTCCCTACATGGACACAAAAGACATATTATTATTAATATGTTAATATGTATTCTTACGTCCATGTAAGTATATTAAAATAATTTAATAACATTTTAAAAGTAGCTATTTAACCTTTTTCCTTGCTCACCTACATGGACATGAAAGTCAAAAGCAAAATTGAAATTGAAGAAGTTCAAAGATCTCGATAAAAGAGTGAACTAAGAATGACTTGATTGTTTGCATAACAGAAATCTTGAAGTGCAGTGTCAAGCTTAGAAGAGAGAAAGATCGCAATTGGCACCAATTTTTTTGAGATGATCTATTTTTGCTCATGGTGGTAAGTACATGTTTTAGTGTTCATGTTAGTGTTTAATGTTGTTTTTATTCAAGTATGAATGTTACTAACTTTGGAAATTTGATATATAGGTGGGCTCCAAGGCCATGGGGATGACAATATTAGATTATCAACACATGCCTTGTTGTTTCAATTTGAAAAACTTAATAGTTCATTTTGACATTCTTGAGGTGCTTGAATTTTTTGTGGCTCTTTGTTCAAAACATGTCAAGGTCTTTCTTTGATTTCAATTTGATCTAGTAGATCAATGTGTCGTTATTGAGCACTTTATGATTTCAAGAGGCTTTTACTTCAAAGTTTTAAATAGAAGCTAAATTCTCACATAATTGCTTACCCTTTTTTTTATAGAACTAGCTCGACTTGATAAAGTTTTTATTCTTACATTTTTCATTCCCATTTTTCCAAAGCTCAAATTTCAAAGCATCAAATTCATGGTGAGCATCAACAAAATAAGACATTATTTAAACAACTAGTGTGAAAAGGCATAAAAAACTTGTTCATGAATAAACTTGCCTTCTTTAAGTGCAACTACACGAGCACATGCAATTAACATCCTCATAGAAAAGTAATGAGGTCTACCCTTGCACACTTCCCTATTTCATTTATCAAATTATTTTTAGGCCATGCTACTTGTACCCACATTTCACATGTCTCAATATCATGGCAAGCCTTATGACAACATCTCAAGATGGCATCTTGCTTAATGCACTCATAACATCCTCTATGCTCACACATAATTTGTGTATAGGTCAACAAGGAGTTAGTAAAATATTCATTGAATCTTTGAGCAAATGAATTTAAAAATCAAATCAATTCTGGATAGTAGAAGAAAATTGGTACGTATTTTGTAATACAAGAACAACATTTGGTTTGTTTGAAGTTCCATATCTTATAAACTGCATTCCATTGTCAACATTTCTTTTAGTTCACGACTGAACAAACATAAGAAGAATTCTTGTCCTTTTCCACCTCACACATTGCAACTATTATCCAATTTGATTACATTTCAACTACATTTGGTCATCTTAAGTTTGTAAGTGCCTTTTCGCACTAATTAATGGTCAATATTATTCATAGTTTTTACGTTCACTATGTTATTCATTTATGAGTATAATTCGAACCTTATTTTATTTTTTAACAATTTTGAATTGTTGATGTGAAAATTGAGGTAGCGTTTAACTTTATTCACATAATGCATTATAATGGGTTAATGATCTTTTTGACATATTTCAACATCAACATGGTCCATAAGTTGAACCATCAACTTTTAACACGTTGAAATCATTACTAATGAGTTGCATTTCAATTTGTTGTGATTTATTAAAACACATGAAATAATTCAAAACTTGGCCACATCTATATTGGACTAACTTATTGAATTTTTTCACATTTTTTTGAACTATCAACATCTTTCCATGAATTAAATCATTCACTTTGAATTTATTGAAACCATTATTCAAATGTTGCATATTGCACCTACTAGTATATATTGAAACACACCTAACTTAATGCCTCACATTTATACTTGAATGAATTAATGAATTTTTCAACATTTCTTGAATTATCAACATTTTCATATGAGTTGATCTATTCACTTTCAACATGTTAAATCCAATATTCATGAGTTGCATTTTACATTACCATATTTTTTGAAATGGATGTACAAAAACTAGGTAGGTCTCACATTTATATTTGGATAGGTTAGTGATTAAAGTTCAATATTCACACATGTAAAGTTTAGGATGCATGTCGACATATAAATTATAATTTTTTTTACATTTATGTAAATGAAAATGTAAGTTTTTCCCTAGTTTTTTTAAAGCATCTTCAACATGTTTTTAATTATGAATGTTCATCATGGCACACCAAAAACCTTAGAAATAAACCTTAATTTTTCCCTTTTTTGCGTATGAAAAAAAAATCCATATTGGAAAAAATGATTGATTTTTTCAATTAAAATTTTTATGAAGTTAAAATATTTTATATTAAAAATTTTAATTTTAAGAAATATTATTAAAAATATTATTTTAATAAATTATCAATATTTTAAAACTTATTATTTGTATTTAAAACATGATTTAAGTGTTTTTAGTATTTTTTTTGTTACAAGTTTGTGTTTAAATATTTTGAGGTGAATTGTAAATTTTTATTTTTAGAAATCAAATAAATGAATGAACTATAAATGGTGATTGTATAATTACATCATTGATTCTTTTATCTTTTTATTTTTTCAAATTTGTGGTGTTGTTCAAAATCATCCACAAGATGATTTAACCATGTTTTGACTGTAGACTAGTATATGGAAGTAAAAACTTGTTAAACTTTTTCTATATTCTGGCTATAAGTTTTGGAACCCATTGTACAATTATATAATTAAAAAACATTAAAATATTTTTTTGTTTTTTTAATTCAAAAATATTTTGTTGATATTCTTGTCCCCTTTTTATGTTTGCAAAATGATGGAAATTCACTACCAGAAAATATATTTAATTACACCATTGATACTTATTTTAATGTTTTCAAAAAAATTGAATAAGGTTTGTAATGTTTTCAAAGATTGAGCTCAAAAGTTTTCACATAATTTTGATGTTTGAATTGCTTATGTATTTAAAGTTGGAATTATTTTTAAATTTCTATGAATTAGTAGTAACATTTTTTCTTTCAAGTTTTGATCTCAAAATTTTGGCATTTTTATTGTTGTTTACATTTTTCTTTGAATTTTCATCATCTTTTTCAATTTTTTTTCCCAACAAGAATTACTATGTTAGCAAAATTCCAAAAAATAAAACATGTTGGTTGAAAATTTGGTTTGATAAAACTATTTAATGCCAAAATTTCACCAAATTATGTTTTTTACTTCTACAAAGGAAATGAAGGTAAAAAATATTTTTAAGGAAAAATTTAAATTCACACCTTTTTTGGTTAAATTCATACCCTTCGAGTGGTGCCTTGATTGATCATAGACCCCACACTTGCGTCCTTCCACATTTAGGGTGAAAGAAAGGGTGTGAATTTAACCAAAAAAGGTGTGAATTTAAAATTTTCCAGTTTTAATTCATTAATAAATGCTAATTTTTTATTTTGAAAGTTATGTAATTTATCATTAGTATTAATGTATGATTCATGTTGTTAAACAAATATGGTATTGAAAATTACATGGTTATATTGACTACATAATTGATTTTTCTTCTTGTGACCAGTTTTTGCCAATTTAAAGGGGGAACAACATGAGCACAAGACTTTTTGGAAAGAACAAAAATCAAAAATTGTCAAATTTAAAATATGTATTGTGAGATTTTTTATAGTAAATTATGGTAAGTAGCCATAATATTGAAGGATTTAAACAAATTTCAAACTCCACAACTTGTCTATAACCAAATGCGGCTAAATCTTCTTATGGATGATTGCGATTTTAGCAACATCACAAAAATAAATAAAAACTTTGTACCTAATCATATTGGGGAAACAAAAACTTGAATTTTTTTAAAAATTAAACATATTTTACTTAATGTAAATAACATTGTAAAAGACTTAATGAATGCATTCTTAAATTCACACTAAATTCACAAATATCATAGGCTAATTTAAATAAAAAGACAGTTGTGAATTTATTCATGACATGCTATTTTTTTTTAAAAACTAATCTTTTACATTTGACATTTATAAATAATAATAATTTTAAAAATAAATTATTGAATAAGCTTCGAGATCATGTTTTCATTTGTAACATTTAAATAAAATTTGAAAAAAAAACATATGTTAAAATTTTAATTTGCTAAATAATTCCATGCCAAACATCATAAAAAAAAAAATTGTTTTGTTAATCAAGTCTTGAATTGGTTTGGTGGTTATGAAATTAAGACCTTGGTAAGGCTCCTAAAAGTCTTAGGTTCAAACCTTAATGACTATGTGTATCAATGTATCTTGTATAAATGTATATATGAACATGAATATCATGGTGATGGCATCAAATGTTTTTTTGACAAAACCAAAATTAAAAAAATAAAATCATTGCACATAATTTTTTCATGGCATGCCATGAAAAAAATATAATCCATGACTCCATGAAAAAAATTGTATGATGACATGGTATTTTATTTCACATCATATTATCTTGGGACCTCATATATCCATGTCATAATTTTAAAATAAAAAATAATCTAGTGCAACATGTGATCATTTAAAACAACTAAAAAAATTTTCATTAAAAATGTCATTATCAATTAATTCTTTTTTACCAAAACCATACAATTTGCATATTAGTCAATTTTATCCCATTTCATTAAAAATCCAATGAAATTGGGTAGTGGAAAAAGACAAGATTTTGTGAAACATCACATTGGAGTTGCCTTAGTTGTTTGGGGGCACATGACTATGGATCATTCTCCATCCCATATGAAGCATATTTTAACTTGGAAACAAGAATTTTCCATCCTCTTCTAACAATTCTTAAATACTAAATTATGTCGTGGAATAACCTTGTTGCATCCTTGCACAAGTTCCTACGAGAATTGAAGTAAAAAATTCATCAAAATCAATAAGGAAAATGTCTTTCCTTTGAATTAGCAAATGAACACTTCGAATGAATTCTTTTTCCTATAGCAGTAGCGACCCGTGGCGCCAACGCACCGCTCGATAATGCCGCCCCTGCGCATGGTCTGGATACAAGCGTCATGTTGCATTCTAAGAACATTGCCCACAGTCAGGTCATCTCCCAACTGGGCCATCGTGACGTTTCGACCTCCACGTTCGATGTAGCGGCGTAGAACTTGTGCAGTCTGCCCTGATCGCTTGAATTCGATACGTTTGTAGTGAGTCTTCTGAACTTTGGCGAGTTCCTGACACGTCCAGCACCACCGCTTGTTGACGCGACTCATCGTAGCAACATCACCGAGTATACCCTGCCGTGCCACTTGTAGTATGACGTTATGTGGAAGCCGACCCCAGTCCATGCTGGACTCACGTTTTTTCGCTTCGACACTGATGCATTGTAACCTTTGTAAAGGTTGAGTGGGGTTTTACGCTAAAGCCCCATAGACAACCTTGTGTACGGTCAAGGTGACCAAAATCGAAGGCTTGCTTGGCCGTCTCGACTCGTCTCTCGTCAGAACACACGATAGACAAGCCACTGGCCCTTTGAGAACTCACGCCAATGTTGAGGCTTTCATCCCTCCAGCGACTGTGCACAGCCGCTTCGACTAGTCTACCTGACATTAAGCGGGCTGCACAGTCCGCTTTCACAGAAGCTTTGCGAGGCCGCAAACTGGAGGGCTTGCAGGTCGCGGACATAGATTTTTTCAACTACGTCCGAGAGGCTATACACACATATGGTTATCGAGCGGAACTCATAGAAGGCCGGGTATGGCTGTACGGGTCTGCAACGCCGTTCCACAATAGGACCATTCAATGACTCGGAGCTGACCTCAACAAGAAGTATGGGGACTCTTGGACTATCCTGCCGGAGCAGACCGTGTACCACGACACCGCTAACAAGTGGGGACACGATCTCGCAGGCTGGAAACAGCCGAACCACATGCTGAGACGGCAGATGACAGTGTACACGACAGAGATACCCCACTGGGAATGTGAGGTCCTATCGCCCGGAACCAAATGGCAGGACGTACAGCCCTCACACAAGCCATCGAAGTGTAAACGCGTCGACAGACTTGGAAGCAAGTTCCTTACAGCCCAGAAGTTCAGCGTGGCTCACTGCTGGCTACTTGAACCTGACGTGGGACGGATCTTGGTGTTTGTTCACGACGCGCCTGCCTCAATGGGGCTGTTACACCACTCGCTGATGGTGGAAAGTCACGAGCCTAGCTTGCACATATCGCCGTTTGCGTCTTTCAATTTGCAGCACATCTTCGAGCATCTGCACGTGAAGCCTCACAATCCGTGAGGCGTCATAACTAAAGTTTCATGTGGCTTGCCTACGGCCGCATTCCTTTCTACTTTAGCAAGCGAATCTACGACCTGTCCCAGTTGTTCTTTGCGCGCTTGGAGGTCCACCAAACGGCCGCTCCCGCCAGTGCCGACCTGGGAACGGTTGGCCTATCACAGTGTCCCCTGTTTCCGGGGTTGCAACTTTAAGGCCTCTTGGGCCGGGGTGGTTTTGCCTTCGTGTATCGAGCCCGCTACCGGGGCCAGCTGGTGGCAGCCAAAGTGATGAGGTGCGATGACTCCGGGGCCAAACCTCTCAAAGCCATGGTGGGCGTGACAGAGTCACAGGACCCTGGTAGACGGCATGTGATCAAGATGCTTGAGTGCACCATGCAGCGACAGGGGGACGTGACCGAGGCCTGGTTGCTCATGGAGCTTTGTTCGCAAGGCTCTTTGCAGAGATGGATCGACAAAGGGTACTTGAGGGACTAGGCGTTGTTCTACGACAACGGCACATTTATTCAATTATCATCATGTGTACATGAGTTAAACCATTCACTTTTAATATGTTAAAACCATTACTAATAAGTTGCATTTTGCATTTATTACAATATATTGAAACACATGCAACTCAATGTTTTATGATTATATTTGAATGATTTAGTGAATTTTTTCACATTTTTTTGAACTATCAACATCTTTCCATGAATTAAATCATTCACTTTGAATTTATTGAAACCATTATTCAAATGTTGCATATTGCACCTACTAGTATATATTGAAACACACCTAACTTAATGCCTCACATTTATACTTGAATGAATTAATGAATTAATGAATTTTTTAAACATTTCTTGAATATCAACATTTTGATATGACTTGAACTATTCACTTTCAACATGTTAAATCCAATATTCATGAGTTGCATTTTACATTACCATATTATTTGAAATGGATGTACAAAAACTAGGTAGGTCTCACATTCATATTTGGATGGGTTAGTGATTAGGTTAAATATTCATGCATGTAAAGTTTAGGATGCATGTAGACATATAAATTATAAATTTTTTACATTTATGTAAATGAAAATGTAAGTTTTTCCCTAGTTTTTTTAAAGCATCTTCAACATGTTTTTAATTATGAATGTTCATCATGGCACACCAAAAACCTTAGAAATAAACCTTAAGTTTTCCCTTTTTTGCGTATGAAAAAAATAATCCATATTGGAAATAATGATTGATTTTTTCAATTAAAATTGTTGTGAAGTTAGAATATTTTAAATCAAAAATTTTAATTTTAATTTTTAAAAATATTAATAAAATATTATTATAATAAATTATCAATATTTTAAAACTTATTATTTGTATTTTAAGCATGACTTATTAGTTTTTAGTATTTTTTTTGTTACTAGTCTGTGTTTAAATATTTTGAGGTGAATTGTAAATTTTTATTTTTAGAAATCAAATAAATGAATGAATTATAAATGGTGATTATATAATTACATCATTGATTCTTTTATCTTTTTATTTTTTCAAATTTGTGGTGTTGTTCAAAATCATCCACAAGATGATTTAACCATGTTTTGACTGTAGACCATGTATATGGAAGTAAAAACTTGTTAAAATTTTTCTATATTCTGGCTATAAGTTTTGGAACCCATTGTACAATTATATAATTAAAAAAAATTAAATTATTTTTTTGGTTTTTTAATTCAAAAATATTTTGTTGACGTTCTTGGCCCCTTTTTTATGTTTGCAAAATGATGGAAATTCACTACCAAAAAATATATTTAATTACATCATTGATACTTATTTTAATGTTTTCAAAAAAATTGAATAAGGTTTGTAATGTTTTCAAAGATTGAGCTCAAAAGTTTTCACATAATTTTGATGTTTGAATTGCTTATGTATTTAAAGTTGGAATTATTTTTAAATTTCTATTAATTAGTAGTAACATTTTTTCTTTCAAGTTTTGATCTCAAAATTTTGGCATTTTTATTGTTGTTTACATTTTTCTTTGAATTTTCATCATTTTTTTCAATTTTTTTTCCAACAAGAATTACTAAGTTAGCAAAATTCCAAAAAATAAAACATGTCGGTTGGAAAGGTGGTTTGATAAAACTATTTAATGCCAAAATTTCACCAAATTATGTTTTTTTTACCTCTACAAAGGAAATGAAGGTAAAAAATATTTTTAAGGAAAAATTTAAATTCACACCTTTTTTGGTTAAATTCACACCCTTCGAGTTGTGCCCTGATTGACCATAGACCCCACACTTGCGTCCTTCCACGTTTAGGGTGAAAAAAAGGGTGTGAATTTAACCAAAAAAGGTGTGAATTTAAAAATTTCCATTTTTAATTCATTAATAAGTGCTAATTTTTTATTTTTTATTTTGAAAGTTATGTAATTTATCATTAGTATTAATGTACGATTCATGTTGTTAAACAAATATGGTATTGAAAATTACATGGTTATATTGACTACATAATTGATTTTTCGCGTCTGCTGTGACAAACAACTCCGGACTTCAAATCCTACTGGTGCTTCAGAGTGGCTATATAAAGAAATTCCTAAAAAAAGACAAGGAAGATTTGGCCAAATCTAGCTATTAACGAGAAATAAGGTACAAATATTTAACCATATGTCTCTATATTTGGCTACACATTGAAAACCGAATCTGGCGATTTTGACCTTTTTTTCCTTAGTTCTGAGCCTAGAGGTGGATGGGATCTTTTGTTCATTCATCCTTGCACACACTACAAGTTTGTGGTTTTTCTTACAGCAACAGTTGAAATGTGGTTTTGTTTTTTTTCTGTTGCCAGCTTCTGGATCTGATCTGTAGTTTTTTTTTCAAATTCAAAAATAAGCGAACAAAAAACAAAAAGGAACCTTTGAACTTGTGCATAAGGACATTTATGGGCCTTTCACTAACAAGTCCATTGGAGGAGGTCCAATATCCTTGCAGAATTGACAATATCAGATGCAGTAGTGGTTATCTGTCCAGGATCAACAATATCATAGCCATAAGCCAGAATCTGAGTTTCCAAACCAAGCACGCCATTGCAGAAGAACTGAGAGTCTACCATCTGAGGCAGTCTTTGCCACTTATCTTCCTCCATGTCATAAACTTCACCTGGGCATGTGCCCCCAAGCACATATACCTGTCCTGCAAGGAAAACACTCTTTGAAAATGCCCGTGTTGAGTGCATGCTGGCACACTTCTCCCACCACCATAACCCCTGTCATCATCACAAGTGCCACAGAATTCATCAGTCACATTTCCAAGAACCCCACTTTTCTTCATGCATCTTCAACAGGAGGATGTAGTTGCTACTGCAACTTCAACCAGTTTTTCTTCATGTACAGACAGCATGTTGCTGATGCTACTGCAACTACAACCACTTCTCTTCATGCACAAGGGGATGTGGCTGCCATGTAACCTCAAAGAGGAACGCAAAAGATCCAGCGAAACAAAACAGTAAAAGAGCTGGGCCACCACAATAGCAAATTTAGCTCCAACAGCGGAGATCAAACCTTTTCTTTAATGAATGAAAATTCTCCAGGTTGGAATTTACTCAATCAAGATCCTTACCAATGGAAGTGCTCCCAGGTGCTCCCCAAATACACAGGTTCATGATCCGGATCCGTATGTGAAAACAGGGAGAAGGCAGAGATGGGGAAACATTTTGGTGGGGCAGCAAACCTACCCCTCCAAGGTCAAGGGCGTAGACTTCACTGCTCTCGTGCTCTCTCACACTATCTGGGACACCCCCCATGAGGATAAGCTTGCCTTTTGCACATACAAAGCTACAAAGAGCAAGGATTCCAGATGGGCAGCCATGAATGGGTGGCAATCTGTGCCATGTATTGTTGTCTGGGTCAAGCATCGAAATCGTGTACCTCGTCGTCATTTGCCTGCAGCTGGAGCTGGATACAATAAATTCTTGCTGCTGTCCATGGCGACCATTCCAACAACAGTAGTTTCCACGTTCCAAAAACTGTTGCATATCATCATCAGCAGAAGATATGGTACCTTCTTCATCTTCCTCCTCCTTAGTTGTTGGCTCACTGGGGGGGAGCTGGTGGATCACAAGAAGGCCTGCAGTGTGACAAAGGCTTCGAGTAAGGTTGATATAGTTTGCGGGTCTTTCAAGAATGGATCGCCAGCTAATCTATCGCATTTTGGACACAGTGCATATCAGGTGTTTGCATTCAAGACTGAGAGTTAACACAATACCTCGAGACTACTGGAGGTAATATCAATGCGGCTAAGGGCAGGACAAGAGGTCAGATTTATTGCCATAAGTGAAGGACTGCGGAGTGTAAGTTCCACAAACCTGCAAAAAATCAGGCACCATTCTGTTTAGATTAATTGAAGGATTTCACAGGCTCCATGGGCCTCATATTGATTCAAAGTTGGAAAAATACAAGAATGAAGAGATTTTCTACTTGCAATTGTTGCTTAAACTGATGCTCCGCAAGTGAGGAAGGTCCAGTGTCACTGCAGTCAAGAGCCAGCACACATCCATTGCCAGCACCTGCAGATGATTCCAACTCATACACCATTAGCACGCATGGAAAGAAGAATCCAGAGGATCAATGAAATGGAAAATGCAAACATACAGTCACACAAGCTTATTCCTTTAAACCTCCTGATTGGTATCCTCGTTGCTGTACCAATGACTGCAGCTTCTAATGCCCCCACTCCAGATTCCTTCAACAATAGAATCAAGTAAATCTACTAGAGTAACCAGCAACCCCACGTTCTACCACCCCTCTGGTGTATGTGGCATGAGTCCTTCAAACTCCATACCTTGTTCTCAGTTTCAGCAGCCAATCTCTGCTTAACCAATTGAGCAAACTCACCTCAAGCATCACACAATGGGCAAGAGCAGCCATTGATGATGAGTTGATGCCCTCACAACTATGAAGCTTCAAATCAGTCAACATTGGCATGCGAACTCCCTGCCACAATTAAATATAAGTAAAGTCAGTATAAAAACATCTGGTGACTGTAACCAGTTTTGCCTCATCACAGATTATCGCTGACATGAGCATTTCTGGCGAGCTCTAGGAAGCTAGACTTCTGCTTTGTTATACAATTCTAAAAGTGCTAGCACACCAATCTACCCATTGATGTGAACCAGAGCAATTGTTTGTCTCACAGCTAAAACCAGTCACACACAATGGGGTAGAGTGTGATAAACCTCAAGAGAGATGTTGGGGCAGTGTGAGGCATCAAGACTGCGAAGACCAGCACAGACCAGCGAAATTTCCCTTAAAGTTTCATCACTGACATAAGCACAGTTCGACATATCCAAAGATGCCAAAAGAGGACAAGCTGTGGCAGCTGCCCGCACGCCTGCATCAGACAATTTAGTACATTCTGATACGTCCAGGTTGGTCAGCCGAGGGCACTGAAGAATTGCAGAAGCAGTTCCTGTGCGCTTGAGTGACAATGTCTGAAGTTGTGGGCACCTGCAGGTTGAGCCCAAACTTATTATAGACACATGCAGATATAACATCTCATCATGATCTGTACAATTTGGGTGCAAGGGTTGATCGCAGAGGGGTTGACGAAAATAAACAAGTCCACGAGCATACCTTATTGTTAAAAGAAAGATCATTATTCCAGTAAACCAGACTTGCATCCTCATCTTGCCTTTGAGAAATTTGAAGTTGCAAAACATGGTTCTTTCCTTTTAAGGTTTGGTGATAGGGGTAAGTGAGGTAGAGATACAATTTCCAGTTGTCACCACAACCACACTCAAATGCCAAGTGTGCTTTTAGCTTGATAGACAAACCACTTTTAGTACTAGGAGCTTCACACCACCAGTTCTCAAAAAACTCATCCACCAACAACAGTTAAACATAGGAGAAATAATACTGTGAACAGGGGAGAATTAGACAAACCTTACAGCAATACGGAGCACCCGACACTTCATAATCTGAAGACAACATAGAGAACCATGCTGCAGTTGTATTTCTTGAGCACTCCCACTTCCTAGTATAGCATCTGTGATGCTCAACTTCCGCAGTGATATGCACTCCATTAGGACACAAAAGAAACCATCACTCAAAATGCCCTTCCCTAAAGTCAGCACCTCCAGGTTCCTGTAGCCAAAAAGGAATATAGCTTACTTTTGAATCTGCTCAAGGAGAATGACCTGATCTGTTGCTCTATAACACCTCCCACAGCACATAAAATTGGTTCAGGGCTTCCTGTAAGACTCTTGCTTTAGCAGACAACTAATCCTTCCAATCCTGGTAAGAACCATAACTGAACTCACCGGAGAGACCACATTGCCTGTTGAACCAGACTCTCATCCACACAAGGGGCTCCATTCAGATTGAGTTGTGTTGCTTTTGGGTATCGCACACATAATAGTGCAACTAAACAAAAAAGCAAACAAAAATTAAGTCCATGATAATATTTCAAAACATAGGTGAAATAAATCAGTCAGAATATCAGGGTAGAACCAGGGAAGCCTTGGCAACACAGAATGGGTCACAACAGAGTCCGGCAACCCAGGAATCAGTTCTTGAGGGGGTGGTTCGAAACTGAAGCTGGAACTAATCCAACTACTGCTACTACTACTGCTGTCCGAGACTGCTGCTTCCATCGATCTTTCCTAACCATAACCATCCTCGCTCCTGCCAGACCGATGCAACCTTGTCTCCAACGCATTCACAGCAAGGAATTAGGGCACAAGGAGGAGGACCCATGAGAGATCATCAAATGTGGGTTCATCATCATCATCATCTCCATCTCTCTCTCGTCCGCAGCATTCCCTTTGGAACAACAAATATGCAGCTTGAGCTCTCAAGTTCTTTCTCTGATTTCACCACCACCTGCCTTCCTTCCTTCCTTCTTTTCTTCCTTCCTTATTGACAAGACACGAAAGAAAGGAAACAAGAAGAACAAAAATACAAAGAATACCCAAAAACTATTAGGAGGTGATCTCTCTCTTCTTCTCTCACCCCCACACCAAAATCAAAACCCAAATCAAGCCTTGACAGAAGGACCCCAAGAATTTTATAATGTCATTGCATCTGGTCCATGAAGCCCAAATACTAATAATAATAATAATAAGAAGAAGAAGAAGAAGAATTTGTTTCAATTAAAAACAATTCATGAACTCAACAACAAGAAACTAAAATATCTGTATCTGGGGCTGATGAGTTCTGGCAGGATTGAACGAGCAACAACAAGGAGTCAGTAAAGCATCACAGTGGAAGTGAAGCGATGAGTAGTAGCACAAAACAGCAGCACTTTCCACTGTACACAACTCCCAAGCAAAAAAGCAGCAAAAAAAAAAGAAAAGAAAAGGGGGGGAGGACGCAAAGCAAAAGTAAGGTGCGCTTCACATTGGCTGCAGCAGCAGCAGCAAGCCACGATGATGATGTGTTGGTGGGTCGTATCGCCTGAACCACCACCACCAACACCACCACCAGCAGAGCATTCGGTGGGGCTCCACCAAACTCTTCCACCACACACCATTTCTGCAACAACATCATCATCATCACCATCATTTTTTGCACAAGATTTTTGTTTGGGGTGTATTGCAAGAAGCAGCCATCATCATCATCATTTTATGATGTAGCTGAAGTGGTGATCATCCATAAGATGATTTAGCCAGATTTGGCTATAGACTAGATAAGAAAGTAGGGGGGAAAAAAAAAAAAAACCCCAGAATCCTTCTACATTCTTGCCTACCTGCTGGGAACTTATCACCAAAATCTGATGATTTGGGAACAAAAAAATTCCTCTTTGAAATCTGGCGAATTTGAGCCATTTCTCCCATGGAAAATCCTTTGTATATAAGTCAAAATCATATTTTTCAGGTCGAAATTTGGTGAAATTTTGCCCCCCTCAAAACAAAAAACACTTGGTTCAACATGGGTGCCAATGTTGTTTGTTTGTTTTTTTTTTTTTTTTGGGTGCAAACTGTCGTCCAAATGGGATTTGCTTTTAGGGCTGCGACCCGTACAAAGGCTTTTTACTTTTATCTTTTTTTTAAAAAACATTCGCCAATAAAAGCAAGGGTTTTTTTAGATTGTGGGTTCATGAGATTGCTTGCTCCTAGAAATTGCCAAACACCAATAATATGATTACAAATTCTTTTTCATTATTCTACTTGTCTTGTTGCAATTTAACGCTAAATTCTTTTTTGGATGCTGGCCAACGACGTAATGTTAGAATTTTTTTAAAGAAATATCATTGGGTGCCATTACAATTTTCGTTTTAACAAATGAAAATTTCACCAAAAAAATTTTAAAACTAAAAATTTGAAAACGATTGATGTATAACCAGATTTTGTTAAATATTCTTATGGAGGATGATTGCCATTTTCTCTACATCTTCCAATGGAAAAATTTGATGATTCATCAAAAAATTATCATTATGATCTCTGTTTAGGGTTTAGGGTTACACTAGTGTTCCCACCAAAATTGGGTTTTTTTTTTTGGGTTTTGAAGTGACCTATCCCCCCATTTTTGAGGGTTTTGAATCCAATGGTGCAATAAAATTCTCCTACACTATCACCATTTGGAAGATATGGGGGGTGTGAAATTTCAGGGGGCCCGGATAGATGAGGGCATAAATGGTTAATTATGATGCGTGTTGAAAGTTTTGAAGTGACCTACCCCCCATTTTCAAGTGTTTGAAAGCTAGTGATGGAGTTATTTTGCTTAAAAAAATCAACTTTGCAAGATATAGGAGATTTGGGGTTTTCATGTTTGATGAGCATTTTGACATGATTACAATGTTGTTTTTGATATTTGGAGATGACCTACCCCCCCATTTTCAAGTGTTCTAAATCCAATGATGTAAAAAATTCCCCTACACTATCACCATTTGGAAGATATAGAGGGGTTTGATTTTTTAGTCTCTGGTTGACTTTTCCTGTGTTTCACATAATTTCAAAGTTTGGAGGCCTCGTGACCCTATCTTAGTAATTGGAGCATTACGAGTGTAATGCCCAGGGCTGGGGGCTGTTTGACTAGAGAAAATACACAGGAGTGCCGGGCTGTTTTTGCGCAGTGCTGGGCTGTTTTTGTTGACTTTTTTCATTTTTAGTTATTTTTAGTTTTTTTTTTTTACTGGTTGTAAGTTTTGTAAATTACTTTTTGTTGCTGAGAGGGGTAATGTTTGTTATTTTTTTTACTGCTCATAAGTTTTAGGAATTTAGTTTTTACTGTGGAGAAGGGGCAGGGTTTATATTGGGTTGATTGTGCGAGGGGGGGGTTTAAGGGTGCACCTTGATGCATTTAAATTTTTTTTTTTTTTACTGTTGAGGGGGAGGGGGGAAATGGGTACATTTTTTCCCTTAGATATATGGGTTTAGGGCGGAAGGAGGACGGGGAAATGGGTACATTTAGGGTCCCTTTTTAAGATATATATTTGTTGTGTTTGGATGGATGACGGGACGGATGACAAGATGGATGACGCGACGGACGGATGGATGGAAAGCTTCATTTCGTCCATGACGTCCTTTACTATATAAGAATATAAGATCCCCATTTTTGTATCTTTTTTTTGTTTCGGTCTTTCTTTCTTCTTTCTTTGTGTTTTTTGCATTCCTTTTTTTTCAATTTTTTTTCAAAAAGGTTTTCTAAATAATAATTAGAAAGTGAAATTTCATTTTCACAAAACGAAAAAGATTACTAATATTTTTTGTGATGATTTTTTTTTTTTTTTTTTTTTTTTTTCATTTTTCAGTTTCTCAGGCTATTTTGTTTTATTTTCGAATAGCCTTGTTCTTCAATAATAATCACAAAATGATAAATAATTTCTGAAGTGTAAGTGTTTTTCGATCGTTGTTTTTATCTCTCCGCTAATTTAACGCAGGCTTACAGGGTTCATGCCCGCCGCAACGATCACAACACACGATAGGAAGGCCGAGAAGACGACTTAAAGCAGCCAAGGTTTCGGCTGTACTAAGCCAGGGGTTCGACGAGAACAAAGATGATAAGAAAGGAAAAACAAAACTCGATCGATCGACCTGCGGGTGAAGAGCCCAAGGAACTCGTGCATGATTTCGGTAGTGGGCTACTTCTTCCTCGGTGTTATGCGAGCCCAAGAGTTCACCCATCGGACTGCCGAAACAAACATCAACGGAGACAAGCAACGAGAAATAGTTCGAGTCAATGCCAATCACATTCAGTTCGCGAGGAATGACTTGGGGTCATCCGTTTGATCCTCTCTCCATCAGACTCAGCCAAGTTTCACAGATTATACTGTTTTTAAGTTTCTCGCACGCAAACTTCATTCATTTTAGACACGACTACATGTTTGTTTCTTCAACGAATCATGTTGCACTCGATTGATCACCGTCGCGCAATGCAGATTGCAGCTATCTACTAACAAGATGTACTGTATTAGGGTTTAAACGACACAATTGCAAATAGGATGTTCCACAGTAGGTATAGTCATATTCACTATGGAACTTATGGCGCCGTAAACATGTTATGGGCACATCGCAGCAAAAGCATTCGTAAATTGCCCAGGGCGCACCGTGGGTTGCAAGACATATGATATCGCAACAACATGTTTATAAACTTTGTGTCCGTATCCCAGGTTTAACAAACGAGAATCAATACCCAGGGTTACATCATCCATAAACAGTGCTATCTATCGGAGAATGTTTCCACCGACCCAATTTGCAAGGCGCACCCTAAAACCTGGTCGAACAGAAGCACCTATTTTCCTATTATGGAATTACAAAACTTCATGCGGGCAACGTCCTGCACCTAGAGCCTCCGCGACGGTTTAGAACACCTTGGTTCAAACCTCCGCCGTAATTCCCCATGATTGCAAGCCACATGGTTCACGCACCAACTACCACTTCGTCCAAAATTGAAATTTGGTCTAACTCACAAAATTTCAACATCTGCGTAGAACATTGCACAATAAAAAAGAATATTGCATTTCTTCTGCAGCAAGCTCCAGATATCTGAGGAACACTTGAAGAAACACGCCGACGAAGTTCCAAAACATCGATCCGATCATTACTTTGTCTACTCGGACAAATATCCTATCTTAGTAATCAAGACTTTCGCTCTCGATATCGATACCGTTGCCTGTAACGAATTCTACATCGTCCCAAGTACATGATTTCTGATTTATCCTAGGTTTACTGCCAGATCCACCCAGTTTGCCAGCTTACGAGCTTCATCACGAATCAATCATTTGACAAAATTTGTTCAGGAGGAACCAATCAGCGTAGAATACGTCACCCATTCGTTAGTCATTTACACCGACCGACCATCAATCGGTGAAAATATTGCGTGTGAGTCACAAGGAGCAAACCTTCTTAAGGGGGTGCAAGGAAGGAGAATGAATCGAACGCCGAACGACCACCACAGACGGTACACGGGTGGCAACTCTATTGCAATCCATTGAAACCGTGGGAGGCCCCCGGAATTAATTGACCCATGAGAAAGTGTTTCCAAGTCTTATACATATGATGAGGCAAGATGCGTTGCATTCGACTGGTCTAGAGCAAATCTGGTTTGGAAGTTTTTCAAGCCATATTTGTTCTTCAGAATGTGAGGATATCCAATTTTGCGACCGACGAACGTAACTGCCACAAGAATGAGGTCAACATCAGCGGATGCTTGTGCATGGAACAACATTGAATGGATGCTCAAATGGATCATCGTAGCTCCTATGAGCACAGTGGTTAGTGCTGTGCAGACCACGAGGGCTTCCTCACAGTGAAGCTCGGAACCACGGGAAAACTCAAAGACGAAGGTGTAGTCCATGCGAGCACGCTTTCGCATGTACAGGTTCCATCCATACATGTACATATGGATAAGCACCAGCGCCACCGAGCTGTGCACCCATCAAACCGTGCACGCCAGAGGAGAGGAACGTTCGGACTATCTATCAACGTCCACCTTCGAAAGGAAAGCTACGAATTGCCCTCCTAAACAAAACATTTGGTGATTGTCTCTGAGTGAATTGGTCGGTAGAGAGGATAAACGCAAGTAAGGCAATAAGATAGTGCCTGAAAGTTAAGAAAATGGTCTGCAAATAAATCAAATATTTCATCTTCCTGTAATCCCCACCTAGTTGTAGTATGCCGCCAAATTAAATGCTAAGATCAGTATCAATGAACGCCCGGCGAAAAACCTTGCACAAGAGCAAGATGGAACCAGAATTTAGAACTCACAATCGTACACCAGAAATCTACGGCGCATCTCAATGAGCTTCAAATTTCCTGTAAGTAATACGACCGCAACCCAACATTGGAGGCTCTGATGCTTCTCGCGTTATGAATGTATCAACCCCTTTTGCACGGACAGCAACAATTTATGCACTGGGATTTGGCTCTTTAAGGTGAAAGGGATGCCTCCATACAAAACCACTAAAAATGCAAACCCATGCTCGACGATGGTAATCATTTTTATCATACCCGGTAAATACGTCGGACTGTGAGGGGCTGTTTGGCGAATTGGTCTCGGTGCTGCCATGGCCTGTTACTGATTCCCCGACGTGAAACGCTATCTTAGTAATCGGAGCATTACGAGTGTAATGCCGGGGGCCGGGGGCGGTTTGACAGGAGAAAATACACAGGAGTGCCGGGCGGTTTTCGCGCAATGCCGGGCGGTTTTTGTTGATTTTTTTCACTTTTAGTTACTTTTAGTTACTTTTTTACTGGTCGTAAGTTTTGTAAATTAATTTTTACTGCTAAAAGGGTAAGTTTTGTTACTTTTTTTACTGCTCGTAAGTTTTAGGAATTACTTTTTATTGTGGAGAAGGGGCAGGGTTTATATTGGGTTGATTGTGCGAGGGGGGGGTTTAGGGGTGCACCTTGATGCATTTTTAAATTTTTTTTTTACTGTTGAGGGGGAGGGGGGAAATGGGTACATTTTTTCCCCTAGATATATGGGTTTAGGGTGGAAGGAGGACGGGGAAATGGGTACATTTAGGGTCCCTTTTTAAGATATATATTTGTTGTGTTTGGATGGATGACGGGACGGATGACAGGATGGATGACGCGACGGACAGATGGATGGAAAGCTTCATTTCGTCCATGACGTCCTTTACTATATAAGAATATAAGATCCCCATTTCTTTATCTTTTTTTTGTTTCGGTCTCTCTTTCTTCTTTCTTTGTGTTTTTTGCATTCCTTTTTTTTTTCAATTTTTTTTTCAAAAAGGTTTTCTAAATAAAAATTAGAAAGTGAAATTTCATTTCCACAAAACGGAGAAGATTACTAATTTTTTTCTGATGATTCTTTCTTTTCTTTTTTTTTTTTTTTTTTTTCATTTTTCAGTTTCTCAGGCTATTTTGTTTTATTTTCGAATAGCCTTGTTCTTCAATAATAATCACAAAACGATAAATAATTTCTGAAGTGTAAGTGTTTTTCGATCGTTGTTTTTATCTCTCCGCTAATTTGAACGCAGGCTTGCAAGGTTCATGCCCGCCGCAACGATCACAGCACACGATAGGATGTGAGCAGGATTTACAGGACTTGCCAGAAGCTGGTTTGCCAAAAGCTAGTTTCAAGCATATTTACACTAGGAGGAGTAGGAGAAAGGAGTAGAAGGAGAAGAAGCTGCACAAACAGGAACTTGCAAGGAAAAACAGACACAGACAGGCCGAGGTAACGCACACTAGATCAGAAGGGAGAAACAAAAGAAGAGCTGAAAGTGTCTAGCTGCTACGGAGGCGGCGAGCAGCAATCTCCGAGTGCTGATAGTACTACTAGCGTTTGTTCTAGTGAGCAACTTGCTAGTCTTCCCGAGCGTGGGAGGAGCACAAGAAGCACAACAACAGAATGCACAGACAGGCATTGTAGCTTCGTCGGAGATTCGTGCTGCATCGAACAATTCTCATGGCGTATTGAACAGTTTGATGACGACGACGACGGCAGCAGTGGGGAATGCGAGTAGTTTTTGCAGCAGCCGGAGAGGTGTCACATGCACCGATGTCGATTAACAGTCGCGTGTGTCAGCGATTCATCTACACGAAGCTGAATTGCGAGGATACCTTTCAGAGGCAGTGGGGAATCTGGGACAACTTCAGATCCTAAGACTTCGAGGAAATCATTAGAGCGGTACTATTCCGCCATCGCTCGCTAACTGCTCACAACTGCGAGCTCTCTACTTGTAAGAGAACGATTTCTCCGATCCCATTCCAGCAGAGATTATCACCGGATCAGGAGCTCTGCAGCAGCCGGAGGTTCTACATCTGGCATCTAATAGTCTCACAGGAAGCATACCAGTTCAGATCGGTAATCTCAAAAGACTACGCATCTTCAATCTGTCGAGGAATCTCGTCACAGGTACCATTCCACTAGGTGTGGGAAATTGTTCTGTTCTCACAACCGTAACACTCCAACAAAACTTCCTCACCGGAGAGTTGCCATCAAAGCTAAGTGGCTCGTCGAATCTTCAGGACATAACGTGGAACCAGAATTAGCTCTCTGGCACAATTCCATGAAACGTCAGCAATTGCAGTAAGCTTCAAACCTTAGGCCCGGGAGGCAACAGTTTCTGAGGTATCATAGAATTGAACTTCAACAATCTTGCAACGGGACAACAATCAACTCAATGGGTCCCTGCCAGAGCAGCTCGGCAACGTGGTTTCCTCACCGGAAGTTTCAACGGGTGGAAACTCTTTCTCCGGTCCCATTCCATCCACATTTGGCACCCAGATCGTGTACTTGGAGAACTCGAATTTCTCGCAAAATCTTCTTTCGAGTAGCATTCCTCCATCCATTTTCACTTTGAAGATGTTGCAAATCCTGGACCTGCATGGGAACAGCCTCAACCAATCTATTCCATGGAACCGGACACAACTCACGGCTCTTCAGATTCCCTTCCTCTCTTCCAATCAGTTCTCAGGTTCCATCCCCACAGGCATCGGAGATACGGTCAATCCGACGTCTGTCTCCTCGGACAGAAACCAGTCGTCTAGATCTGTTCCTGCGGAGTTCGGAGGACTTTCCAAATGGAATGTTTTGTCATGGGCTCTGAATAATCCGACCAGACAGATTCCCAGAAATCTTTCTCTTTGTTACAAGCTTCAAGTTCTCAATCTACGAAGAAATCAACTGTGAGGTACCATCCCCTCATCTTTTGGGTCTCTCTAACATCTTCAATTTCTGGACTTGAGTGGGAACCAACCGTCTGGAAACCTCCCTATTAAGCTGGGAAACTGCGTACGTTTGCAAACGCCGGATCTCAGCAACCAAAATTTGACAGGAAGCATTCCTTCTTCATACACCTCACTAAGTAATCTGCAGAGTTTCTCTCTTGTAAACAACTATCCGATGGGCCGATAGGTGAAATTCCTGTAGGATTTGCTACTTCTAGCGGCCTGGAAGCTTTCTTTGTCAGTGAAAATGGCCTCAACGGCACCACTCCGACAAATCCCGGTGCCCTCTCAAAGTTATTTTCTTGTTCTCTGTCTAACAATCTTCTTTCTGGCCAGATACCCGTGCTAATCGGCAAGGACTTCAATCTTGCAGTTTCGTCACTGAGGAACAATCAGCTTAATGGGTCAATCCCAATTGAGCTCGGTGCACTCTCCAACCTCGAAGAACCTGACGTCGGCAGGAACCAACTTTCTGGCAGCATTCCTCCAGACCTGGCAAACTATCGCAGGCCGTCCTATCTTAGTCCGGACAGATACAATCGGATGGGAGAAATCCCAGTGGAATTTTCACAGGGAGAGCAGCTTCACGAGTTTTTTCTGCAACAGAATGCTTTCCAAGGGACCATCCCTTGAAGCTCGGGAAACTTGACACCATCACAGAATTTGGATCTCGGAAATAACAAGCTCAACGGTTCCATTCCAGGAACTCGGGGCGGTCTCACCAACCTTGAGACCTTTAACGTCTCTGAGAACAATTTGCAGGGCCTCATTCCAACAGTTCTTACAACAATGTTTAACGATTCTTCATTTGCCGGAAATCCACTCCTGCGTGGCACCCCACTTACGGGTTCACAGGCAGTCGGTCATCATCACTCAATCCACCAGCTGGTACATTTTTGACAACGAAGGCAGAACAAGCATCGTTAGTTCATAATCCACACGGAGAATCCAGCACGTTCACTTGCCGTTCATGACAAAAGGAAACGATCAATTCGAACATAAAGATCGCTAGGCAGCTCACCACACATACGAGGATAAATCCTCAAGTCTCTAATCATGCACGGAGATCCGTCGACGTCAAGTGCGGATTCATCATGGTTTTTGTCTATTGCCATTTGCCCATTCGGGCAGGAGAACCCGAAAGAACCTCAGGAGAGAATCCACACGATTTGTACGACATCATTGTTAAGAAAAAGATGATCTTTGAATACACTACTTGCATTGAGTGGTGAGCTGATTCCTATGTCAATCGGAAGGTTCTTGGGGTCGTCAGCTTTATACTCACCAATAGAAAATGACATGTTGAAGTCAATTTCAACCTTTTTGAATCAATAGGCTCCTTCAAGGAACGCACCTCAGACAATACTGCTGCTGGTCGTGAAGCCAACTCATCTTTTTGTTGTACGGTCTACTAATTCTTCAAGAATTCTCCGAGGCTATCCTATCACAAGTCAAAATTGAAGTTACATGCATGAGCGTTCGTGATCACAACATGGTTGTGACATTCTGCGTAGTTAAGAATAACATAACCAGTAACGCCCTTTACAGTGCCAGTTATTCTGGTCACACTAACCAACTTTTTTGAACAATCAAGTTTGGAGTGCAGATACAACCTATAGGTATTGATCCGTAACAAATTGAGGCAAAGTAGAAGTTTAACAAACTAGGAGACTATAAGATATGAGAAAACTTTCGGAATGGAGTCACTGAAGCATCTTCAATTTACTAAGAAAGCTCCAAGTACGAAGTGGATGAAGAAGCTGGTACAGTTGTACTGTAGTTTGCATTTCCTGGTACACGAAAGCAAAGTAGAGGGTGCATGCTCTGTGGTGAAAAAAATGTGTTTGCAATTCAAGTGCAATCCACTATTTTTCGGTCCTGCTGCGGCAGCATCATCGGTGACCATTCCCAAAAAAATCTAGCATCCATTGGATTTCTAGAATTATTCATTGTAAATTATTTTTTCCGACAACCGTTACAACCAACTACTAAATGCAATAAAATAACTATGAGACTAAGAACAAACCAAAAATCGTGCGCACACAAACATTCACATGGCATTTATAGGTCCAGTAAGATTCGAGGAATCCATTTCACTTGAGCATCAATTCAGTGTGATTAAATTACATGCATCGAGGTTAGGAGAAGAGAGCCCGCCAACAATTCGGTGACCAATCAGCCGATCGAATTACCAATGAGCACCGAGTCAAAACCCGGCCCCCACAAACATTGCCTAACCAAACAGCTCAAAAACAATGTTCATGGGGCCTCCCCTAATGACCTATACATATGATATGCGCACTACACTCGCAGTGCGCGAGGCTGGGGGCTGTTTGACCGCCAAAAAGGCAACGTGATGCGAGGCTGTTTTAGTGCGATGCGAGGCTGTTTTTGTTGACCTTTTTCACTTTTTGTTACTTTTTTTACTATTTGTAACTTTTATAAGTTACTTTTTACTGCTAAAATAGGGGTAAAGTTTGTTACTTTTTTTACTGTTTGTAACTTTTTTAAATTACTTTTTACTGTTGAGAAGGGTCAGGGTTTATATTGTATTCATTGTGCGAAGGGGGAAAGGGTGCGCCTTGATTTTTTTTTTCTGTTCAGGGGGAGGGGGGTGGAGGTTAATGTTTTTTTTCCCCCTAGATATACGAAAAGGTGGAAGGACGAGGGGGGAAAGGGGTACATTTTTAGGGTGGAAATGTTTTTTTTCATTGTGGAGAGGCTAGGGAGGGGAAGGGGTAATTTAGGGTTCCAAAATCATTATGGGACGGGGGAAAGGGTGCACCGGGAGAAAAGGTGCAAGTTTTTTTTTTTTCTTCTTTTTTTTACTGTTGAGGGGGAGCGGGGTGGAGGTCAATTTTTTTTTTTGCCTTCATTTGACATGTGGAAGGAGGGAGGGAAAGGGATGATTTTAATTTTTAATTTTTTTTCATTGTGGAGTGGCTAGGGACAGGGGGTCAAGGGTTTTTTTTTTAATATGTTGCAGGGGGATGGGAAGGAGTTTTTTTTGTATGTTGAAAAGGGATGAGAGGGTTTTTTTTTTTTTTTACAAGTTCATAGGGGGGGGGGTTAGGGTTGGTTTAATTAATTAAATCTAAGCTAAAATAATATAAACTTAATTAAACTAAGTTAAACTTTGATATCTAATACGTGGCAATGTACAATGCTTCAAAGCTTTTGCCGCAATATCTGATCCTTAAGAGAAATATGTAGTTGCATCTAACAAATATGTGGCTTTTTGCTGGTGAAACAAGTGAGCAAAGACGTTATCTGTGTGGGCGATCTAAATACAAGAGACTCAATGTCAAGTTTCATTCATTTTTCCCTTCAAGTAGTACAAAAGTAACAAAAAATAACAAAAAGTCAAAAAAATAAAAAATAAAAAAAACCTAGCATTACACTAAAATAGCCTAGCATTACATTAGGTTTTTGGTAGTCAAACAGCCTCCAGCCTGCAACCTTATGGGCCTGATGCCCAGATCACATGTATAAGGTAGTTCTGCACTTTTCATTGGTTAGTAGGCCTTATGGTTACCGAAAACAAGTCTAAAGCAAAACAACCTTCAAAATCCAAGAAATTCCCATCTACTTTTTTTATAGGAAAAACTCTCGATCTGAAGGAACGAGAACCTTGTTCGGCAATGGCAACACATAGTGGCTCAAAATCAGAAGACGAACTAGCGAGAGCTTCAACAATCTTTTAACTTTTCTTACATGCTCTTAGAATCTCTCAAAGGGAGATTTAAAAGTCGGACCAACATACAACTATTCTGACGCGCTCCCAAGTTCCTTGTGGACCCACTTGAAGGTCCAAGTATGTGACAATGCGGAAGGAGTTGGAACTTGGAGCCGCTCCCTAGCTCACAACACTTGGAGGGGTAGAGGGGCGTGTTGAAGCTCCGGGATAGGACTAGGAAGATGTGACAAGCTTATTCACTCACACGGGCCTGCACAAAACCCACACAAAGTGGTTAGTGCATAGTTAGAGCACCTTTGGTGCTAGGACGAGCCACGGGCAACACGGACACACAAGACTCACCATGGCCCGGACTTGGGGGAAGCCACCACCTTCCCCCTTATAGTATACTCTGCAGCTCGCGGCGGGGGTGGCATCCAAATGGCCATTTTGTCCCGGGACTCCCGGGACCCCCGCGTGGGAGTCCCGAAATCGCGCATTTTCGGGACTCCCGCGACTTTGAGGCTTCGTAACTTTCGGAGCAGACCTCCGATCGACTCGCCGTCTGAAGCAAAGTTGTAGGTCTCGTCGAGACCTTTCCAACGGTATGTCGCACGTCTTCTGCACCCAAGTATTTCGGGTCGATTCCCGACTTTTAGTGATCGGGAGTCAAACCGGCGGACTCCCGAGAGTTCGACTCCCGGGCCTTCTTTTGGCCATAACTTGCGTTTCAGATGTCCAAATGAGCAATGCGAGCCCATTTTGGACATCTAAACTTCAAGAGCTTTCCATTGATATAAAGAGCGCAACTAGCCATGGAGTTTTGACCCCCTCAAAACGCTCTCTGAACTTTCGGGAGTCCTTTTGGGACTCCACTCTCACCAACTCCCAACATGGGAATTCACCTGGGAGTGTGAGGGTTCACTCCCTCACACTCTTTGCACTCCCGGGAGCATGTGATATGACTCCCGGGTCTACTTATAGGCCCGCACGCTTGCAACCCCCTTGTCTTGGTCGCGAACCAGTCCAATGCATCAAAAGTATGATGCCAAGTCTACTGACGTGCGACAAAATTATGTACGAGAATTGGCATCTGCGACCATCGACAGTTGTAATCTGGTCACGCATTCTATGGATGGTGGAATTCACATCCACAACTAATCGACATTAGAACAAAGATTAGAGGCTCGAAAGACTTAATATTGGATATGAATTTACTCTCTTCATGAAGTAGCAACCTGTTAGCATCTGACACCTCCTAATTGTCTTCAGAATATTATTAATGTTACCAAAGTGAGCATTGAACCTTAAGGTATTGAGAAGATGTAACAAATTCCAAAGGACTTGTAACTTTGATAAATTACTTTTTACTGTTAAGAAGGGCCATGGGGTGAAGGTTCTATTCATTGTGCGACGGGGGAAGTTGAACATCGATTTAACATGATTAAATTACATGCATTGAGGTCAGGAGAGGAAAGTTCGCCAACAAGTTCGGTGATCAATCAGCCGACCGAATTACTAACGAGCACCAAGTAAAACCCGACCCCCATAAACATTACCTAACCAAACAGCTCAAAAACAATGTTCATGGGGCCTCCCCTAATAACCTTACAAATTATGCATGTAACTAAGCTCCTGTTGAAATGGCTTTTTAGAATTATTCATCATAAATTTTTTTTTCGACAACCGTTACAACCAACCAGTAAATGCAATAAGATAAATATGAGATTAAGAACAAACCAAGAATCATGCGCACACAAACATTCACATGGCATTTACAGGTCCAGTAAAATTCGAGGAATCCATTTCAGTTGAGCATCGATTTAACGTGATTAAATTACATGCATTGAGGTCAGGAGAAGAGAGCTCGCCAACAAGTTCGGTGACCAATCAGCCGACCGAATTACCAACGAGCACCGAGTAAAACCCGGCCCCCACAAACATTGCCTAACCAAACAGCTCAAAAACAATGTTCATGGGGCCTCCCCTAATAACCTCACAAATTACGCATGTAATTGAGCTCCTGTTGAAATGGCTTTCTAGAATTATTCATCATAAAATTGTTTTTCGACAACTGTTACAACCAACCAGTAAATGCAATAAGATAATTATGAGATTAAGAACAAACCAAGAATATGTGCACACAAACATTTACAAGCATTTATGGACATTTACAAGCACTTCAAAAGACAAAGCAAAGGTCATTTACACGATGTACTTCTCAAAATTCGCTGACTTTCTAGAAAGAAAATAAAAGAAAGGGAAAAAAATAAACCTCCTCGTCCTGTTCCACAAAGGTGGGTTTGACTATATCATATAGGAATCCATTCCGGCCACTTTCTCCTTCTCCACTAAACCATTCGGTAGAGCGAAGTATTTATGCACACTTCTCGTATGACCTGCAGCATTCGTCCAGAAGAATCAAAGGTCTACTCGGGGTGGGTGGTGTCGCCACGATCGTATACTCAATTGTCAGCACGAGAAATCTAGACCTAGCAATGGTATACATTACTAACGACAATAGATAGAACATCTGCTACGTTTCAACATCAACTCATCTCGGCCTGCTTTGTGGAAGAAACTCCAACAAAACCGAGGGATCAGGTGAGACAACAAATCCGACCGTCGTTCGTGTTTTCAGCAGGGACTCAGTGCATCCGTTTGACAAGGAGATGAGATCACGAAGAAAGTGACATCTTTATGGTGTTTCTAGAAGGAATTTCCACATATCGGGTCAAATGATAATCGACACCGTTTTGAACATGGCAAGCACAAATCGTAGGAGTCTTCAAATTCATTCGACAAAGGAGGTGTCTGGAACAAAAGAAGTAGAACCAAAGCGAACGAGGATAAAGTCCTGCCAGGAGCCCCGATGAAGAGGGAAACTCAAAGTTTACGGGTCTCATGTGGACACAACGTTCGGATAGCTCAAAAAACTCCAAGGGGAATACAGAAGAGTTGGGTATGGAGGTCATGCATCGAGCGTGGTTCAAAGCTACACACATGCAGTGGACATCAACCACAAAGTTAGTGAAACACAAATGAACAATCTATCGAAAATATGGATGAATTAAGAACCCATTTCTCCTACCACTAAGAGTTTGATCGACAATCGAACACGAACGTTCAACATGCAATCTCAAACAGAAAACAGAGAAGCTATTACCAATTCTTGACAATTCTAAGAAGGGGTGGAGTTCGTAACGAAAATTTGTAAACGAAGCGTTTATGAATATTGTGAATCATGTCAATTATTTGTACGAAGTGAAGAAATCTGGATTCATGGATTTTCTTGATGAACTAGGATTGTAACGGTAAATTAACACCATTTAGCCTGTTCACAAGTATTTAACCTGGAAAACAAGGTTAGACATTTACAATTTACAGTACTTTTATCATATGGATAAAATCGAGTAAAATATAGGGTATATCAAAACAGATATAATATTTGTGCAAGTGTGACGCATGGGTAAGGGAGATAAAACAACGAGTTTCACAACGGCCATTGCAAATACAGGCATAAACCATTCAAAAGGGACACAGTGAACCAGTACACCAGGAAGGATCGATAGTAAGCGGTGAAGACACAGTCTTCCGGTGAGCTCCAGTTCCCTAGCTAACCATAGGGGTTATCTCGGACCCTTCATTCGCTACCTACCCACTAACAACTCACATGCGGGTTGGTAGGTAGGTAGTAAAAACAACGAGTAAGTACTTAGGTATAAATGATTACTTACGTAGTAGTCACCTATTTTCCTTCGTACTGTACATATATACACGAGTTCTCACAAAAGGGGTTACTAACTTGAAACCAAATATTAACTCAGCGGAAGTTCATCCATAACCGAGTCATAACAAGCATCCAATAGAAGGTGCACCGGCGGGTGCCGGTTCACTTTGTCATGGTGGAGGGAATTTAACAAAGTTAATAAAAAAAATCGACATCTTTAATAATTCCATCGCAGTTTACAATAGCAACTGACATGATGATCCGAAAGGGAGGGAAAACTTTGAATTAACAATCTCGCTTAAAATAATGAAGAGAACAAAAAATATGGTGTTGTTGAAGTTATGGCTATTAATTGATATTTTTTCTCACAACTAAACGCAATGCAAAATGTGTGAATGGCATGAGGAATAGTTTGAATTTTGATACTCTGTTTTCATGCGGCTGAAAACAAGTAGTCCAGGAGGGTGCTTGAAGCGTCCAACATTTCACGAACGTAACCAACAGGGTGGTGGCACACCCCGTGGGGGGGTTTTGAGGAGGGGTGCAGAGTTGTAGGAGCCCAGGGTCGTTTTCTTCCTGCTTTTATAATTTGGCGGAACGTGGAAGAGAAGGTGGGTTTCCTGGAAAGTTGGAATAGGTAAACCCGATTCACGCAAATTGGGATTTCGCAAGGAAGGTTTTCACGAAGCCGAAGTGGGTAACCCGGTTTACACAAAGCGAAATCGGGCAAACACGGTTTCACCAAGTCGGGTCAGGTAACCCGGTTTGGGGAAAGCTGGATTCAGCGAACAAGGTTTTCGCGAAGCCGGAGTCAATAAAACCCGATTTACGGAAAGCTGGATTCGGCAAACATAGTTTCACAAAGCTGGATTCGGTGAAACCAGTTTCGCAAAGCGGGATTGGGTAAACTCGGTTTACGCAGAGTCGGATTCGACAAAGAAAGTTTTCGTGAAGTCGGAGTGGGGAAAGTCGGTTTACCGAAAGGCGGAGGGGGCAAAGCAGGTTTGACAAAGTTGGACGAGATAAGCCGGTTTGCGTAAAGCCGGATTTTGCAAAGAAGGTTTTGGCAAAGCGAGAGTGGGTAAACACGGTTTAGGCGAAGCCGGATTCGGCGAAGAAGGTTTTCGCGAAGTGGGAGTCGAGAAACCCGGTTTACGCAAAGCCGGATGGGGGGAACCCGATTTCGCAAAGTGGGATCGGGCAACCCAGTTTACGCAAAGCCGGATTTGGGAAACCCGGTTTCGCATAGTGGGATGGGGTAAACCCGGTTTGTGCAAAGGCGGATTGGGCAAAGAAGGTTTTCGTGAGGCGAGAGTCAGGTTTCCCAATTTAACGCAGAGTTGAATTTGGGGAACCCGGTTTCGCAAAGTGGGATTGGGCAACCCGGTTTGCACAAAGTGCGGAAAAAATAAAAGGTTGGGCATAAGCGGGGCAAGGGTGTTTTGCATAAGGGTTAAGGGTAAAGTTGAAAATCATGGGCATAGAATGGGAGAAAAGTGAATAACTTTGGCATAAGTTTGGTAAAAGCAATTTTCGGGGGGCATAACAAGGGCAAAAGCGGATACGGGCGGCATAAGGGGAAGAAAAGAAAAGTCGGGCAAAGGCGTGGCAAAAATGAAAACATTTGGCATAAGGGGGGCAAAATTTGATAAGGGACATAAGCAGATAATCGTAGCATAACGAGGGCAAAAGCGGATAAATTTGGTAGAAGGGAAAAGAAGCGGATAATTAGGGTTTAAGGTTTAGGGTTACATGAGTGTGCCCACCAAAATTGAGGTTTTTTTTTTGGGGTTTTGATGTGACCAACCCCCCATTTTTAAGTGTTCTGAAAGCAATGGTGTAATAATATTTCCCTAATCTATCATCATTTGAAAGATATGGGGGTATGAAATTTCAGGGGGTCGGATAGATGAGGGCATGAAAGGTTAATTATTAAAGAATTTGAAACTTTCAAGGTGACCTACCCCCCCATTTCCAAGTGTTTTGAAGCTAATGGTGAAGTTAATTTTGCCTAAAAGTGTAGGGTTTGCAAGATATAGAAGATTTAGAGTTTTTGGGTTACATAGACATTTTGACCTAATTTTGGTTTTTTTTAGGGATTTGGAGGTGACCTACCCTCCCATTTTCAAGTGTTCTGATTCCAATGATGTAATAAAATTTCCCTAATCCTTCACCATTTGGAAGATATGGGGGGGTTTGACTTTTTAGTATTTGGTTGACTTTTTCTAGTTTTTTCACAGAATTTGTCAAAAACAAGCATTTTTATTTTATTTTGTCAAATATATGGAGTTATGTTAAGTTTTTCCAAAATTAAATATTTAAAAAAAATTACCAAATTTATGGAGTTATGCCAGGTTTTGGTAAAAATATGGAATTGTACCAAGTTTTTGCCAAAATTATGAAAATATGTTAAGTTTTGTCAAAAAATGGAGTTGTGTAAAAGTTTGCCAAAAATATAATATTGTGTCTTAGTTTTGCCAAAATATGGAATCCAGGGTTTAAGGTTTAGGGTTACATGAGTGTGCTCACCAAAATTGGGTTTTGTTTTTGGGGTTTTGATGTGACTTACCCCCCATTTTCAAGTGTTATGAAAGGAATGGTGTAATAATATTTCCCTATACATATGATCTGACCACTACGCCCGCAGGGATAGGGGCTGGGGGCTGTTTGACCGCCAAAAAGGGTGCGTAGTGGGGGGCTGTTTGAGCACAGTGGGGGGCTGTTTTTATTGACCTTTTTCATTTTTTGTTACTTTTTGTTACTTTTTTTTATTGCTTGTAACTTCTGTAAATTATTTTTTTACCTAGTTTTAAGAAAAAGTAACCCCCTTCCCCTCTTCCTTCCACATGTCAAATGAAGGAGAAAAAAAAAACATTAACTTGTACCCCCATCCCTTTCAAGAGTAAAAGAAATTAAAAAAATAAAATCAAGGCGCACCCCCTCCCCCTGAACAATGAATAAATATAATAAAACAATTCCCCTTGCCCCTCTCAATAGTAAAAAGTAATTTATGAAAATTACAAGCAATAAAAAAAGTAACAAAAAATGAACCTTCAATGTTGAATGGCTAGGGAGGGGGGCAGGGGTTACATGTGTGTCCCCATTGTGGAGGAGGTCAGTGAAGCTTTCTTCCATGTTCTTATTGAATACTATTTATGCCTTTGATGTTTACGTGGCTGACCAGCTTGCTATTGATTTCTGGTTGCAGACAAATGATCAAGTGGGTCCGAATTTCAAACATAAGCAGACACAGGGAGCACTTTGGCTTGAGGACTAAGGAAACCCGCTATGTGTGGCAGCAGAGATGGCTACAATGGCAGCAGACAGTGCAATTGAACATTTTGGCATGGAATCAGAAGCTTACAAAATATTTGAAGGATGGGCAACCTAAGAAGGCAATGCGACTTTTCCAAGAAATGCAACTAGAAGGAATGAGTCCTGATGCATTCACTTTTGTCCAAGTGATTTAAGGCATGTGCTGGTTTTGGAACACTTGAAGATGACAGGCTTGTTCATGAACAGCACTGCCAAAGTGCTTGTGGTTTGATGTCTTTGTGGGGAGTAGCTTGGTGGACATGTATGCAAATGTGGGAGCATTGAGGATGCTTGGAGAGTGTTCAACAAGATGCCATCTTGAAATGGGTCACTTGGGACATGTGTGAAATGCATGCAAGGCAGAAGGTGCTGGAACTGTTTTGAACAAATGGGTGTGACACAAAAGTACACAACCAAGCTTTGTTACTCTTGTGCGGGTGCTGAATGCATCATGTGCCAAGCATCCTTGCACTTGAAGCAGGCTGGTGTGCAGGCATGAATAGACCATTAAAAGTGGATAGGATTCAAATATGTTTGTCTGGTCAGTTGCAAGTGCCGTTACTGATGCAGAATGCTTTCTGTGCCATACATAAAGTCCACTTGAAAATTGGAGCACAAAAGCACCTCAGAAATCCAAAGCTCTAAGATTAGTTTACTCGCACCAACACCCTTGAGCACTAAGTGCAGAGGCTGAGAAAGGAGCCATGTGGAAGCATCATGGGGATGATGCATGGGTTATCTGGGGAGTTCTGGATGTTGCTCTGCCATTGCAGGAATTGGAAGACAAACCCCTTGGAGGTCAGAGAGAAAAACTGTGGTATGATTTTTTTTTGGATCCTTTGCAGTGGTGGGATCACAGATCAAAGAAGGTAATTGAACATCAATCTTGTCAGAATTCGCATGTCAATGCAGCCATAGCTCTTGTTGGTGTTGATCTTGTTCGCTGTCTCTTGGTTGCTATCCTGCCATGGTAAAAACTTTGCCAGAAATCCTTTTCACATCCTTTTCACTATTGAGATAGTAGTGGTACAGGTTGGAGAAGGTAAGTAAATGCAATGCTCTGTGACAAAATTCTCTTGCTAATGGAGAAGGTTAGTGCAGCTTAATTACTCTAAGCATTCAAAGAGGTTGTGAATCTGATGTCTTTGTGGGGTGTAGCTTGGTGGACATAAATGCAAAATGTGGGAGTCTCAAGGATGCTTGGAGAGTGACGTTCAACCAAATGTTATCTCGAGATGTGGTCTTGTGGAGTACCATGATATTGGGACATCTGAAATGCAGGCAGGGGCAGAAGGCACTGGAAGTATTTCAATAAATGCAACAAGACAGTGTCTGACCAGACTCTGTTACTTTTGTGGGGGTGCAGAATGCATGTGCTAGCAAAGTTGCACTTGAAGAGGTTCATAAGGATATGGTTGAAAGTGGTTGCGTGACTGATGTCTTTGTGGGGAATAGCTGGTTGACCTATATGTGTAAATGTAGTACAAACAGCTTATTCCCAGCTTATAACAGGCAGTCTGCACAACTTTGAAAATACTCCGGGCTGCTAAAACAATTGCTGAAATCATTTGGAATTTTTGTCCATTGTAGCAGGATTCTAGTGTTATTATGGCATGGTTAATTAGGTCATTAATGAGACTGTGAAGTTGAAATCAGGTCACTGGCAGTAGTAAAATCACATGTTTGATGTGCTGTAATGGATGGATACTACATCAGAGTTATTAGTGGGTGGAAGACCGCAGACCATCCATCAAGTTAACACCAGGTCTGCCTCACACTTGCTAACTACTTCACAGGAATTGCCATTTCGATGTACACGGATGCCTAGGTGGGTTCCAGGCTAAATTCAAACTCTAGGTGAAATAGAAATTGAATGCAATTGGCAATTTTCCTTTTGGTGCTGAATCTACTGCCTGCCATCAAATATATTGTCTATTGGCTTTGATCTGGTTCCTGGTGTGCAGTGAGTGTACATTATCTGGTCTTACCATCACCTAGTTTTCTTTTTCAGGTTAAACAATCAGATTCTAACCATGCAGATCCCATTTGTGCATTCCAGAGTGAAGACAAAGGGATAACTCACCCTGCGTGGAATGGTGGAATTAGGTTTCTTTCAGGTTTTGTGTCTTTATCTTTGTGGCATTCTAGTTCAAGTCAGAAGAAATCTTCTCATGCGCTGGAATTGAATCATCTGGATGGACCTGTAGGTGTGCCACTAGCACAGCAACTACAAGAGTACAAGGTCAAGTTGTTTGGTGACGGTGCAGCAAATACTCCAATGCTAAATGCTCCAGGAGAGGTCACAATTGGGTTTGGTTACCCCACACACCCTCCTCAAGCAGATCTTCCCACATTTACATCACATCCAGTTTCAACTTCACTGACCTCTACACATCCTTTTGGCTGGAAGGAGTGAGCCTGCTGCCTGTGAGACTGTGAGAAAAGAACAGCCAGCTGCTAGGACAGCCATGGATGATAGCATGGACAGCACTTGATTCTTTTGAAATTTGGTGCATGCCAAATACCTGTGTAGAATAACAAGAGAATTCCCCCTTCCTCTCTGATCTTTGCAAACTGTGAGTTTGTTGAAATATCATGTGACAGAGTTCCATCTGAGTGGCTTTGGCAGTTAATAGTTTTGTATATTCTGCAAAGCAAGGTATTTATGCTTGTTTGTAGCAATTGGCAAATGATTTTGAGCCAGCATGGAGGATGTTGGTAGGGTGTTCAACAAGATGCCATCAGGTGATGTGGTCGATTGGAATTTCATTTTATTGGGAAATGCAAAATGTGGCCAAGGGCAGAAGGCACCAGAACTTTTTCAAAAAATGGAAAGGCAAGTTGTGCAACCAAGCTCTGCTACTTTTGTGCCCCAGGTGGTTACTGCATGGGCTGGCGTCATCACACTTGAAGAGGGCAGGTGCATTTATGAGGATATCTTTGAAAGTGGTTGAAATTCATGTCTTTGTGGTGAATAGCCTTTATGACATGTATGCAAAATGTGGGAGCATGATGGATGCTTTGAGAATCTTCAACAAGATGCCATCTCGAAATTTGGTGACTTGGACTGTTGTGATATTGAGAAATGTGAAGTGTGGCAAAGGGCAGTAGGCACCAGAACTTGTCAAATGCAACAGGAAGGTGTGCAACCAAACTCTGTTACTTTTGTGGGTTTGCTGAATGCATGGGCCAGTGTCATTGCACTTGAAGAGGGCAAGTGTGTTCATGAGCAGATCACTGAAAGTGGTCGCAAGTCTGATCTCTTTGTGGGGAATAGCATGCTTGACATGTATGCAAAATGTGGGAGCATGGAGGATGCTCAGAGAGTTTTCAAGTGATGCCATCTTGAGATGTGGTCACTTGGTCTGCCATGATTTTGGGAAATGTGAAATGTGGGCTACGACAGAAGCACTGGAACTATTTCAACAAATGCCATGTAGGACTTGCTGTGCAGCTAGACCCTGTTACTTTTGTGGGGGTACTGAATGCATCTGCCAGTGTAATTGCACTTGATGAGGGTAGGTGTTCTCATGACCAGATCATTCAAGGTGGGTGTGATTGAAATGTCTTTGTGGGCAGTAGCTTAGTTGACATTTGTGCAAAATGTGAGAGCATGGAGGATGCTTGGAGAGTGTTCAACAAGATGCCCTTTGGAAATGTGGTTTCTTGGGCATGGTAAGGAAGGTCTTTAAACATTTTGGACAGATGTGTTAAGGTGTAGAGCCAAATGAAATCACTTTTGTTTGTCTTTTGTCAGCTTGTAGGCTTGCAGGTTTGGTGGATGAAGGCATGCACTACTATACTTCAATGATCACTATTTTATATGATTTTGGCAAAATTAGAACATGACCCTGCATGGTCGACCTTGCTGGTGATGTCCATCTACAGTTTATATAATTTCTGCAAAATTAGAACATTACCCCTTCATGGTTCACCATGTTGGTGATGCTGGCCATCTACAGGAGGCAGAGAATATGATGGAGATGTAGTTTGTAAACCACAGGGCTGCATGGAGGGCTTTGTGTTAGGTGCTTTCAGTTCATTATAATGTGGAGATGGGAGAATTAATTGTTTAACAAGTTCTTGAATTGGAGCCTTGAATTGCGTGCTCATAAAACATGGGTGTCCTTGAAGATTGGGGATGGCTTCTCACTCAACCAGGTGCTGAAGCTGGTGCAGTTCAGATGGTATGTGTCCACTTTGTTAAGACCACTACACATCCAATGATGTTTGTGACTTTTGTCAAGTTCCCATCGCTCATCAGCTGTTTCCCTTTGCACATTTTTTGAGCAAAGTTTGCACCATAGCAAGGATGAATGTGTGGCACATGTTACTATCTGCTGTCCTGAACTAAACTTTGTGTGGCAGGTGGATGATGAACTCATCCCTCCAGTGCCTTAAATAAAACACTAGATTATCTTCCAGACCTCCAAGTACAGTTTGAGTGACATGGAGATTGTTAGTGTGACTTGTGTATTGAATGGGAGGAGTCAAGAGATGGTTCATTTGATAGCTGATGCTGCATAGCTCTTTCTTTCATTATATTATACAAAGGACGCATTCCTGTTTACTCAGTGCCAGTGATGGAGAACATCAGAGAAGAGTTTGTCCCATGAAAAAGGGCGAGACCAAGCATGGCACATTAGTTATTTGGATATTACCAAAAGATTCAGGGTACCTGAAAATCACTGAGCATTTCTGCTTGAATAACATCAAGGCAGCTGACAATAGAGCCCATTTGCAAGACATATTTAACGTCTAGGGCTTCAATGTAATTGCATTGTCTTTTAGACACTTCACTGCAGTTCTCTATTGTACAGGACCTGATTCCAGTGGGCAAAAACTTCAACAACCCTTCCCCTCATCTTTGAGTACATGATCTTTGAAAGACAAAAGTCTGCTTGGTTTGCTGATTGAAATCAATTGCTGGGTAAATTCAACAGATGAAACCTCTGCTATCTCATTTCAGTGCCATACCATGATCAAGCATTCTTCCAGAATTGAATAATTCCTTAAGGAACCTCCAGCATAGAATCCTGTGACTGAACTTTCTATGTAAAGAACACTTGAGATCTTATCACACGATATAAAAAAACAAAAACTAGTTGGAACTGCGTTTGCATGAACAAGAAGATAGTGAAGAGAGAAAGTTATATTCTTACAAGCTTCTCTTGTCTCTGCCATAGCTCTTGTAAACTGCAACATCATCAGCCCTCTGAAACTTTGCATCCTGGCCTGTGTCTCTTTTCATTACCAAATTGGCAAATCTGCTGAGACCTAAAATGGTACAGAAAATCAGCGTACCAATAGAGGCAGCTGTTGGATCCAATTTTTGCAGAATTTGAAAGTCTTCTGGAACGTGTGTTGCAGACAAACAAAAGCACGACACATTCCGAGGGGCAACAGTATTCACTACTTCAAATGCACCAGAAATAGCACGGGGAAATATCACAAATGTAAAGGGATGCACAGGAAGCAAGTGATGGAATGTTATAAGTAAATTGTATAGCACTCACATCTTGTATGAATGATTGGGTGTCCCCACAACACAACACAATCCCCCTAGCAAACAGTAGGAACATCGTGGTGATGCTCCAGCTTTTTAGCGTGCCAGGGTTTTGGAGGGTTTTAGGGTCGCTGTTAGCAGCTGAATCCTCCGGATGACGTCCAATCCGGGGTTTAGGGTTTCCGTGCCCCGGTGGGAGAGAGATTGCATTGGGGTCAATTTCGGACGCTCCAAAGGAAACTGCATTCGGGTCTACTTGTGATGCTCTTGGCTTGCGAGGTGCTAGAGAGAGAGCAATTACCAGTGTTTTCTGCGAAGCTGCAATGTCTTTATCGACAATGCAGCAAGTGCAATTGTCATATGCAAGGTCTGGCTCTTTGCTTGACCACAAAAGTCGCAGTAGCAGCAGCTCCACCACCACATGGAGAAGACGGAGGTCGACCAGGAGGAGCTTGCGGCTACGCGTCTGTGTGCACCCGCAATTCGACTTTACCCATCGACAACTTTTGCAGTACACCGCATTTCTTCCCAGAGCACACGGGATAGAAACACAGGCGGCACTCAGAGATAAAGGCAATTGTAAGCTTTCTTGTGTTATTCCTTGCTGTGTGTCTGTCTACTGTCTTCTTCTCACAGTTTGTGTGGCTGGCTTATTTGCCGAAAGATTTTGACCTGAAAAAAGTCGGAATCAAATCGAAAAATTGGACACCTTCTGTGCAAGACGCAGAACCTCATGGTGGCTTCTATGAGATCAAACTATATGATTTGAAAAAAATAAATTCTGCTGTTCCTGTAGGTCAAAGAGAGAAACGGTGGCAGGAGTTCTTTCTGGATCCATCGCAATGGTGGGATCACAGACCAGAGAAGGTAACTGAGCATCAATCCTGTCAGAATTCACCTGTCTTGTTGATGTCAATCTTGCTGCTCTATCTTGGTTGCTATCCTGCCATGGTCTAAACATTTGCAGAAGTTCTTTCACATCCTTTGCACTTGAGGGAAGTAGTGGTAGGCGAAGGTAAGTAGATGCAATATGTCGATGGAGAAGGTCAGTGCGGCTTTCTCTGTTCTTATGATAACATTTATGCCTGGGATGTGGAGAATGCATGGCTGATCAGCTTGACATGGATCTTTGTTGTAGACAAATGAAAGGTACCCGGATTTCAGACATAAGAAGACAGGGAAAGCATTCTGGCCTGATGACCAACAAAACCTGCCATGGGTGGCAGCAGAGATGGCTGCAATGGCACCAGGCATTGTGCAATTGCACCCTTTTGCATGGAATCAGAAGCTTTCAAAATACGTGAAGGATGGGCAACTTGAGAAGGCGATGCAGCTTTTCCAACAAATGCAACGAGAAGGAACAACTCCTGACAAATTCACTTTTATTCAGGCAATTAAGGCATGTGCCCGTTTAGGAGCACTTCAAGATGGCAGGCTTGTTCATCAACAACTCATTCAAAGTGGTTGTGAGTCTGATGTCTTTGTGGGCAGTAGCTTGGTTGACATGTATGCGAAATGTGGGAGCATTGAGGATGCTCGGAGAGTGTTCAATAAGATGCCATCTCGAAATGTGGTCACTTGGAGTGCCATGATTTTGGGACATGTGAAATGTGGCCAAGGGCAGAAGGCACTGGAACTATTTCGACAAATGCAACATGAAGGTGTGCAGCCAAACTCTGTTACTTTTCTGGGGGTGCTAAATGCATGTGCCAGCATAATTGCACTTGACAAGGGCAGGTGTGTTCATCTCCAGATCATTCAAAGTGGTTTGGAGTCAAATGTCTTTGTGGGCAACAGCTTGATTGACATGTATGCAAAATGTGGGAGCCTTGAGGATGCTTGGATAGTGTTCAATAAGATGCCATCTCGAGATGTGGTCTCTTGGAATGCCATGATATTGGGACATGTGAAATGTGGCCAAGGGCAGAAGGCACTGGAACTATTTCGACAAATGCAACAGGAAGGTGTGCAGCCAAACTATGTTACTTTTGTGGGGGTGCTTAATGCATGTGCCAGTGTGATTGCACTTGAAGAGGGCAGGCGTGTTCATCAACAGATCATTCAAAGTGGTCTGGAGTCAGATGTCTTTGTGGGGAGTAGCTTGGTTGACATGTATGCAAAATGTGGGAGCATTGAGGATGCTTGCAGAGTGCTCAAGATGCCATCTCGAGATGTGGTCACTTGGAATGCCATGCTTGGAGGATGTGCCATGCACGGGCATGGTAGGGAAGCTCTTAGGCATTTTGAACAGATGTGTGATGAAGGTGTACAGCCAGATGATATCACTTTTGTTTGTGTTCTGTCAGCTTGTAGCCATGCAGGTCTGGTGGATGAAGGCATGTGCTTGTATGCTTCAATGATCAGAGACTACATGATTCCTGCAAAATTGGAACATTACACTTGCATGGTTGACCTTCTTGGCCGTGCTGGCCATCTACAGGAGGCAGAAAATATGATCATGGCAATGCCCTGTAAACCACAGGCAGCTGCTTGGATGGCTTTGCTTGGTGCTTGCAGAATTCATGGTAATGTGGGGATGGCAGAACGTGTTGCCAAACGAATTCTTGAAATGGAGCGTGAAAATGCTGCTGTTTATGTACTGCTGTCAAACATCTATGCTGCTGCTGGGAACAGGCATCTCTGTGAGAATGTTGAACCGCAGAGAAAGGAAAGAGGTGCAAAGAAACAGCCAGGTTGCACCTGGATTGAAGTGAATAATGAGGTGCATACGTTTGTAGTACAGGATCAAGACCACCCCCAGATGATTGAAATTCATGCGGAACTGCAAAGATTGTCAGGGCTCATGCATAATGCAGGGTACGTGCCTTGTACGGAATTAGTTCTGGATGATGTGGAAGAAGAAGAAAAGGTATCTCATTTGTGTCACCATAGCGAGAAACTGGCTATTGCATTTGGGCTCATCAACACAGCTCCTGGTACTCCTCTTCGAATAAGAAAAAATCTGCGGGTTTGCAAAGATTGCCACACTTCCGCAAAGTTCATTTCAAAAATAGTTAGGAGAGCCATCATGGTGAGGGATGCCAATCGCTTTCATCACTTTGAAGATGGTGTTTGTTCTTGCGTGGACTATTGGTGATGCCAGTAGTCTGGCTTGTCAATCATTGAATCAAGTTCTCTTTTTTTACAGTAGCATGTCTAGTGGTCTTTTAACACTATCAAAGTTCAACACTGTTATCAGATGTGATACCACTGAAAAAGTGGCCATAGATTTGCCTCCCAGGATATTTGGTTTCACACCTCTGCCATCTGTAGCACTTAGGTCTGGTGCCTCTTTGTTCTTATGAATGGATGGAGTTATTTTGGAAACTGAGTGAATTTTGAGACTATTGAAATTGATGCCAGTTTTAAGTGTGGACCAACAAAGGTTGGATGTATTAGTCTTGGGCCTCCGTCTCTTTGAATTGACCATTGCATCTACTAGTAAGTTGTATTGATGCTTTTAGGTGCTGTTTGTATATTATGTGATGTTTTCTTTGTTGAATGTTTCTTAAGTTTGCGAATTGGACTAGGGCAAAGCTACAAAGTTGAAACTTCTTGTCAAAGGATCCTTCCTAGTCTTACAGGGACTTCAGTTCTTGCAAAACATTCAGAGCAAAAGGTCCGAAGCTGGGATTGAGAGTGTCAGCCAGATGCATACAAATACTAAGCAATGTGCTATGTTTAATGTTGCATATTCTTCAATCATGACGCACCTTGCACCTGGTAAGGTTTGCTTACCTTTGATTGACTTGTGTCTGACATATGAACAGAATTCTGTGCCAGACCTCAGACCTTGTTGCTTGGAGCATCCTGGTTAAAGGTGATCTGATTTTTCTGTAGAGCAGATAAGAAATAGAAAGAGAAGCTGAGGCTGCTCTTGGACTTTCTTCTGGTGAGTAATTTGCAGAGCAAACAATATGGGGTGGGGGGTTTAGCTTGGTGGTCTTCTGTTAATCACTCACCAGACAAATCCATAGGGCTGACTGCTCAGCTAGGAAAAGGGACATACTGCTCTTGATAACAAGGTTGATGAATAGTCTTGCACTAAGTTGGGATTGACAATTTTGCGTTGTATGTCTCTATAGCCTATAAGGGCAGAAGGTGTATATCTAGCTGTGTTGTCATGTCCTTCAGAGTTTCTGCAAACTGGTGGCTTGGTCAGAGAACATGCCTTCACCATAAAGCACATTGCATCTTTATTGAGGAGCTTGGACATAGTGGATACCCAATTCTAGTATTGCACAGGTCCATTGTTTGCATGGCTGTCTCCTCCATCATTCACACCAGAGCTGCTGCCATCATCCACAGCCTTCTCCTATACATATGATCTGGCCACTACGCCTGTAAGGACGCAGGCTTTCAGGCTGTTTGACCAGAAAAAGGGGGTGTAGTGGCAGGCTGTAAACCCGTAGTGGCAGGCTGTTTTGGTTGACCTTTTTCACTTTTTGTTACTTTTTTTATTGCTTGTAATTTTTGTAAATTATTTTTTGTTGTTGAAGGTTCACTATGTGTTACTTTTTTACTGCTTGTAACTTTCATAAATTACTTTTTACTACTGAGAGGGGCAAGGGGAATTGTTTTATTACATATATTCATTGTTCAGGGGAAGGGGGTGTGCCTTTATTTTATTTTTAAAATTTCTTTTACTCTTGAAAAGGAGGGGGGGAGTACAAGTTAATGTTTTTTTTTCCCTCCTTCATTTGACATCTGGAAGGAAGAGGGGAAGGGGGTCACTTTTTTTCTTAAAACTATTTTTTCATTGTTGAGTGGCTAGGGAGGGAGGGAGGGCAGGGGTTTTTTTTTACATATATGTTGAAGGGGGATGGGAGCGGGAGGGGGTTGATTTTTTTTACTGTTGAGCGGGACGGGGTGGAGGTTAATGTTTTTTTTTCTCGATGTGCAAGGAGGAGGGGAAGAAGGTTAGTTTTTAGGGTAAAACCTTTTTTTCATTATTGAATGGCTAGGGAAGGGGGCCAGGGTTTTTTTTTTTTAAAAGTATGTTTAAGGGGGACGAGAAGGGGAGGGGGTTGATTTTTTTGGGGGTTAGTTTAATTCATTTTATCTTAACTAAAATAAATTAACCTAAACTTGCCTAATTAAATGTAAACCGATTAAGTTAATTTAAACTTAGCTAAACTAACCTAAAATAAATTAAATTTCTTAAAACTAGTATAATTTTGAAAAAATTAATGAAATTTTGGGACACAAATAATATGTAGCGAATTTTTCCAACAACCATAAGGCTGACTAACCAATGAAAAGTGGGGAAGTACCCCTATTTGGATTTCGAAAGTCAAAATAAGGAATTTTAATTTCAAAAGATTTCAATTACATGGGTTACGAGTTGATAAAAATTGTTGAAAGTAACCATTTTCAAAATAAATGGCACTCATGAGCTTTAATCCATTAGTGTGTTATTTTCTTGCCGGATGTCATCACTACCATCTACCAAGTAGATTATGAAGCCCTCTTAGATGGACACTTTAATTAATGTTGGCTTAACCATATTTTTAGACCAAATCCATTTGGAGTTAGATTTTGTGTATGAAACATCGAGGTGCTTGAGTATTGGAGGCCAATGGACCAACAGGAAGAAGGGAAGAACCCCAAGTTTGTTTTGGGGGGGAGGGTTTACCTAGACTTTATTTTTTTAATAAACAAAAATGTTGATTGTGAAAAAACTAGGAAGGGTAAGGTTTAAGGGGTTTAAGGTTAGATTGTAAGCTTCTTGGATTTGTCTCCATTTTTTATTTCTTTTTATGGCGGTCTGCAGTTTTTTTCTCCTTCACATGTCTTCTGTCTCAAGTCCATCTCAAAGTGGGGACCCCTTAAGGTATGATCTAGGCATTATGAGTGTAATGTCGTGGGCTATGGGTTGTTTGACCAGGAAAAATATATTGCGGTGCCTGGCTTTTTTCGCACAGTGTCGGGCTGTTTTTGTTGACCTTTTTCACTTTTTGTTACTTTTTGTTACTTTTTTACTATTCGTAAGTTTTGTAAGTTACTTTTTATTGTTGAAAGGGGTAAGGTTTGTTACTTTTTGTTACTTTTTTTACTGCTTGTAACTTTTGTAAATTATTTTTTTATTGTTCAAGCTTCATTGTTTGTTACTTTTTATTATTTTTTTACTACTTGTAACTTTCATAAATTATTTTTTATTGTTGAGAAGGGCCAGGGGAATTGTTTTATTATATTTACTAGTGGGTACCCGTTAATTGTTTCAACCAATTAATAACTTTGATATTGTATGATGTAGATTAACCAAATTTGAGAGGTGATTTTTGTCAAGGGTTGAAAGAAGCATTATATCCGAATGTGCAATTATTTGTCTCAGCTCAACATGGTAGATCAATTGACTTCAAAATGTCTATGATAACAATGAATATGAACAGGAGGGTGACACACTGTTCTCTCTGCATATGGAGCTTCTGAACACTTTATCCTATTTCAATCAATTGGTAGGGGAAAAGATGGCAGGTGGTGGATTGTTGCCCCTGTTATATTTTGTATTGAAAAGTTCAACACCTTTATGTGGCTACTCCTCTGCATTCTGTTTCTTTGAGAAGGTGGTCTTATTGTGGTCCATTGGAACAAAGGATGGTTGAACTTTGTTGGGGTTGATATGATACATGAGATGTACTTACCAGTGTTGTTGGTGGCAGAGGTGGTTGCAGCAGTGGCAGCATGAGAAGTCATGACATTACTACTACTACTCTCTTCCACATCATAAGTGCCATAGAAGCTTCCAGCTAGTGAAACATGTGCAGAGGAGGAGGTCACAACAACACCATTGTTGTTGTTTCCAAGAGTTGTTGTTGACCAGTTGTGATACACCAATGGCTGGTTCATACAACCAGGGCCAAAACATAAAAAGTTTGATTCTTGCTTCTTCTTTGAGACAACCATCTGTGGAAGAAGAAAGGATTTCTTCAAAGGTTTCAAGGTATATGATTTGTAGAGACTGGATTTGGTATCAAAGTTACCATTCTTGAGCATGATCATCCAGAAATGCTAGGGTTGTTGTTGCTTCTTGTGTGAAATATCATCATCTTCTTCTTCTTTGCAAAGTGAGGCTAAGTACTTCTCCTTCTCAACTACATACACATCTGCATTCTGCAAGTTGTCAAACAAGCCTGTTGGGAATGGATCTCCTGTCTTCAACTGATTGTCAGCTTCACTCACCCTATTGACTGAATTGCAAAGCTTCAACCCCTCTGAGTTTGTGATGATGATGATGATGATGATGACGACAGAAACACCACAAGCACAAAGTCTAGTCTCATGAGAAAAATTGCTACAACATCAAATTACTGCAAAAGTTTAAAGGATTTGGTTTAAGAATGTGTGCAAGTACTTACTCTCAAGTAATGAGCTAAAAGGAGGGAGAGCGAGAGAGAGGGAGAGAGGGATCCAGTCAGAACACAAAGCAACAGAAAAGAATTGTTTTCAGTAGCAAAGATCAAGCAAAAGTAGGAGATTTGAGTGCAGAGTTTTTGCCTTTGGAAAGCAAATTGCAATCAAAGATCAGCACAATCAACCCACCTGGGGCTTGGAGACTGGGGAGGAGAGTCTTCTTCCCCAACTCTATTGCAGAAATTCCATCCCTCCATTACCACTCTCACCTTCTGGCTCTTCATTCCCGAATCACCTAAAACACGGCTCTTCATTCCCAGATCACCTAAAACACTTGATTCCTTCATTCTCTTCTGGTTCTTCATTCCCAGATCACCCAAAACACTTGATCCATTGCCATTGCTAGGGTTTCAGTTCTTGTGTGCTTCCCTTTTCTTGTGTGCTTGTTCTTCTCTGCTTCCCTCCTTCACTCCTTCCTTCCTTCCTTCCTTTCTTCCCCTTGCCACAATGCAAGCTAGATCTTTTGGTCCTTTTATATCAGAAAACTCTCGCCCGAATTGCTGTTGCAAGTGTTGTTAGAAACTACAAAAATAAAATTGGCGGCTAAAGGAATTATATCAGAAAACTCGCTAGATTCATGTTGCAAGCTTTGTTAGAATCGCGAAAACAAAGTACTCATTGTATCAGAATGCTCACTCAAATTCATGTCGCAAATGTTTTTAGAACTGCAACCAAAAATAAAAAACTGCTTGCTGGAGGAATACAATTAGAAGCAAATTTTGTTATAACTACAAAAAAAAAACATAATGTGATGGCTGGAAATATCAGAAAGCTCTCATTCGAATTATTATCACAATCTTCAATTAGAATTGCAGAAAACAAATATTGCTGGCTGGAGGAATGATGTCGCAAATTTAGTTAGAAATCTTGAAAACAAACTGCCGGCTGGAAATATCAGAAAGCTCTTGATGGAATTGCGAAAACAAAACATTGCTGGCTGGCCCTCTGAAGAATTTGCTGGTCATGTTGTCTTTTCGCTTTGAACATGTTGGAAATATCAGAAAGCTCTTGATGGAATTGTGAAAACAAAACATTGTTGGCTGGCCCTCTGGAGAATCTGCTTTAGTTAGAAATCTTGAAAACAAACTGCCGGCTGGAAATATCAGAAAGCTCTTGATGGAATTGCGAAAACAAAACATTGCTGGTTGGCCCTCTAGAGAATATGTTGGTCATGTTGTCTCTTTGCTTTGAACACGAAAACCACATCCTGTCACAGACTGACACGGGTCGCCCGTTGCTTCACCACGCTCTCCCTTCCCCCACCCCCCAAAACCTCTGTCACAGACAGACACACAGACTTAGTGAATTAATAGATTAGATTCATTGTTCAGGGGGAAGGGGTGTGCCTTGATTTTTATTTTTTTTAAATGTTTTTACTGTTGAGGGGGAAAGGGGGTACAAGTTTATGTTTTTTTTATCTCCTTCATTTGACATGTGGAAGGAGGAGGGGAAGTGGGTTAGTTTTTTTTTCAAATTTTTTTTTCCATTGTTGAGTGGCTAGGGAGGGGGGGTCAAGGTTTTATATATATATATGTGTTGAGGGGGACGGGAGGCGGAGGGGGTTGATTTTTTTTTACAAATTGATTATGGGGGGGGAGGAGGAGGGAGATGGGGGTTAGTTTTTTTTGTAAAACTTTTTTTTCATTATTGAATGGCTAGGGAAGGGGGCCAAGGTTTTTTTTTTTTTTTGATATGTTGAAGGAGGATGGAAGGGGGAAGGGGATGATTTTTTTTTGGGGTTGGTTTAATTCATTTTATCTTAACTAAATTAAATTAACCTAAACTTGCCTAATTCAATTCAACCCAATTAAGTTAATTTAAACTTAGCTAAATTAACCTAAAATAAACTAATTTTTTTAAAACTAATATAATTTTGGGAAAATTAACGAATTTATGGGACACAAATAATATGCACCAAAATTTTCCAACAACCATAAGGCCTACTAACCAACGAAAAGTGGGGAAGTACCCCTATTTAGATTTCGAAAGTCAGAACAAGGAATTCCAATTTCAAAATATTTCAATTACATGGGTTACAGGCTAATAAAAATTGTTAAAAATAGCCATTTTGAAAATAAATGGCACTCATGGGCCTTAATCCATTAACGTTTTTCTTTTTTTCCCCCGGATGTCATCACTACCATCTACCAAATAGATTGTGAAGCCCTTTTAGACAGACATTTTATTTAATGTTAGCTTAAAAATATGGTCTAGCGTTTTTCAAGAATGTCACAGGAGAGACAACAGACGCAGAAGAATCAAAAGAGGTTTGAACCGAGAAAGAGGCACAAGTCCTCTTTTGTACAAAGACAGGAACTGTGTTGAAAAATCAAAGAAGACGATCGTAGGACATTTTTTTTTCAGAATGGAAGGCAGACAGCTCGTGAATGCCAACCGGCTCATACAAACCCTAATCGACATCGATCAAAGGGTCTGTGATGCCATATAGCTTGGCTTGTCAAGAGGTGTCTGCCGACACCAAATAAAAAACATCCACAGCTATGGGCAGAAGGAAGATCACTGCGGAACCCAAACCTTTTTAACAGACACCAATGTCCGTTGCGAACAGAGAGGAATTTTCCAACCTTGGGCCAACAAAGGTTTTATTCTCACATCAAGCATGCATGTTACAGAACACTCAAACGACACATTGAACAAGAGGGTGGGATGAGGAAGCGAAGCGACCTCTCCGGAATGCAGGGATAACAAATACAAATCGTAAAATGATGACATTTAGTTTCAAAAGACAGAAAATTAGCAGTCTGCAAATGGATGCATCTCAACCCAAAGAGCAGACCAATCGAAACTCGAAAGCATCGAATCATGCGAGTTCACGATACACAAGTCTACCTTCTCGACACCATTCAAATTGCAGTACAAAATGAACATGGCAATGTCGGGGGCTAAAACACTCCTATGCAATGCAAAAGGGGAGAGAGCATTTGCACTAATCATCAAGTACTGCATTTTAGCCTGCGACCATCGATTTTTAAAAACCCAGTTCAGGCTTGGATCAGAATGCACATACCACCCAAGGAGTTTGCTGATGTCGCAATCAGCAACTTCAGACAAAGTCCTGTTCAGCAACAAATTGTCTTCGCCCCACGATGACCACTGCACATTGAACCAACATCAGGAGCAGCCTAGCGAGACTCGCAACATCCTTCTCGATACATTGCGAAGCTCCCATTACCATGGACCCCACAATAACACATAAAAATGTGCTCCACATATTATGGCCTTGTTAATATTTCAATCTCATCCTGTTCTATGGTAAATTTGTGAATCGCAGCACAGAAGAAAAATCTCCACAATTTCAATACATGACTGCCACACCAGATCAGCCAATATGCAGTGCAGATCTGCCTGTTCAGATACAAAGCAGAGCAGAGAACACCAACAGACAAGAGGTAGATTCTCAAATAAGTAAAAGTATCAAGTGGTGGAACCTCAATTCATCAGCGGAAACAAAACTTCACCTTGTTAGAATTTGCAGCTCGAAAATCATCAAGCTCTCTGACAGACGAAACTGGCTGCTAGCCCACTGCCCCATCGTAAACATTCCTCAAAACCTCAAGGTAGGTCAACTTTGTTGTTATTATCTTTGCTTCAATGATTATCTGCATTCTGACAGAACCACAATTGTATATGTCAGTGGATGCCCTAATCCCTTCCCTCTACCTGTGACATCATTTTCCAACGTGGAAAACATTCTTGATAGTTTCTCTCTTCAACCCTGTTGATCAAGGTAGAAAGAACACTAACATGAAGTGAGCTGCACATTCTTTCAGGTTAACAGAAGTCTTCCAATGAATCCCCTGGATTTAACTACTGTACATTATCCAAGATTTCCAGTGCAGGTTCACATACTGAGCACAAATGGAATGCCCCTAGTTTATCCTCATGGGGAAGAATTCACTGGACACCCAAGACAAGGCTCTACACTATTAATTATCTGAAACTATTTACGAAATAGACATATCATATTAAGCAGTCAACATGGACAGGAGGGCTGAATTCTTGTTCTTTCCTAAGGCCAGCATTACACAAGAGATCTGAACAACTCACTCGTTTAAGTTCAGATCAGACACTAAATCTACAACTATTCCATCCAAAGAAGAAATACTGATATCCAGCACTGCCGAGACACCAACCTTAACCCTTAATGTAAAGAACACTACTTTGCCATGATATGATCTTGCTCCATGCAATCCCAGAGCTTTACACGCAAGACAACAGTCAGATCTCTATGTCTGAACCACGAATGCACGCACAATTAAATGTAGACTTCAGGATCTGCTGAAGGAACATCTAATGTGATATCATGAAGTGACCAGTACTCACTTCTGGACTGCAGGAACATACTAAGCACGTGACTAGTAATGTCGATGTTTAGGAGATCTGGTTTTTGCATTCTGCTGCCACGACCCAGGAATGTGTACACACCCAGAACGAGGGAGTTCTCAGAGCAGATGATCCTCAATTTCGGACAGGGCAGAGGAAACATGAGAAAGGAAAAGAAACACGATAGTAATGCTTATATTCCTCTGCAGTCTGATTTCAGGGCGTATGAGTTGAGGAAGTACAACGATACATTCAGCGTTTGCACAGTGGGCTTGCCAGAACGGCCGAGGGACCAAGAGGATCGAAAATGTGAGAAAGAGAGAGAGAGAGACGTATTGTAGCCATCATCAACGAGGTAGTTGAACGTGTGGTGATCACAGGTGTAAGTGAACTTTTTGTTGTTGGCGGGCAGCTTCTGCAGGCACTGCACAGCTATCGTACTGAAGTTCCCGTTGAAAGCTGTGTACTCTGCGAGTACATTTGCGCCGCTTGCCACGAAGCTGTAAATGAGAGATTGTCCCCCCATCGGACTCCCCTGCGCAGAAAGATCTAATGACTACAAAGGATCTTGAAGACGCGAGAAAATGGAGCCTTCTAGAGCATCCGCGACCACATTCACAGTTTTAAAAGTCTCAGACCACCTATACTGGTTCCTGATCTCACTCAGATACCAAAAAAAAACCTGCTCCTACAAGTTACACAAACCTCCTGCTCCTATCCCTCCCTTTCTTTCTCCTACTTTAGTTCACATCCAGCCAACAACGGATACAAGATTTGTTCAACATACATATAGCTACTAGAACAGCCGTTGCGCTGCCTGCACGCATCTAACACAACACACAGGCACCAACACCCTCCAAATACAAAACAGCCCCCCTCTCCACTTGCCGTCCTTCCCTCTCCTCTCTCACAACCAAATGCATAAAAAACATAAACACAAACACATAAATAAAAACAAAAAAGTAAGATCCTTCTTTGTGAAGATCTTACAAGAACAAAATATAACCAATCGTAGTGATCCGAGCAACTCCTGGCCACGAAAAAGCCAAATCTGGATGTCAAGAAGTAGAAATTTTTTATAGCTGCTCCTTTAAATCGACCCGCTGTACCAAATGCGAAGCGGATGACGTCCACCAGAAGAGGAGGATCGCGGCTGTAGAACGGAGCACCAAAGAGTCCCAAGTAACGACTGGAAAGACACGACTATGGAGGAAAAAAGACGCAACAAAGCTCACACTACGATCACAACTTCTCACTTTCTCCCGCTCTCTTCTTCCTCTCTCTCTCTCTCTCTCTCTCTCTCTCTCTTCCCTAGCACTACTCGCCGTAAATATTTTTGCAATACGATAAAAACAAAGTAATGTGTTCTTGGTCAATTTTGTGATATAGCCAAAGTGGCAATCATCCGTAGGAAGATTTAACCAAAGTGGCGATCGTTCATAGGAAATGTAGCCAAAGTGATGATCATCCGTAAGAGGATTTAACCAAAGTGTTGGCGATCGACCAGAGGAAGATTTAGCCAAGGTGGCGATCACCCAAAGGAAGATTTAACCAAATTTGGCTATAGGTCAAATATGAAAAGTAAATCTTTAAAAACATCATTTCTACATTTTAGATGGCTACTTGATCAATTGTATAGAAAATATAGCGATTTTTTTCTTTAAATTGTGTCTAATTATGGCTATTGATCATCTCAAAAAACAGCACTCGATGATAATTAACAGTTTTGATTAATTATTTTTTTTTTTCATTTCGTCTTTCTGGCTATATGTCGCAACCCTAACTTGGCCAAGTGTGGGGGTGAAGCCCAACACTTGGAAAAAATGGGATTTGGAGTCCTCTGGGACTCCCGAATGTTCAGAGCTCGGTAGCAAGGGGAAAACACCTCGCATTGGGGTAATCTTGGTGTCATTGAAAAGGTCTTGAAACGTAGATATCGAAAATGTCCTCGCATTGGCAATTCGGACATCTGCAGCCCAAGTTATGGGTAAAAGAAAGGCCGGGAGTCAAATTGGCAATTTGACTCCCGACCACTAAAAGTTGAGAATCGACCTCTTCCCGACGTCCGATTTGAGTGTGCGACATGGCGTTGGAAAGATCTCGACGAGGGCTATAACTTTGGTTTACACCGCGTCGCAATCCAACTCTGCAGTCGGGAGTTATGGCGGTTCAAAGTTCCAGGAGTCCGGCCGGGACAATTTCGGGACTCCATTTCGGAAGTCCCGAGAATTTGTGCCATTTGGATGTAGTCCCCACGGCGAGCTGCAGAGAATACTATAGGGAGTAAGGTGGTGACTTACTTCCGAGTCCGGGCCGTGGTGAGTCTTGTGTGTCCAAGTGCCCTTAGCAAGTCCCAACACCCAAGGGTGTCCCGAATGTTAAACTAACCTCCCGTGGTTGGTTTTTGGATGCAAATTCAAGTTTGATCTTCTAGTCCCTCTTCCTAGTCTAATCCCGGGGCTCCCAACTCGACCCTCTACCTCCTCATTTGTGTTTATGAGTGAGAGAGAGAACTCACCTCCCTTCCGCCCTTCCGTCCAATCACATGTTGGACAATCTTCTAACCAATAGGATATTGGACGGACAGACAGACAGACAAACAGATGGACAGACACGATTTAGTGCAGAAACCCTAAACCCTAAACCTGGACACACCCAAGAGGATACCCATTACATTGAGGGATACCCTGACATTGAGGGATACCCTGACACTGAGTGATACCCATTACACTGAGTGATACCCATTACGGACACACCCAAGAGGATACCCATTACACTGAGTGATACCAGTACCCTAAGTGATTTTTCCTTTCATTGATAGTTCTCACAACCCACCCAAGAGTTTACCCATTACACTGAGGGACCTTGTTTTCTTCACAAACAAACCGGACACTGAGTGATACCCATGACACCGAAGGATACCCCTGACACCGAGTGATACCCATAACCCTGAGTTCTTCTAGCCAATAGGATATCGGATGGACGGACAGACAAACACACACACCGATTTTGCACTGAAAAAAACCCAATTTTTTTATATAAGCAGATATATATATATATAGTGTACCTTACAAGGACATGCAAGTTTTAACAACAAAATTTTAATTAATTAAAAAAATGCCTAAGTTTTGGAGAAATTTCATAAGAAAAATATATCTGAAATTTCAAGAGAATTAATTGTATAGCCATATAGGTAGCCTCATATTGACCCCCGCAAGAAAATAATAATAATAAATAAAAATTATATATGTATATAGATTAATTGTTTAAATATTGGTAGGATTCAATCAAAGCTACTAACAAGCATGTATGCACTTTAATCATGACTATATTATTATATAATTGTTTTTTACTCAACATTTTTTTAATGTATTTTCAAAACTTGGAGATAGCATAGATGACGATGACAACAACAACAAGGGGTGTGTCATACTGTGTGGCCCTTGCCATTTATATTAAGAAGTTTCTTAAGGCAAAAGAAAGAATTATGGAAACTTGAATATTTTCACCATGCAAAAATTATAATCTTCAAAAAAATCCCTCCAAAAGAAACCAAAATCCATCAAGATGTTATAACTCTGTAACTAAATTTCTCAAGTTCCAACATGAGCTAAAATATCATCTTTCAAAAATCCTTGTATAAAAATTAGACCTATTATTACCTAAGGGCCAAAATCCCTCAAGCTACTATACACTGGATAATGAACCTAAACACAATATCCTTGCCTTCGTAGCTAAGGCCAATAAAATTGGCTATTAATTATCAGTATTCAAATTTTGCACTTGTTCATCATCAATATGTAATTGACATAATATTATTATACTATATTAGTGGGTACCCGTGACCTTTGGACACTGTGAAGTCCCCCAGTTTCTTTAAACCAAGAGAAACACACACAAAGGCGCAAAGCAACTAATTATTTTTTTAAAAAAAAATTGTGACGAAAATCCGTTGAAAAATCCCCCAAAACATACATGGTGAAGCGAGCATTTTGGAAAATTTCCAAAGAAAAACCTAAATCACCACATTTCCAGGAGGGGAAAAAAAATTTTTCGAAATCGCCACATTTTGAGGAGGAAAAAAACAAGTTTTGAAATCATTGAGATTTGTGGAGAATTTGGGCAGATTCCAAGCTTTCTTCTTTTGAAACACGTTTATGAAGGGCGTGCTAACCCTAACCCCGTGCTAACCCTAACCCCGTGCTAACCCTAACCCCCTTACCCCAAGGCGGACGACCGGACGGACATACACTTAAAACATTATATATAGTGGGTACCCGTGACCTTCGGGCATTGTGAAGTCCCCCGGTTTCTTTAAACTTGGTTCATGTTTTAGTTTTTTTCTAGAAACTTTTATCTTTTTATTTTTTAGTTTTATGTGTTTTCTGTTTTTATTATTATTTTGTATAATAAAAATAAAGTGTTTATTTTTCACTTTTATATTTTTGTTTATTTGGACGCAAGTTTGAAGTTTGGAGAAAGAAGACACACCTCATTCTTTTTCAAGTAAGGTTTTTCTTCATTATTATAAGTTTTATTTTTTCTTATTTTTTATTCTTTATTTGGTTTCTTCATTTTTGTAAAAACAAATTCTTTTAAAATTATTTTACTGTATTTCCCTTTCCTTGTTTCATTTGTTTCCATTCCTTTTTTATGATTTTTGCGTTTTTACATTTTGTTTGTTATGTTTTTATTTTTTCAATTCTTGTTTTGTCTATCTTCATTTATTTTTCTATTTTATGCATTTATTTATTTTTTCTTTTTCAAAAAAATCTACTTTTTCTAATATGTTTTATAATGAAAATAATTTTTTAAAACTTTTGTATTTTTGTTTGATTAGATGCAGGTTTGAAGTTTGGAAAAAAGAGACAAACCTTTTTTTTTTTTCAACTATGGTTTTTTTTCTCTTTCTTTTGCTCTCTGTTTTGTTTCTTTTTTTTTGTCATCTAGTTTTCAATTTTCCTTTAAGATTATTTTACTGTATTTTCCTTTTTTGTTCATGTTTAAATATATTTATTTTATATTTTTTCATTTGTTTCTATTTTTAAGTGTTTTAAAAAAATTCTAATTGTTAAAGTGTTTTTCTGCGTTTTTTTTTTCTAGTTTTTTCCCTTTAAAAAATATTTGTTCTTTTTTCTTTTTTGTTACAATTTTGTTTCATTTTATTTATTTATTAATATATTTTTCTTTTTTTTTTAATTTGAAAATTCTTGTGTTGTTTTAAAAAAAATTCTCTTGTTTCTCTTTTTTTTTTCAACATTTTTTAGTTTTTAAAAATTAGTTTGTAGCTTTTGGCAAATTGCAAGACTATGGGAGTTTTTCATAAACTGCTCTTGCCGCCATTCGTCGTCGTCGTCCTCCCCTTCCATCATCTTCTTCTTCCGAGATGAGGAACTTGGATGGATGGATGACGGGACGGATGGATGGAAAGGACGACCACCGCAAGCATATCATATACACAGATCATGAATTCTGTCACATTGGTATCAAGCATCCACTGGCAAAGCTTTGGCCAACAAGAAGAGCTTTGGCCATTGTTCATGAGTAAACTCTTTTAGGTTTTTTTTTAAAAAATTACCTTCATCTGCTCTGGGTCTTTACTGACAATGAACCGACCAGCTCACAGAACCTCGAGAGCTTCCTTCTCTTTGCTTGGGGAGGTGCTGAAGACAGTCACCGTCCTACCAAAGGCTTTCCCAAACTTGATAGCCATGTGACCTAAGCCTCCTAAATCCACCACTCCAAAATGCTTGCCTGCTACATCCATCTGGTAATGCTTCATGGGGCTATAAACCCCGCACACAACGATGGTGCTGCTGCATCCGGTGGCAAATTGGTAGGCATCTTCAACACAAATTTGGCCCACCCAACCCCATCATCAATAGACACATCCTAAATCTCATGACTTTGACACAAATCCTCATTAGATCTCCAGATCAAGATGAATGATTCTGAGATTTTTTTACAAATTCGGGCTTTTTATCTGAACAGATTGAAGTAGAGGATCAGAGTTACATAAGAATCAGAGTACACAAAGGATAAGAATTACATACTCTTGTTTGCAAACCATGATTGTGGAGTACTTGCCTTGCGTGACAGTGCCATCATAGTCCTCTACAGAGCAGGTCCAGATCACCTTCTTCTGGTAATACTGTTTGAGATGTCGTGTGCATGGATCACAGGTTTGGCATGAATGCATCCCACTCCAACAATCTCCCCAACCTTGAAAGCTTTCACCTTTGAGCCAACTTTTGTCAGTTCTCCCACACTCTCATGCCTGAACAATCAAGGCAAAAATATTTATCCCATTGACTCACCACCCATCTGACGATCAGAGCTCTCGAGCTTCACCAGAGAGAAGATCAATATGTTGATTAGAGTACATAAGCTTCAACAAAGAGAAGATCCATCTATTGATCACAGCTTATGAGCTTCAACAGAGGAAAAGTTTGTTCTGGATTGGACTCACCATCTCTTCTCCATGCTTCAAGATCTCATGAATTGGGAGAAATGGAATTTACCTAGGAACCATGGGGTAGATTGATTGTCCCCAGTCATTGTGGATTTGATGCAAGCCTGTGTGACAAATTCCACAGAAGAGGACCTTGAACTTCACATCTCCTGGCCCGGATGCTCTGCAAGCAAGCAATCAAGCAAGCAAAGTGGCCCCATGGGCACCAAAAAAAGAAAAAGAAAAAGAAATAAACAATCCAAGATGAGAACACAACACCCAACACAATCTCCTTCAATCATTGCAACAAAAACTAGCCAGTTCTTAAGAATATGCTCATCACTTGCGCAAGAATGTGAAGGGGGCTAAGTGGCCTGAAGAGTCTTTTGCAACCCATGCGTTAACTTCTAGTGTTACAGGTGCCATAATATTTCTTTCCTTCCTTCCAAACTTGCGAGAATAGAACCAGGCTTCCAATCTTTGAGCAATAGCTGGTAGAAAATTACTCAGAGAGCCCAGCAAATATAAGTATACATACACCTGTGTTCACATTCCATAGTCTCACAGACTCGTCCTGCAATATCCAATCCAGGCACAACAATGAGATTTCAAAGTATGGTGCTTTATACTTCCTTAGCCGGTGTTGTCCCTGGAACATTGTCTGAAAAGGCTAAAACACTCTCTCGCAAGCCATCAATAATTGCCTAACGTTGACGTGCAACACCCACTCCTGAAAGATACTTTGCTTCTGCCTCCCCCTCCACTCACTTCACCTGAAGAGTTTTCTCTACCTCTGCCTTCTCCCGAGTAGCCACCCTCAACCTTGTGAACGTGTGGATAAACGGCTGTCGTCGCCATGAGTCGTCGTCCTCCACCCGTTCCATCATCTTCTTCTTCCGGGATGAGGAACTTGGATGGACGAATGACAGGACGGATGACGGGATGGATGGATGGCAAGGGCGGACCACACTGGACAGACTAAGGATATTATATAAGTAGATTAACATGATCTCATCACAACTAGGAGATGAACGTACTTTTCCTTTTTTGTGGCCAATTGTTTTTGGAGACAACAAAAATAACATGATAGAATATTGTGTTTAAGGTTTCTTATTTAGCATTTATTGGAAAATAATAATAATAATAATTTGTAGGGACTTAGACCTAGGTAGTACATCTTACTGCTTACTAGGTTGTGAACTATATCAAGAATCCTTAAGAAAATCTAATTACATTATACTCAACTGTGGTCCTAAACCTTCTATTCTAAAGTTTTAGGATGTAAGCCATATTGGGTTGTTAAATTTGTTTGTAGTAATCATATGAGCCATATTCTTAAAACTAAATGGATTTTAATTTCCATGAGAGTGAACTGTAAATTGAAGATGTGAACTCAACAATTATGTTCATGTTCAAAACACCAATCAAGCAGTCAACATTTCAATTTTTCAACAACCCTTAATCAAGATCCAGTGGTTATTACAGCTAGTATCTAGGTCCTCTTTACTTAACACATATCAAAACTTGAATGTTTAATATATATGGTTAACTAATTTCAAATTCCAAACCAACTTCTGAACTCATTGAAAACAAGCGACCCCTCCCAAACACAACCAAAGATGCAAAAGTTACATATTATTGAGTGAATTTAACATAATTCCCATATTATCTCATCCCAATTATTTCAACCAGGTAACAATGGAATTGTGTGGACATAAAAGGACAAGACATGGAACAACCTCATTAGGAAAAAAAGGAATTTTTCTTCCACTTTTTCTTCATTATTATAAGTTTTATTTTTTCTTATTTTCTACTCTTTATTTGGTTTCTTCTTTTTTGTATATTTTTCCTTTTAATTTTTTTTATTGTATTTCCCTTTCCTTGTTTCATTTGTTTCCATTCCTTTTTTACAGTTTTTTTCTTACTTTTTTTTGTTTATCTTTGTTTCATGTTTTAATTTTTTCTATTCTTATTTTGTCTATCTTCATTTTTTTTCTATTTTTATGCGTTTATTTATTTGTTTATTTAATTTCTGTTTTCTTTTTTTTTTAAATCTAGTTTTTTTAATATGTTTTATAATAAAAATAATTTAAAAAACTTTTTTGTTTTTGTTTGATTAGATGCAGGTTTGAAGTTTGGAAAGAAAAGACAACCCCCCCCTTTTTTTTAAGTATGGTTTTTTTTCTCTTTCTTTTGCTCTCTGTTTTTTTTCTTACTTTTTGTCATCTATTTTTTAATTTTCTTTTAAGATTATTTTACTATATTTCCCTTTTTTGTTTCATGTTTAAGTGTTTAAATTTTTTTTCTAATTGTTAAAGTGTTTTCCTTTTTTTTTCCTAGTTTTTCCCCTTTTTAAAATAAATATTTGTTCTGTTTTCATTATTATAAGTTTTATTTTTTTCTTATTTTCTACTTTTTATTTGGTTTCTTCTTTTCTGTAATTTTTTTTTACTGTATTTCCCTTTTCTATACATATGATCTGCGCACTACGCTCGCAATGCGGGGGGCTGGGGGCTGTTTGACCACCAAAAAGAGATTGTAGTGCGGGGCTATATTTGTTGACCTTTTTCACTTTTTGTTATTTTTTGTTACTTTTTTTACTGCTTGTAATTTTCATAAATTACTTTTTACTATTGAGAGAGGCCAGGGGAATTGTTGTATTATATTTATTCATTGTTCAAGGGGAGGGCGTCCGCCTTGATTTTTTTTTAGTGTTGGTTTAATTCATTTTATGGTTAAACTTATTTAATTAAATTCTACCCGACTAAGTTAATTTAAACTTGGTTAAACTAACCTAAAATAAAAAGGGGGTTTAGGGATCTTATGAAAAAAAATTAAATTTCTTGTTCAAGGTGGGTTTAGGGTTAGGTTGTAAATTATTTTTATTTTCTTCTTCTCTCCATCCTATTGGCCCCTATACCTATGATCTGTGCACTACGCTCGTAGTGCGCGGGGCTGGGGGCTGTTTGACCACCAAAAAGGTACCGTAGTGTGGGGCTGTTTTACCACAGTGTGGGGCTGGTTTTGTTGACCTTTTTCATTTTTTGTTATTTTTTGTTACTTTTTTACTGCTCGTAACTTTTATAAGTTACTTTTTACTGTTGAAACAAGGGTAAGGTTTGTTACTTTTTGTTACTTTTTTTATTGCTTATAACTTTTATAAGTTATTTTTTACTGTTGAGACAGGGGTAAGGTTTGTTACTTTTTGTTACTTTTTTTTATTGCTTATAACTTTCATAAATTACTTTTTACTATTGAGAGAGGCCAGGGGAATTGTTATATTATATTTATTCATTGTTTAGGGGGGGGGGGGTGCGCCTTCATTTTTTAAAAAAATTTCTTTTACTCTTGAAGGGTAGGGGGGGTACAAATTAATAACATGTGAAAGGACTAACTTTTATAAATTATTTTTTACTATTTAAGGGGGGCAAGGTGAGTTGTTTTAGGGGTTTAGTTTGAGTGTTCAAGGGGAGGGGGTGCACTTTTATTTATTTATTTTGATTTCTTTTAATATTGAACGGGGGGGGGGTGGAGGTTAATGTTTTTTTTCCTCCTTTTGACTTGTGGAAGGAAGAAGGGAGGGGGTTTGTTTTTTTTTTTTAAAACTTTTCTTTCATTGTTAAGTGGTTAAAGAAGGGGGGGCCAGGGTTTTGTTTTCTTTTGATTTGTCAAAAGGGGATGAGAGGGGGAGGGGGTCGATTTTAAAAAAAATTCAGTATGGGGGGGTGGGGTTAGTTTTACTAATTCAATCTATACTATATACAAAGTCACTTAGTCTGTGCATGTGTCTGTGCGTCTATCTGTCTGAGTCCTGAAACCCAGGTTTTATTTTTTTAAAATCGAAGGTGAACACCTCCTGGATGTTAATTGGCTTGTACAAACCGCGATCAACACTGATCGAACAGTCTATAATGCCATATAGCTCACGCTAATTGACCCGTACAGACCGCAATCAACAGTGATCGAACGGTCTGTAATGCCATACAACCGATTAGGAGGTGTACATCCGTGATGAATAAAAAACATGCCACACTCTATAGAGAAGGACATGATGAAGCAGGGAGTTAGATGATCAAGCAAACCGACCTTCTCTTAGGAACACAAGGTTGACAAATACAAAGGGGAATCATACAAACAGTGAAAAATTTAAGATGACAGGTTCACAAGGTTTTGTTTTTTAAGAATCGAAGGTTCGGGAGCGGTTTGAACAATAACAAAAGTCACACACATGTTCAGTGACCTTCAACAGCAACATCTATGGTAGTGACCAACTACCTTACAACCAGAAGAAAATGCCATTATCCTCCGATCACCCTCTCCAAAGGACATACTAGTACTTCAAGCAAAGTTTAAGAAAATATTTTGAAGAGAACTGGTACTATAACCAGCACATCTAGAGAAAACATTGGCATAGGATCTTACCTTGTTAAGATTATCTCCATAACGTGCACAACGTAGCACATCACAACAAAAGAAACTCTCCCATTGCAATTACAGAACACCGGCAATTTTCAATGCAGCTTTTGCTACAGTTTTCAAGTAGGTAAAGAAGCATCCCAGAGAGGAAGAAAATATTTTGCTCAGTAGTGTACCTGAGGAGAATGCACCAATAGATGCTGCAAGCTTTGAAAGAGAGGCAGATCGCAATGCCAATGACCATATGTCTAAAATCGACTCTACGGTTCCTGCTTTCAGGCCCTGAAATGACACCATGGTACACCGTCCGGCAACGACAATTCCTTGTGTCTTCTCCATGGGTGCTTCCAAAGTTGTGTACACAATTCCAGTCCTGATGCAGCAGCTGGTTGTCACCATCTCTGCATCCACTTGTTGCAGCACCTCACTTACAAGAAAAAATTAGCTAAGTAATAAGTTTCAACCTATACTGTTGATGACACACTATTGCTTCAATTCTCCTTTCGGTTTCTCTGAAGACCATCAGTGGGTGAGTCCACCACTAATTCACAGAACATGTGCTAAAAGTCCTGCCTCTGCAACAGAGGGTGGATTGGTGGTCAAGGGGCTCACTGATGTATTTCAATCTAACTGGAGATCCAACTAGACTTTAGATCTGATGGCAGTACTTGATACATAATTTCAAGTCCTACATTCTATTGTATTGGCCATGTGGAGATCCAACCGTTGGATCTCCAACTAGAGACCACTGTGTAGCGAGATCAACCACAAAATGGTCAATTCACGATTAAAGGTTTGCTTTATCCCTGTGGTCAAGAGGAATCGGAGTAACAGGTTTTAGAACATAATAAGTCCACAGAAAAGCATTTGACCATTCAAGCTGGATAAGAAAAAAATAGAAGGCACTTACTACCAACATCAAACACTATGACAGCCATTGATGAATCATGAATGCAGCTTGGAATAAGACTTCTGAATCGTTCCTGCCCTGCTGTGTCCTGCATTCAGTTCAACGCCAGTGCATATATGGTTAGAAAATTTGCCAAAAATCTGGGGAAGATAACAAGAAAAAATTTCGGAGTAGATATCTTTCATAAGTACTGAGACTTTCTCCATACTACAACTTGAGTCAATCTGAATAGAATGGAGAGGACAAACATTGACAAATTGTCTCTGTTAGCATAGTGAAAATTTGAACTTCACACAGTCCAGCCACCAGGTGACAACTGAAAGAGAAACACGGAACAAGAAAAGAAAAACCAGTTGACAACAAACACCGAAGAATTTCTAGATAATGATGCCTCTGAGAACCATGCAGTTGCTGGACAGAGGAGGAGCAACAAGAGACCAATAATAATTGTAATCCAACCACACCACAATTGCTTGACTGTATCTATCCAAATCCCATAATGTGATGGGAGGTAGAACCCACCATAGCTACAGACGCACAGAACGATCCTCAAGGTACATAGTCTCGGAAAGAAAGTCAATACCAACGGTTGCTTGAAAAACAGAGAGGAAAGTGATGTCCCCAGCTTAGCTGGTCTCTTCCACAACAGTGTACTTCATGCCAGAGCAATAACATTCTTCGGTCCTCTTGTGGGCATCATCAAGCAGGTGATGATTAACTAAAAAAAAAGGCCCAAATAACTGGCAAACATGATTTCCTAAGAACTGGCCTGCAAAGATTTTGCAATGCCCTTCTAGACATATTATGGCCTTGTTAATATTTCAATCTCATCCTGTTCTATGGTAAATTTGTGAATCGCAACATAGAAGAAAAATCTCCACAATTTCAGTACATGACTACTACACCAAATCAGTCAATATGCAGTGCAGATCTGCTTGTTCAGATACAAAGCAGAGCATGCAGAAACCATGAGTTGATGTTACATCAGCAATGCTCTCTCAATCACAGGGAGCGAGGACCAAGTCATAGATGACATATGTCGTGTGAAAGAAAAATAATAAGCAGCAAAATTCATTCCAGTAGCTGGTTAGGGTTTCCAGGAGCTTGTGATGTGAAGACTGATGAATGAGGAAGAAATCACAAGAGAAGCTGCTAGCTGTTTCTTTTCAATACAATTTGAGTTGCCGATGACGGCTTTTCAAGGGCTTTAGCACATTCTCGACGGTCCCCTGATTACACCCATTGACAAACCCTCTTCATCCTCATCAGTGTCCAGATGAACACCATGGCTTGCCACCAAAACAAATGTTTTGTTAAGTCGATTACCTTCACAAGTAACCTATTTTTTCCATTTTCAGTACGGACAAGGCAACTCATAGACTTTCGGCTGCGATCAAACTCAAGGAGGGCCACCCAAGGTTCTTTCTTATTGCACCATTCACAGCAACCTGCAAGTATAAAGCTAACATCCAACCATCAGCTTCTGATTCTATCGAACTAGAAACCAAAACAAAGTGAAACTCTGCTAAAGGATAGAGGATATTGATTAAGTTGGATCAATCCCTCTGAAACTCTTTAGACATGACATCTAACACAGAAAAGAGAGACAAAGTTTCCACCAAACCAGCTTCCAAGATGCTCATGCAATTGATCCAACCCACAAGACCCATCATATGTCTTGTTGTTTAAACATTAACTTTGTTTCAAGTTTGGAGCAAACCTGAAAATAGGAACTTAATATCCATGAGATAGCAAAGAACTCAAAATAGGATGGCTATAGCACAAAAAACAAGGACTTCAGTATGAGAAGAATTGCCCCACCTAAGAAGCAAGGTCATAAACTCCCAAAGAAAACAAAGAGACCAGTTGCTCAAATTAAGGTGACTAAAGGGAATTGGACATTTATGGATTCAATGTATACACCTACAGTTTTTTCATGCAAACATACATGATGTTAGCGACATAAAATGCAGCAATTTGTTGTTCATGCCCCAGCATGAATTTATACAAAATTCAAAGGTTGGTAAAATATCCCAAATTGACAAAAAGAAAATGTCCACCTTCCAAAGCACACACACCCACTTACCCAAATTCACCGTCGGCTGGTCTACTGAAACATTGGTGGAAGCATGCTATGAAACTATGACCTATTGTGCCTGATCATTTAGCACTCCCATCTTCTCCACAAAGACCTTCAAATTCACAAGAAATCAAAAATCAAAATTCCCAAGTCAAAACCAATCCATACAACAATGTTAGGTCCATTCATGCCCTGAAGCATACCACTAGATACAGCTGTGACATAAACAGTGAGGGCATCATAGACCACATCAGAATTGAGTGCTGCCTCGGTTGGCAAACCAGCAGCACAGAATTGATGACCTTTGTACATAAGTCCAGCATCATTACAAAGTGCAGCAATTTCTGCACATCTCAAAAGATTTTTATCCAAAACTCCAGCCTGCAAGCCCACAATTACACCATCCGAAGGACTATATGTTGTGCCTTCAACTTGAAAATCTCGGGTGATGCCTACAGTAGGACCATTAAGAATAAGCTCTACAACTGCCATCTGGTTAGTTGTCAAAGTGCCTGTCTTATCACAGCGGTGCACCCCAAGGTCTCCACGCTAGGTAACTTGCGGACAATGGCATTCTTTGCTGCCATCTTCCAGGTCCCTAATGCCAAACATGTAGCAATAAATGTTGGCAATCCCTCTGGAATTGCTGCAATTGCCAAAGCCACAGCAATCTTGAAGTAATAGGTGCATTTCTCAAAAGAGAAGCGGAAATTCGTCAGTCCACGGTTGGCAGTCACATCCCAGGTCAAGAAGCACTTGTAGTTGACGATCTAGACCAGAAGGCAGATCGCACCGATCACAGTTATGAATCTTTCACCAAATTCATCAAGTTTCTTTTTCAGCGGTGTGTCCACCTCCTCTAGAGATGCTTCATGTATCTGGAACGGAATCTTACCAATCTCTGCTGTCATGCCAGTGTTGACAACCACAGAGAGGAACATACCACTCACAACACTCGTGCCTACAAACACCATGCATACCTTTCCTCGTAGCTCGATATCTACCTTCACAGCATGAGTCGATTTCATGACTGCCATACTCTCACCTGTGAGTGAGCTTTGCTCAAGGGATACATATGAGGTTTTGAGCAAAACAATCCACACGTTAGCTAGAACTCTGTCGCCCACTCTAAGCTCTACAATATCACCGGGTACAAGTTCTCGTGCAGGTAAATCAGAGATGAGGCTACCATCCCGGATCACCTTTGCATGCCTTCAGAAGTGGCAAATGGACAGAACAGACATCTGAATAGTAGTACATCACCATCGAAAAGAAGGAAAGCCTCTCAATCGAGGCAAAGATGTGGACTGTTCAGTTTACAAACGGTATGCGAGAGGGTGGAAAGGACACGGGCGCAAGCTTCCCCATTGATTCCCGATGAAAGTTCCCTCCAGCTCCATGCACAAGGGCGCCACAGCTTGCACGCTCGGTTACAAAGAGCGTAACAGCGTGCATGGTAACTGCCGCAACCCCTTGCATCCACGGCCAGTAATCTGTCCGCCCAGGACGCAGCCGAGCATCGATCTGCTGCTGCTGCGTGCGCTCGAATCTCGACGCCATCGCTAGGGCGACGACGAAGTGCGCTCGCATCCAGGCGCCATCGCTCGGCCGAACTCGCAACGCAATGACAACAGAACAGCAACGAGGAATTCAGGAAAACAAACTCCTCCTCCTCCTCCTCCTCCAAACCCTAAAAGAAATTCTTTTCTTTTTCCTCTTTTTCTTTTCCTCTTTCTTCTATATTTTTTTGGTTTTTGGTTTTTATCTTCTCCTTCTTTTTACTATTTTTTACTAAAAACTAAAAGGAAGGGCCCTGGTGCACTTCGCAGGGGACCAGCGTTAGGCGGGTATTCGATTTTGCCCATACTTGCAGGTTTTGATATTGGTTCAAAATTTAGAGAACCTTTGGTTCGGAATTTTGATGAAGGAGAGGCCCAAAATCAGCGAAGCACCGGCTCTGGGTTCGTTTCTTTTTGTGGGGGGGGGGGGGGGGGAAGAGTCAGAAGCAAAGAATCGTCGGTTCGAATTATTTCAAAAGCCTCAAACAATTGTCAGGTTTTATGAGGGTTTAGGGTTACATGGGTGTTCCCACCAAAATTGGGTTTTTTTTTTTGGGTTTTGAAGTGACCTCCCCCCCCTATTTTCAAGGGTTCTGAAGCCAATGGTGAAAAAATCCGATCATAATTGTTCATCATTTGGAAGATATGGGGGGTATGAAATTTGGGGGGGACCAGATAGATGAGGGCATAAAGGGTTAATTATGATATGTGTTGAAAGTTTTGAATTGACGTACCCCCCATTTTCAAGTGTTTTAAAGCTATTGGTGGGGTTATTATTACCTAAAAGTGTAGGGTTTGGAGGATATTGAAGATTTGAGGTTTTTGGGTTACATGGGCATTTGGACCCAATTGTGGTTTTTTTTTTGGGATTTAGAAGTGGCCTACCCCCCCATTTTCAAGTGTTCTGAATCCAATGATGTAAAAAACCCACCATAATGTATCACCATTTGGAAGATATGGGGGGGTTTGACTTTTCAGTGCCTGGTTGACTTTTTTTGTTTTGTCACAGGATTTCAAAGTTTGGACAGTGGAGTGCATAAGGTTGCTTGGGTTGAGGGTTTATGTAGTTATGTGAGGTTTTTGGTAAATTTATGGAGTTATGCCAAGTTTTGCCAAAAATATGGAATCCTACCAAGGTTTTGCCAAAAATATACAATTATGTGATAGTTTAGTCAATTTTAAAAAGTTATGCCGAGTTTTGCCAAAAATATGGAAATATGTGAAGTTTTGCCCAAAATGTGGAATTATATGAAGTTTTGCCAAAAATATAAAGTTATGTTTTAGTTTTGCCAAATTTATGGAGTTATGCCAAGTTTTGCCTTAAGGTATGATCCGGGCATCCCGAGTGTAATGCCGGTGGCTGTTTGACCATGAAAAAAGAGTGCGATGCCTGGCTGTTTTTACACGATGCCTCGCTGTTTTTGTTGACTTTAATTACTTTTAGTTATTTTTTGTTACTTTTTTTACTGGTGGTAAGTTTTATAGTTTACTTTTTACAGGAGAAAAGGGAAAGGTTTGTTACTTTTTGTTACTTTTTTTACTGCTTGTAATTTTCATGTATTACTTTTTACCGAGCCAGGAGGGCTAGGGTTTGTGGGTTATTCATTATGCGAGGGGGGTTTAGGGTGCACCTTGATTTTTTTCCTTTTTTAAAAAAAACTATTGAGGGGGAGGGGGAAGGGGGGTTTAATGGAGGTTAATGTTTTTTTTTCTCGGGATATATGAGAAGGTGGAAGGAGAAGGGGGGGTTTAGGGGTACATTGGGTTTTTCTGGGAATGTTTTTTTCATCGTGGAGAGGGTAGGGAGGGGTTCACCGGGGGTAATGTTTTTTACAAATTCATTATGGGACAGGGGAGAGGGTGCACCTTGATTTTTTTACTTTTTTTGTTTACTGTTGAGGGGGAGGGGGGTGGAGGTGTATGTTTTTTTTTTCCCCGTAGATATATGAAAAGGTGGAAGGAGGAGGGGGGAAAGGGGTACATTTTGGGGTTAAATGTTTTTTCCATTGTGGAGGGGCTAGGGAGGGGTTCAGCGGGGGTAATTTTTTTTACAAATTCATTATGGGACGGGGGGTTTTTAGGGTGCACCTCGATTTTTTTTTTTCTTTTTTTTACTGTTGAAAGGTGGAGGGCATTTTTTAGGTTTCCCTAGATATATGAAAAGGTAGAAGGAGGAGGGGGGAAAGGGGTACATTTAAGGTTTTGTAGAAATGTTTTTTTCATCGTGGAGTGGCTAGGGAGAGGTTCACCGGGGGTTTTTTTTGGTACAAATTCATTATGGGACGGGGGAAAGGGTGCACCTTGAGTTTTTTTCTTCTTTATTTTACTATTGAGGGGGAGGGGGGTGGAGGTGAATGTTTTTTTTTTTTGCTTTCATTTGACATGTGGAAGGAGGAAGGGAAAGGGATATATATATATATATATATAAATATTGTTTTTGATAGTGGAGTGGATAGGGACAGGACAGGGGGTCAAATTTTGGAATTTGGTGTTCCTAAATGAATGTATTCCTTACGATTCCTTCAAGTTCCCACCAAATGGCCAATGGCTTTTTGGTATGTTCCCTATGTTCCCAATAGCATCACCCTTTCTGTTATAGGTTTTGACCCCAAGTTCCTCTTATCGTCCGCAAAGAATATGCAGATCAAAGAGGTGCAACTCAAACATGTATGTACAGATTGATCAAGAGCGTGACAGCCTCAGAAGAACAGAGGTTCGATTTCAGACATACAGAAAGGGACCGTGAGGAATTACAATAATCGCCAATGGATGAACAAATTTGGGTGCACAAGAAAGCCAACGGTTTCAGTGTTGAGAGATCGGAGGACAATTAGAAACATCTGTCACAGGAAGAGATGGACAATCCACCAAAAAGTCTAGCTGCTACCGAAGCAAGCATAGCTTCCAAGGATGCCCCAGCTCGATAGAGATTGAAATTGAGCTTGATCGCAGAAAAACCTCAATTGATGATCTTGAGCACAAGCCCGGGGGAAGCTCGAGCAAGAGCTCGAAAGGGTACTACTTTTGCTCGAGGATGCCCAGGTTAGCACGGAGCAAAATATGTACCCAAGATCACCAACCCAGATAATCAAAACTTGCACAAGCCCAATGAATTTGTAAGAGATGTGAAGGCAGACAAAAGTTCATTCAAGTCGGAGGGTTTACAGCAGCTAACACATAGCAACAAATTAGAGAAGATGGAGCCCAGGGTGACAACGATCTTTTTGGGTCAAGAAAGCAGTGAGAAACTATCGTGGCGGCACACACGAAGAAGGAGAAACTATCGTAACGACTTGAGGAACAGATTTCGGGGAAGCCACACAATCTCAAAAAACATCGAAAAATCGTATTCAATCTAGATTCTAGCTTGTCGTCTTGTAGGACACCTCTACTTGTGTAGTCTCTAAGGGCACAGGAAGCCGGCAAGAAACCCGTGGCAGAAAGACTGGATATTGAGAAGTTGCTAAAGAAAAGAGCTCATCTTCTATATAACAGCTCACCTTGATTACTAAAGTTGCGACCAGGGATGTTTCCACTGAGCAGCATAGCATAGCATAGAGGGGATCTGCATGAGCCCAAGGCGTGTACAGATTGAGCAAGAGTATGACAGCCTTAGAAGAACAGAGGTTGGATTTCAGACATACAAAATGGACCGTGAGGAACTACAACAAGCATTGCAGGAGGAACAAATTTGGGTGCACAAGAAAGCCAACGGTTTCAATGTTGAGAGAACAAAGGACAAGAAGAAACGTCCGTCACAGGAAGAGACGGACAATCCACCGAAAAGTCTGGCTGCTGCGGAAGCCCGCATAGCTTCCAAGGATGCCCAGCTGATAGAGATTGAAATTGAGCTGGACCGCAGAAAAACCTCAATTGAAGCGCAAGCATTCGAAGCTCGAGCAAGAACTTGAAAGGGTACTACTTTTGATTCACGATGCAGAAAAGCACGGAGCAAAATATGTACGTCAGACCACCAACCTAGAATTGCAACTTGCACAGGCAAGTTTATTTGTAAGAGATGTGAAGGCAGACGAAAGTTCATTCAAGTCGGAGGGTTCGTAGCAGCCCACACACAGCAACAGATTAGAGAAGACGGAGCAAAGGGTTTAGGCCCACAACGATCTTTTTGGGTCAAGAAAGCCCAGGTGGGAAACCATCGTGGCACACACCGATGGTGGAGAAACTATCGTAACGACTTGAGGAACAAATTCCGGAGAAGGCACATAATCTTGAAAAAACATCGAAATCTCATATTCAATCTAGATTCTAGTTTATCGTCTTGTAGGACACCTCTACTCGTGCAGTCTCTAAGGGCACAGGAAGCCAGCAAGAAACTGGTGGCAGAAAGACTGGATATTGAGAAGCTGCTAAAGAAAAGAGTTCATCTTCTATATAAGAGCTCACCTTGATTACTAAAGTTGCAACCGGGGATGTTTCCACTGAGCATCCTAGCATAGAGGGGATCTGCATGAGCTACAGGCTCTTTACGGAGGAGTTACCGAAGCAACAAACATTCAAACCTTGAAGCCCGACCTCAATGGAAGACTAGAGATTGCCAGATCAACAGGAATCACAGGACACTATGGAGGAGCGCTTGCAATTGCGCGCTGTAACAAGAGAACTCAACGAGACTGCAGAGATCGTAGAGGAAGCAACAACTAGCATCAACTGTCTACATGCTGAGCTGCAAAACGTGCAAGAAGGAGCAGAGTCATCAAAAGGAGAATCTACGAAGCGCCTTGAGGCTTCGAAGAAAACGGTTGTTGTTTGGAAGAAAGAACTAAACGAGGTAATTCATCAGTGGCCAAAATTCTTCTCTCCACCTTCAACTACCTGCAGGTCCTGCAAATGTGGTTGGCACAGGAGAAGCATCGCATGAGAACTGAATACTCGTAAATTTTTCCCTCGTGGATGCTTCGTTTGTGTTTCTGATGAAGCTTGTTTTGGTTGATCGTTGGGGACTTACATGTTGATCTACGATTGGAGGACGTGGTTGCTGGGTTTAGGGTCATGTTTGTGCGGGATGTCCATGCAAAAGAACTGGACATCCTTGAACTCGAGAAGGATAACGAGAAGCTTACCGTTGTGAGAGGGTCCGGGTTTAGATGCCGGTAAAGACCTACATGAAGGGGTTTAGCGATTGATCGGAGAAGTCGAGAACTGTTGTGCAAAAACTTAAGGAATGAGCCTTCCGGTAGCACCTGAAGAAAGTCTTACATCTGCACATGCGGAACACAACGATCTCCACAGCAACTTGCGACGTGCAGAGGAGCTTTGCGCCCAGCTACAGGTCAACGAGGAGAGGGAGGCATTTCATCTGATCCGTTGAAGTTCTGACTTGGGTTTCGATCGGGGTTATCAGTTGCCCAGGGTTCCCATGCAAAGATTGGATCCAGGATAGCCTCGTCTTTGGGATCGTATGACACTTGCCTCTTTTTCCATCCGTCTTTCTCTTGCTCCGACATATCTTTTGTGCACACCGGTTTCAAACCACCCACATTCCGACCGGGGTAAGACACCGGAAAGAGAACTACAATCGCATGCCAAGCCATTAATTTAACTTGCTCTAACACAGAGTTTCCAATTCCTACGGACTTCTTGCAGCATCAAATATGCACAGCGCCACAAGTTCGGTGGATATCATACTAATACCCAAGATTGTTGCAGAAGAATCCAGATCACGAAGACGTTGTGTCTACCGACAGATTTCGGTGTCTCTTGACTCCAAAGGAGCCTACAGTCTCTTTGAAAAGAGGTCTTTTTAAAGCCATTCACAAGGCCAATTTAGTTGCTTGCAGGGTAGCCTAGAGCCCACCACGAGCCGGTTAGGCTTGTTAAGGCAAAACAGCAATTATGCATGAGTTATATAATACCACTAGACTGAACTACACATGATGTTGTTATATTCAAGAAGAGGGTACAAGAAACACCTTGTTGGGAGGAAAGAGCGATGGATGGAGAAGCCTAAGGGTGTCAAGGGAGACGGGAATTGCCAGTGACGATAAGTCTTAACATTCGAGGGAGATGGGGTTTTGTCTCCTGGATTGCCTTATCCTGGGACGGTGAACGTGACAGTAGTAGAGGTGGATTTGACAAAATTGGTATATACCGGAGGTTCATTTGTTGGCAGCGCCTGGGCACTCTCCCTTGTGTATTTTGGGTGCACGGAAATAGTTCTCACTGACACCACCGGTCTTTGACCCCAGGGAACTCCCCTATTCCTCAAGATTCTCGAATTACGCTCTTTGCATGCTTAATGCCACTTGGTTAATGGAAATCAAAGTGTATTCCGTGGGTAGCCCTCGATCGATTCGGTGGAATTCACGTCCACAACTGATTGACATTCCAATAAAGATCGAAGGTTCCAAAGTCTTAACATTAATTGGATCTGAATTTATTCTCTTCGTGGTGCACTCGCCTGTTAGCATCTAACACCTCCTGGTTGTCTTCAGAGTATTGTTAATGTTGCCAGAGTGAGCATTGAACCAGGTCCTGGGCGGATGTAACAAATTCCAAAGGACACTCGGCGAGTTTATTGCATCTCACTAGGTGCGGTTCACTGTATGGAGCACCAGTATTGGCCGCAGACTTAGGAGCAAGAGCTGCTCTGGTCCTTAAGGTATGGCAGCTGAGGGGACCGCACACATCGAAGGAGTAAGTCATGTTGACCGGGGCTACGAAAAATTGGATCACCAGTTGCATCTTCTTGGTGCATCGATTCAGGGATTGCCTTGCCTACCATTTGGCCCGACGACATAGTGCTCTCACCTTGAATGAGAACTTTGATTCGTTGCTGGCTCTTTCCCACCTCGATGAAATGTGAATGTTTATGTGAGTCACTCCCTCTACGTCCAATTTCAATAGAAAATGACATGTTGAGGTCAATTTCGACCTTTTTGAATCAATAGGCTCCTTGAAGGGACGCACCTCAGACGATACTGCCGCTGGTCGTGAAGCCAGCTCATCTTTTTGCTGCACGGGCTACTAATTCTTCGAGAATTCTGTGAGGCTACCCTATCACAAGTCAAAATTGAAGTTGCATGAGCATATATTCGTGATCACAACACAAATGACATAACCAGTAACGCCCTTTACAGTGCCAGTTATTCTGCTAACACTGACCAGCTTTTTTGAACAGTACTCAAGTTTGGAGTGCAGATAAAACCTGAATGTATCGATCCGTAATAAATTGAAGGGAAGTGGAAGTTTGGCAAACTAGGAGATTGCAAGATATGAGAAAACTCTCGGAATGGAGTCATTGAAGCATCTTCAATTTACTAACAAAGCTCGAGGTACGAAGTGGACGAAGAAGCTGATACGGTTGTGTAGTTTGCATTTCCTGGTACATGACAGCAAAGTAGAGGGTGCATGCTCTGGGGTGAAAAAAATGTGTCTGCAATTCAAGTGAAATCCACTATTTCTCGGTCCTGTTGCTGCAGCATCGTCGGTGACCATTCCCAAAAGAATCTAGCATCCATTGGCGATAATGGTACAAAACGTAGATTTCAGGGAGGTAACCTTCTATATTTCTGGTGGATGTTTTCCAATTTCTTTTGAAAAATGGCCAAAAGAACCTTGTGAGAGAATCCGCACGATTTGCACAACATCATTGTTAAGAAAAAAGATGATCTTTGAATGCACTACTTTTAGAGTGGTGAGCTGATTAATTCCTCTATCAATCGGAAGCCTCTTCGGGTAGTCAGTTTTTTACTCACCAATAGAAAATGACATGTTGAAGTCAATTTCAACCTTTATGAATCAATGGGCTCCTTGAAGGAACGCACCTCAGACCTCAGACGATACTGCTGTTGGTCGCGAAGCCCGTTCATCTTTTTGTTGCACGATCTACTAATTCTTCGAGAATTCTGTGAGGCTATATCCTATGACGTGCTCCCAAGTTCCTTGTGGACCCACTTGAGGGTCCAAGTATGGGACAATGCAGAAAAAGTGGGAACTTGGAGCCGCTCCCTAGCTCACAACACTTAGAGGGGTAGAGGGGTGTGTTGGAGCTCCGGGATAGGACTAGGAAGCTGTGACAAGCTTATTCACTCACACGGGCCTGCACACAACCCACACAAAGTGGTTAGTGCATAGTTAGAGCACCCTTGGTGCTAGGACGAGCCACGGGCAACACGGACACACAAGACTCACCACGGCCCGGACTTGGGGGAAGCCACCACCTTCCCCCTTATAGTATACTTTGTAGCTCGCGGCGGAGGTGGCATCCAAATGGCCATTTTTCCCGGGACTCCCGCGTGGGAGTCCCGAAATCGTCCCGGGTTGGAGTCCCGGGACTTTGGACGCCGATATCTCCCGATTGCAGAGTTCGATCGCGACGCGGTCTGAAGCAAAGTTGTAGCCCTCGTCGAGGTCTTTCCAACGCCGTGTTGCACTGTCAAATCGGATGTCGGGAAGGCATCGATTCCCGACTTTTAGTGGTCGGGAGTCAAATTGCCAGTTTGACTCCCGGCCCTTCTTTTGCCCATAACTTTCCTTTAAGATGTCCAAATGAGCAATGCGAGCCCATTTTAGACATCTACGTTTCAAAAGCTTTCCAACGGTACCAAGAGCGCAACAAATCATTGAGATTTGACCCTTCAACTCGCACTCTGAAGTTTCGGGAGTCGACCGGGACTCCTTCTCCCAAAATGGGAGTTGCCTTGGGAGTGTGAGTGCTCACTCCCTCACACTCCCTCGCACTTCCTTAGACTCCCGGGAGTATTTGATGACTCCCGGGCTTCCTCTTGGCCCGCACCCTTCCAATGCGTTTGCCTTTGCTCCCGGGCTTCCTTCCTTTTGACTCCCGGGCTTCTTTCCTCTTGACTCCCACAACCCCTTGCCTTGGTCGCGAGCCCAAAGCTAGGGTTGCGACATTCTCCCCCACTAGAAGAAGAGGTCAATGTCCTCATTGACACTTAGAAATTATTTCCTTCATGCAATTGCTTTCATTTGGATCCTTGGCCATCGAATGCCAACTTTTGTGGCAAGACTTTGCCTCAAGCTAACTTAGGCGTCCCCAAGTTTCCAACACTTTCTTGGCAAGTCCAAGAGGGTCTTCTCCGCAACCCTCCACCTTTGCTTCGTTTAAAGACTAAACTAGCGTAATTGACGAAGCCCTCATTTGGGATGAACCTTTTTCCATCTTTCCCCTCATGAGGACTTAAGTCAAGTCTACTCTTGACCTAAGCTACTTGACATGACTCCTTTCCCAATCTCGCGCCTTGGTCACAACTACCAAACCTTAACAAAAAGGTATGCCTATCAAGGTACGAGAAGCAACGTTTAGGCTTTGCAAAGGCCTAACTCCCAAGCTACGCGATTATAGTACGCGAACGGGGTCATGACTTCCCGCGTTGGCCGCCACTACCAACCAACCCTTCGGGATGCACTTTGGGCATGTGCACGTCCCCGCAAGCTCACCTTGCTTGCCTCCTCTTTTGGGACCAAGATTTCTTTTAGGCCCCAAGTAGGAGTCCGATTTTGATTTGGGCTTACGCAAGAGAGTTCCATTTGTCCATGCCACTTGACAACCCCTTTATATCATACTCACTTATGTTTGTGATGCAATCTCTTGGAAGTTTTAAAATTTTGCCTTTATTTCACTTGCAACTTGATGTGGTACATTTGTGTGATTTTCTGCCCCACTAAAAGAAAGGTGATGTCCTCATCACGCTCTATGTTTCCTTTGCTTCTTTGCCAGTCTATTGTGGAATTCTTCTATGGCTTCTTGGGCATGTTCCATATCGGACTAATTCACCCAAGATGCCTCTATGGGATGGTAACCTTTCCACTTGACCAAGTACTCCTACTCTCGCCCCCTTAGTTGCCTTGACTTGAGCACGGCCTCCACTTCAAACTCGGGTTCATTGTGAACCAAGTCTGGAGGGGGCCTTGAATTGTGCTTTTGATGAGGCCTTGAGGCATCACAGGTGATCGGCTTTAAAAGCAAAACATGAAATATGGGATGAACTTTAAGATTTTCCGGTAGTTCTAATTTGTAAGTGTCGGGAAATTTCTTTTCCAACACTTTGAATGGGCCCGCATATGGGCCCAAGAACTTGTGACTCAAACCTTCGGGCAACCGGAAGTTCTTGATGTTCAACCACACTTCATCACCTTCTTCGTAATTCACCTCTCGTCGAGACTTGTCCGCAAAGTCCTTGTACCTTTTATGCGCCTTCTCAAGATTAGCCTTGGCCATCTCCCATAAGCGTCGCCTCTCTTCATCAAGTTGCGTGACCATGGGCACTTCCTCACTTGCATGACTTGGGGGTTGCCCAACCCAAGTCGTGGGCACAATTGTCACCATTTGAAAGGGGGTGGCCCCCGTTGCCGAATGCTCCGAATTGTTGTAACAAAACTCGGCCAACTCCAAATTGACGCGCTCCCAAGTTCCTTGTAGACCCAATTGAGGGTCAAGGTATGCGGCAATGCGGAAGGAGTTGGAACTTGGAGCCGCTCCCTAGCTCACAACACTTGAAGGGGTAGAGGGGCGTGTTGGAGCTTCGGGATGGGACTAGGAAGATGTGACAAGCTTATTCACTCACACGGGCCTGCACACAACCCACACGAAGTGGTTAGTGCATAGTTAGAGCACCTTTGGTGCTAGGACAAGCCACGGGCAACACAGACACATAAGACTCACCACGGCCCGGACTTGGGGAAGCCACCACCTTCCCCCTTATAGTATACTCTGCAGCTCGCGACGGAGGTGGCATCCAAATGGCCATTTTTCCCGGGACTCCCGCGTGGGAGTCTCGAAATCGTCCCGGTTTGGAGTCCCGAGACTTTGGACGCCGATATCTCCCGATTGCAGAGTCCGATCGCAACGCGGTCTGAAGCAAAGTTGTAGCCCTCGTCAAGGACTTTTCAACGCCGTGTCGCACTGTCAAATCGGATGTCGGGAAGGTATCGATTCCCGACTTTTAGTGGTCGGGAGTCAAACTGCCAATTTGACTCCCGGCCCTTCTTTTGCCCATAACTTTCCTTTTAGATGTCCAAATGAGCAATGCGAGCCCATTTTAGACATCTACGTTTCAAAAGCTTTCCAACGGTACCAAGAGCGCAACAATCCATGGAGATTTGACCCTTCAACTCGCATTCTAAAGTTTCGGGAGTCCACCGGGACTCCCTCTCCCAAAATGGGAGTTGCCTTGGGAGTGTGAGTGCTCACTCCCTCACACTCCCTCGCACTTCCTTAGACTCCCGGGAGTATGTGATGACTCCCGGGCTTCCTCTTGGCCCGCACCCTTCCAATGCGTTTGCCTTTGCTCCCGAGCTTCCTTCCTTTTGACTCCCGAGCTTCTTTCCTCTTGACTCCCACAACCCCTTGCCTTGGTCGCGAGCCCAAAGCTAGGGTTGCGACACAAATGGTCCACCCAATCTTGTTGATCCGCCGCCACATAATTCCTTAGGAATTGTTGGATCACCAAGTTCACCCTTTCGGTTTGTCCATCCGTTTGGGGCCGAAAGGAAGTGCTCATCTTGAGCTCGGACCCCATGCGCTTCCACAAGGCTCTCCAAAACTTGCTTGTGAACTTGGGGTCTCGGTCCGACACAATGTCCTTTGGGAGGCCATGATGCTTGAACACGTGGGTGAAGAACAACCTTCCCGTCTCTTGGGCCGTGGCACTTTCCTTGGTGGGAATGAAGTGTGCCATCTTGCTAAATCGATCCACCACCACCATGATCGCATCAAACCCCTTTGATGGTGGCAAACTCACCATGAAATCCATGGACACACTTTCCCACGGCCCTTCTGGAATGGGTAATGGTCGTAACAATCCGGCTTGCCTCTTATTGAATACTCGGTTTTGTTGGCAAGTCAAGCAAGTCTTCACGTATTCTTCCGCATCCTCTTTCAAGTTGGGCCAATAATAGGACTTCTTGAGGAATGTGGTGGTGCGCTTTGCACCACCGTGACCCGCAAGGGGCCCATTATGGCATTCCTTCAAAAGCACATCTCTTAGCCTCCCTTTTGGAACATAGAACCGATTTTGCTTATACCACAAAAGTCCATTTCGTAAGTGGAAGTGGGACTTGATCCCCCTTTGGATTTCTTGCTTCCTTTCCTTGGCAAACTCGTCATGGCGGCTTCCAACTCGAACTTCCTTTTGGAACTTGCTTTCCCCCACATACACCACTTTAAGTTGGTGTTTTCGACTCAATGCATCGGGCACCACGTTTTCCTTCCCGGGCTTGTGCCGAATGTCCACATTGAACAAGGCCAATGTGTCTTGCCATCTCACTTGCTTTGATGACAACTTTGGTTGAGTGGCAAAGTACTTCAAGGTCACATTGTCGGTCCACACCACTACATCTTTGGAGCCTATGTAATGGCTCCAAGTCTTGAGACAATGTATCACGGCCCACATTTCCTTTTCATGAGTTGGCCACCTTCGCTCCGTCTCGCTCAACTTCTTGCTTTCAAAAGCCACGGGCCTTCCATCTTGCACTAGGACTCCTCCTATGGCAAAATCGGAAGCATCGGAATGGATCTCAAAATCCTTGTCAAAATCGGGCAACTTCAACACGGGCGCCTTCACCAAAATGCCTTTCAAGGTTTCAAAGGCCTCATTGCATGCCTCTTCCCATTCATAAGTCCCGGATGACTTCTTCAAAAGGTTTGTCAAAGGTGCGACTATCTTTGTAAAGTTCTTGATGAACTTGCGATAATATGAGGCCAATCCTAGGAAAGACCTCAAGGCTGAAACCGACCTAGGTGGTTCCCAATCCAAAATTGCCTTCACCTTGTGGTCATCCATTTTCAAACCTTCTTGGGTGATCCTATGCCCAAGGAAGTCCACCTCCGAGACTCCAAACTCGCATTTCTCAAACTTGGCATACAACTTGTTTTCCTTCAACCTTTGGAACACCTTTCGAAGGTGTTCCGCATGTTCCTCCATGGAGTTGCTATAAAACAAAATGTCGTCTATACAGACGACCACAAAGTCGTCCAGCCACTCTCGAAAAATATCATTCGTGAGGGTGCAAAATGTGGCGGGTGCATTGGTGAGGCCAAAAGGCATCACCAAAAACTCGTAGCAACCATACCTTGTGCGGCAAGCGGTTTTTTCCTCATCCCCTTGTGTAATTCGAATTTGGTAATACCCGAAACGTAGGTCAATCCTACTAAACACTTTGGCTCCCGAAAGTCGATCAAACAAGTCATCAATTCGAGGCAATGGATACCGATTCTTCACCATCACCTTGTTGAGGGCTCTATAGTCCACACACATCCTCAAAGTCCCATCCTTTTTGTGAACAAAAAGGACGGGTGCCCCATATGGTGACTTGCTAGGTTTGATGTATCCCTTGGCAAGGAGTTCTTCAAGTTGAACCTTGAGCTCTTTTAACTCCTCATGACTCATTCGGTATGGGGCCTTGGCGGGAGGTGCCACTCCCGGCATCACCTCAATTGCATGATCAACTTGTCTTCTCGGGGGCAACTCATCGGGCAACTCTTCGGGCATCACATCCGGGAATTCCTCTAACACTTGCTTGATGCACTTGTGGGGGTTCACCACCTTGGTGGCCTCCTTTGGTTCAAACTCATCTAGCACCCGCATCACACACAACATGCCATACCCTCCTACACATTCTTTTTTCAAGTTTTTGCCCAACATCAGGTGGATGGTGGTCCCACCCACACTAGGCACTTCATGTGCCTTCACTCGCACGATACCATTCTTGGATGGGATCTTAATTAGCCTATTGTGCCCTTCTATGAGCACATTGTTACGGGTGATGAATTCCATTCCTAAAATGCAATCCATTCCCCCTAAGGTGGAAACTAACAAGTCCACCTTGCCTCTCCAATTCCCCAATTGGAGAGGCACATCTCTTGCTTGCAACTTGGTGGGATGGGGAATCCCATCCGCAAAATGCACGTCGATGGGTGCCTTGAGCTCCTCCAAGGGGAGCTCCATTCTTTCGGCACTTTCTTGTGTTATGAAGTTATGGGAAGCCCTTGTGTCCAAAAGACATAAAACTTCCCGCTTAGAAACTTTCCCTTTCAAGAAGATAAGCCGATTACATTCACCTTGGACTAGGTTGGCGGAAAGGGCACTTACCTTAGGAGCCCCATTCCCCGATTTGGGTTTGGGACAATCCTTGGAATAATGCCCCGCTTCATTACAATTGAAGCATACTCCTTTTGGTTTCCCACTAGCATCTCCCTTGAGTTGGCTCCCTTTGAAAGGAGCCCCCTTCTTGACAAAATTTCCTTTGGGTTTAAAACCCAAGCCTTGGAATGGTTTGGGTTTTTCCCCCTTCGAGCTATCTTGGCCTCGGTTCCATTCCCCTTCATGGCGTGCTTTCTTGTGAGGGAACTTGCTCTCCCTTTTGAATCCGGACTTCTCACCTCGCCCCACATCCGAAAAACCTTCTACTTTCATGATGGCTTCGGTTAGTGAAGAGGGCCAATTTTCTTCAAGCTTGCGTTTGGCCCAAGTGGGAAGCCCCATCACAAAGTGGCACACCCGGTCTAACTCATGCATATGCCTAATTTCAAGCATGAGTTCGGAGTAAGCCCTCACATATTGACGCAAGTTCTCATTGCTCCCATTCACAAGGTCACGGAGTTTGCATCTTGAAATGTAGTCGGAATTCTTGGGAATGAATTCCGATTCAATACGCTCCTTGAAGAATTCTCATGTGTAACCATGAGTCTTCCCTTCTTCTTGCCTCACCGTCCTCCACCATGTGGAGGCATAGCCCTTCAAATAGGATTGGGCAAGTTCCACGGCCGAATGCTTACCAACCTTGGCGGCATGAAGGTAGTCTTCCATTTCCGCAAGCCAAGCATCCACAACCTTCCGATCCCGGGCCCCATCAAAGTTCCCGGGCCTAGCGGGCTTGAATCCCACACTTTTTGATGAACCTCCTTTGAAGGCCGCAACCAATTCGGTGAAATCGAGCCTATTCATTTTGAGTAGGACCTCCAATTGTTCCGGGGTGAAGAGGACTCCATTTGGTTGTTCCTCTTCATTTTCATGCTCCTCAAGGACATCACGGTCTTCCTCATCTTCGGAATGGTTTTTGACGCGCTCCCAAGTTCCTTGTAGACCCACGTGAGGGTTAAAGTATGCGGCAATGCGGAAGGAGTTGGAACTTGGAGCCGCTCCCTAGCTCACAACACTTGGAGGGGTAGAGGGGCGTGTTGGAGCTCCGGGATAGGACTAGGAAGCTGTGACAAGCTTATTCACTCACACGGGCCTGCACACAACCCACACAAAGTGGTTAGTGCATAGTTAGAGCACCCTTAGTGCTAAGACGAGCCACGGGCAACACGGACACACAAGACTCACCACGGCCCGGACTTGGGGGAAGCCACCACCTTCCCCCTTATAGTATACTCTGCAACTCGCAATGGAGGTGGCATCCAAATGGCCATTTTTCCCGGGACTCCCGCGTGGGAGTCCCGAAATCGTCCAGGGTTGGAGTCCCGGGACTTTGGACGCCGATATCTCCCGATTGCAGAGTCCGATCGCGACGCGGTCTGAAGCAAAGTTGTAGCCCTCGTCAAGGGCTTTCCAACGCTGTGTCGCACAGGGTTTAGGGTTTAGGGTTTAATGGGTGTTCCCACCAAAATTGGGTTTTTTTTTTTGGGTTTTGATGTGACCTACCCCCTCATTTTCAAGTGTTCTGAAGCCAATGGTGGAATAAAATTTCCCTAATCTATCACCATTTGAAAGATATGGGGGGTATGAAATTTCAGGGAGGCCGGATAGATGAGGGCATGAAGGGTTAATTATTAAAGAATTTGAAAGTTTCAAGGTGACCTACCCCCCCATTTTCAAATGTTTTGAAGCTAATGGTGAAGTTAGTTTTGCCAAAAAGTGTAGGGTTTGCAAGATATAGAAGATTTGGGGTTTTTGGGTTACATGGGCATTTTGACCTAATTATGGTTTTTTTTTAGGGATTTGGAGGTGACCTACCCCCCCATTTTCAAGTGTTTTAAACAAGATGGTGCAAAAACATTTCCCTAATCTATCACCATTTGGAAGATATAGGGGGGTTTGACTTTTGTAGTTCCTGGTTGACTTTTCCTGTATGTGCAGAGAATTTGAAGGTTTCCAAGGCCTGCCCCTTAATTTTCAAAGGCTATGATTTTAATGTTGGCATTTTTGTAAAAACTAGTACATCACAACATCACATTAGTTTTGGCAAATTTATGGAGTCATGCCAAGTTTTGCCAAAAATATGGAATTATGTGAAGTTTTGCCAAAAATATATAATTGTATCAATTTTGGCCAAAAAATATAGTTATTTTTTAATTTTGCCGAAAATATGGAATTATGTGAAGTTTTGCCAAAAATATGGAATTATGTGAAATTTTGCCAAAAATATATAGTTAGTTCTTAGTTTTGCCAAATTTGTGAAGTTTTGCCAAGTTTTGCCAAAAATATGGAATTATATGTGTTAGTATTGCCAAATTCATGGAACTATGTGAAGTTTTGCCAAAAATATAAAATTATGTCTTAGTTTTGCCAAGAATATGAAATTATATGAAGTTTTGCCAAAAATATAAAGTTATGTCTTAGTTTTGCCAAGAATATGAAATATATGAAGTTTTGCCAAAAATATAAAGTTATGCGTTAAGGTTTAGGGTTTATGGTTTAGGGTTACATGGGTGTCCCCACCAAAATTGGGTTTTTTTTTTTGGGTTTTGATGTGACCTACCCCCCCATTTTTGAGGGTTCTGAGTCCAATGGTGCAATAAAATTTCCCTAATCTATCACCATTTGAAAGATATGGGGGGTATGAAATTTCAGGGGGGCCAGATAGATGAGGGCATGAAGGGTTAATTATTAAGGAATTTGAAAGTTTCAAGGTGACTCACCCCCGCATTTTCAAGTGTTTTAAAGCTAATGGTGAAGTTAGTTTTGCCAAAAAGTTTAAGGTTTGCAAGATATAGAAGATTTGGGGTTTTTGGGTTACATGGGCATTTTGACCTAATTATGGTTTTTTTTTAGGGATTTGGAGATGACCTACCCCCCCATTTTCAAGTGTTTTAAACAAGATGGTGTAAAAACATTTCCCTAATCTATCACCATTTGGAAGATATAGGGGGGTTTGACTTTTGTAGTTCCTGGTTGACTTTTCCTGTATGTGCACATAATTTGAAGGTTTTCCAAGGCCTGCCTCTTTATTTTCAAAGGCTGTGATTTTAATGTTGGCATTTTTGTAAAAACTAATACATCACGACATCACATTAGTTTTGCCAAATTTTTGGAGTCATGTGAAGTTTTGCTAAAAATATAGAATTATATCAAGTTTTGCCAAAAATATAGAGTTATTTCTTAATTTTGCCAAAAATATGGAATTATGTGAAGTTTTGCCAAAAATATGGAATTATATCAAGTTTTGCCAAAAATATACAGTTATTTCTTAATTTTGCCAAAAATATGGAATTATGTGAAGTTTTGTCGAAAATATGGAATTATGTGAAATTTTGTCAAAAATATATAATTGTGTCAATTTTGGCAAAAAATATAGGGTTATTTCTTAATTTTGCCAAAAATATGGAATTATGTGAAGTTTTGTCAAAAATATGGAATTATGTGAAATTTTGCCAAAAATATAAAGTTAGTTCTTAGTTTTGCCAAATTTGTGGAGTTATGCCAAGTTTTGCCAAAAATATGGAGTTATGTTTTAATTTTGTTAAAAATATGAAATTATATGAAGTTTTGCCAAAATTATAAAGTTATGCATTAGTTTTGCCAAATTCATGGAACTATGTGAAGTTTTGCCAAAAATATGAAATTATATGAAGTTTTGCCAAAATTATAAAGTTATGTCTTAGTTTTGCCAAGAATATGAAATTATATGAAGTTTTGCCAAAAATATAAAGTTATGTGTTAGTTTTGCCAAATTTGTGGAGTTATGCCAAGTTTTGCCAAAAATATAAAGTTATGTGTTAGTTTTGCCAAATGGGTTTAGGGTTTAGGGTTTAGGGTTACATGGGTGTCCCCACCAAAATTGGGTTTTTTTTTTTGGGTTTTGAAGTGACCTACCCCCCCATTTTCAAGGGTTTTGAAGCCAATGGTGCAATAAAATTCTTTTAATCTATCACCATTTGAAAGATATGGGGGGTGTGAAATTTCAGGGGGGCCGAATAGATGAGGGCATAAATGGTTGATTATGATACATGTTGAATGTTTTGAAGTGACCTACCCCCCCATTTTCAAGTGTTTTAAAGCTAGTGGTGAAGTTATTTTTGCTTAAAAGTGTCAAGTTTGCAAGATATATGAGATTTGGGGGTTTTGTGTTTGATGGGCATTTTGACCCCATTGCGGTTATTTTTTAGATATTTGGAGATGGCGTACCCCCCCATTTAGGGTTTAGGGTTTATATTATCCTTAAATAAATTCTTCCTACGTAGCATGATAGTAAGTTCCCAAAAAAATCATTGTACTTAAATTTTGAAAGTTTTTTTTTAATGCATATGATGCAAGAAATTCATAAACTTAGACTAATTAGCATTTTTGTATTTGTAGAAATTTTGTCACTTGTTGATTAAAAAAACCAATGTGATTCATATCAAGGATTTTTGTGAAAAAATGTGCAAATGTTGCTAGATTTTGACTTTTTTTTCTTTTAAATTTCATATTTAAACAATAGATTCTAAAAAGTTATTAAATATTTTTATTTAAAAAATAAAATTTATTAGTGAAGGGTAATGTGTGGCCATTACCAATAACTTTACATGTGATTCATACTCTACCCTTTGTATTTTCAACTGCTTTACTTGCCTAAAAAAACCTATTTTCCACAAGGGGGATCTTCTACAGTGGAAGGTACCAATCAGGGTGTACTGGGATCTTCTGACCAACGAGTATTAGCCAGCTTATCACTATTTCTAAAAACTGAAAAATCACAAATCAACTTTACCTAGGAATAGGACATAAGTACAAGCCCTTCCGTGATTGTTGACTTGTTCCCTCGACCTACTAACCTCATGCATAGATCTCAAATCTTGGAAGAGCCTATATTCAAAGCCTTATCATATATAAAATATTTCCTTTTGGCAACCCTCTATATATGCACATGGTATATAGAAGTAAGAAATTGGGGTAGTAATGTGGGGTTATAGAAGGATGGTTGTTGGGGGAAGTGAATACTTATATGCATAGGCACTCCAAATGAATTTTGTTTTCTTGTATATCATGGGTGGGCTAGTAATTAAGGTAAATCATGTAAATTTGGGAAATTGTCTCAATTGTCAAAGTTTCTAGGATATGAGAAATTGAGAAAACATATTGTTGTATTTGTGATTTTCAAATGTTTTATGGTGGGATTTGTAATCAAAAAGTTTGGGATTGAGGTGCCATGTAAAAAACAATGAAATCTTCAAAACGTAAATCTAAAACAATTTGATCCAAGTATGAACTCGTAGGAAATGTAAGTTTGTGTAATTAATTTGCTCAATTTTACTACTTATGTTGGCAATAATGATCACCATTCAATAAAACATTTGATTTTAAATTTCTTATTTCAAAATGTGAAATCATAGCCTCTCTGTCTATTGGCATTTATTTTTTTGGCTACAATGGTTACTTTCATTAAATCAACTACCATTCACCTCATTATAGTAATAGTGAAATGATTTCTTTCACTTTAATGAGGTGGTTATTTGCTTCATCCTCTTTAGAGGGAAGGAATCAAAAAATCTTCACACCTCATCCTACTCCTCCTCCCTCCCCCAAAAGAAAAACATTCTAACCCTACCAATTACATGTGCAATAATTTCATTGGTTTTTATAAATTTCTGTTCTTTACACCATTTGTGACCATTTTAAACCTAGGTGAATGGTAATGGTCGGGAATATGGGTGTATATTTATCCATATGACTAATACAACTTATATAACTTATACATCTACACAAAAAGGACAAAAAAAAAAAGCTTTGACTAAACATTTCACACAAGCAATTAAAATATATAAATAATAAAATTTGAGATTGTATGTGACCATGACACTTATACATACATCCAAAACATTTTGACATGGAATTTAAACACATATGCATGCAACTATTTAACATTTATATATTTGATTGCAAAATTACATACATAATTAAAACATGTATAAGTGTGAACACAAAATATTATTCACAAAAATTGAGTTTAATTTTTTGAAAATTTTATTTTAAGAGCAAATACAATCTACAAACAACCAAAATAGTATATGTAAAATAAATAAATATTGTGTCCAAATTATTTGAGAAGCAATTTAAAGAAAAAGGCATAAAAATTAAATTCAATGTGAAAAATTTCATGAAAAGGCAATATGGGCCAATACAAAAGGACATCAAATACATTATAAGACAAACAATATCCATAAGTAAAGTTCAATATTTGGCACCTTTCTTAAAAATCTATAAAAGAATGAAAATAATTGTAATGGAAAATTTGTATCCAAAACTAAGAATTATTAATGGAAGCATCAACTACATCAAAAACACATCAAACATAGATGCCAAATGGATACAAAAAAATAAAATAATTCATTTCTCAATAAATGTTTTAGTCATTTTCAATGAATTCATAAACAAACACATAAATCTACAAAACATAACACTTGACAAACTCCCTACAAATGTCATTTCAATATTACCCATATCAAAGAGTTTCCAATATAATCACTACATACCATAATCAGTAGATATTAGTGGCCATTGACCCCGGCTTTTTGTCTGACAAACTTCAAAGCACAAGGACAAACATTTGACCACTTGATCATAGATGCTTGCCAACCATTGGACAATGTCCGACTTAATATGCACAACATATACATAACGTTATCACATCTACATTCAATAAACGGACTAATAATCCTCTGAGATATCACTATACAAAACATAAGTAAAATTGGATTTAAATTTAAAGGATCAATAGATATGGTAAAATCTACTTCAAAACATGATAGAATAAAAGAACAATATAAACATTGCGCATTGAAACTTGACAATGAAAAAGAATTAATCATGATAGAAGAAAATCTAAACAATGACATAATTAATGATGATGTTATCGATTATTGGCACGAAGATTTCCAATTATCAATAAATGATGAAAATATTATTCTAAATCCTTGCAAATGGTTGAATGACCAACATATGGTAGCAACGATGCAAATGTTATATGTTAAAAAACTAGAACCATAAGAATACCAACAACACACAAACACAATCATAGGAACCATATATAAATACTTATCCAAATGTTTACAACACATTTTCATAAATAACAACCATTGCATAATCCATATACATGCAAGCACATGAGACTTATGTTGCATAATATATGATTCAAACACACCGATAACAAAAAACTTACCAAATGACATTGTACAATTATTAATTAAAAAATTAATGTTGAACATTTGCTATATATGTATGCAAATGTTATGCAACATCTAGATGGTTTATCTTATGGGATTTTAAAAATAACATATGCAACTAATATAACATTTGGATTCAACTTGGAACAATCTATCTACATTATCCCAGAAATGTGATTGCACCTCCATAACAACATCAACAATAAAAACATATCTCCATTCTTCAAACACATAACTACATAGTTGAACATCATTGGTAGTGCATAATAAGGTGGAACCCAAGTTTATCTATTTATTAGTATTGTGATCAAATGCATGAATGTTTGAAGCAAGACTCATAAATATAAATATTATAGTTGCACATCACATTTAATTTTGAATTTTTTTTTTGGAATGTTTTTTTTTCTTACCAAAAATTAAATATATATTTTCCCCTCACATATATAAATGTTTCAATCACATGCATAAATGTCTAAATCCATATTCTCTCAATTTATCACAAATCTATGGTGCTAAATGGTCTATTTAACAATGTAACTATATTATTAAAATTATTTTTATTTGAATATGTTTTCAAAACCCTCACCTCTTCTATCCTTATTTTTACCTCTTTTTCATAACTACATAACTATCTCCTTTTTTTCCCCTATGCACCAATTGGAAAAGGCAAAACTTGATACTATTTTGAAAATACCCTTTCAAAATTTCCACCTTATTTCTTTCTTTTTCAATGCCCTTTGAAATATTTTTATTAAATTGATTATTAATGATTCTAAACCTCCACCTTCTTTGCAATTATTTTTGCCTCTTTCTTATACAAGTAAAGCTAAATGATCATAAAAACAAAATTTGAGTTGATTCCATAAATTTTTCTAATAGTTATATTGATATTTATAAAAATGATTATTAAATTGATAAATGTCCATCTCCTTTACCATTATTTTGACCTCTTTTTCACATTTTCAAAATGAAGATTAAAATAAAATTTTAAAGATTTATCTAACTATTGGAATACATTTCATAAATCCCTTTTCCCCATAGCCATGGGGTTCTAGTACAAGTGTTACAAATGCATGCTTAAATGTTATGGTCACACATTACATCTATTTTTTATTTTATTTTTCAGTTGATTTTATGGGATTTTGTTTGTAATTTCATTCTAGAATGACAAACTTGATGTGTCAATTTGTAACATTTGGTCTTCCTTGTATCATAAATTGTGCATTCCTTGGTTTTTTTTACAAATGGACATAAGAGGTCATTATGGTTGAATGTATGGTTCAACTTTGATATGTTTACTTTCCATGGATGAATTTTTGGATGCTAATAGTTGTGATTATTCATGCTTTCACTACAAATAAATTTTGATCTCATTTATTTTTCTTTCAATGGCATATATAATATATTTAGTTTCACATTGAAATCATTACTTTAAAAAATTACCCCATTTTCATCATGAAACCTAAAATAAAATACATAATTAGTAAACAAATTTTAAATGCGTTTTGCTAAAAAGAGCTAGTCAAGCACATAATGTAATGCTTACTTTTCATTGTTTTGTTAAAAATTAAGTTGATGTTGAAGCTTTTGGATGAACTTACACAATGTTCCTCCTAGTGTATTATGTAAACATGTGGAAAAGTTTGAAATAAATCTATCAAATATGGAGTTCCCAAAAGCATGGAAAGAATAATGTAATGCACGATTTCATTGCTCAACAAACTATTTGAAGGTCTTCAAAAAACATTTCAACAAAAAATTTATGGGATTTTCAAAATATATACCTTGACATAATAATATAACATAATGTCATCCCTTTAAATCATAGGAATTACTACTGTGGCTTATGGCATTGGCCCTAATGTTACCATGTTTTCAATTGATTTTTCTTTCCAAAACCTGGTTTTAAAAAATAATTCGAATTTTCAGCAGTAGATGTCACCTAGAAATATATATCTCCCACATTTTGAATCCAAATCTTACCATTAAATTCCATTAAATCCTGCTCATCAAGATCTTTCCAAGAACACCAAAGGCACATTTTAATTCCTCCAAAAACTTTAGCTACAATTCAATTTAAGTTTTTGTGAAGAAATCATTCAATATTTAATAACTTTTCCACCACAAGTGCAAACATTGTGGAACCAAGCCCATGCACCCCTTCTTGTTGAGAGCTTTCCAAAGACACCAAGAACACAATCTAAAGCATCTTGGTTTGGTCGATTTCATAAGTACAAAACAAAACAAATAACCTATTTTTCTTGATAAATAGATGTTGACATGAAAATTGTGATTCTAAAAACATTTTTCTTGAATGATGAATCATATTTGGCCATGTCATTTTGATTAAGTTACTCATTTTTTATAAGGACTCAATCACATGGGTGATTTTGTTCATTTTAGCAAAAATGCACCCTTCAAACTTATTTTGAACACACTTTTATAACATGCTTCACAATTATGTTGGTGTTATAAAAGGTGACACGTTAAACACCTTCCATTGAACTTTGTCCTACACAATATTTAAGTGATTGTGACACTTGTGTGGTTTGGTGTAGGTTTTGATTAATGATCACAAAAGAATAATAATTAAAAAAAAACCTTGTTGTAATAGATGTTGGAATGTAGGCTAGTGTTGAATATTATCAATGCTTTCCTTGGAATATTGAATTCAAATTTTGGTGGGTGACAACAAAGGTCATTGGGGGGTGTTTAATGCCCCTTTATTAGAGGTGATTAGTTCAACTAATTAAATGATGTGTTTAATTCCAAATATGTAACAACATATTTTATAATGATGAAATGTTTCCAAATTCCTCATACCAAATGGATTTGGTGATTGTTGCACACAAAATTTGGAAGGTTCAAATTGACAAAGTTGTCAAATGGCTACTAGGAAAATAACCTCTAAATAGATACCAAATTCAAAATATATTATGACGTAGTTTGGTGTGCATAAATATTGGTACAAATGTTTTAGCATGTGTTGTTAGCTAGGCCAATTGAAGTACCAAGGTGCCACCAAGGCTACTAATGAAAATCTTGAAATAATACAGAATTGGTTGTGCATGGTATAGTAATGTTCTATGAGTGATCACTAAGCTTAGTCATTTCGATTCCATTAGATAAAGAATCAGACATAGATAGGGGGGTAACGTCATTTAGTTCTTTTGCATATGATGTTTCATTTGATTCAAATGAAGATGTCGATGGAATAGATGGCCGAATATATGGGGTATGCTCATCATTATCTTCATAATGTTCGAAATCTAATTCTTCCAAATGGAACTCCCAAAGCATTTTCACCACTTGAGTCATAGATGGTCTATCATTACTTTTTTTCATCACACACGAAAGCGAAAGTTCCACCAATTTTGAAAACTCCACATTGTTGAAATCATGTTTGATATTTGGGTCAACCAATTCAGCGATTTGGTTGGCTCTCCATGATGTAATCACCTAGTGTAAGAAATAGATGACTTGCCACTTGTTAGATTGTAAACAATTTGTTTAATATGAACATGAATAAAAAGAAAAGAATTCAATGCAATTGACAATCTTAAGGCTTACCCTATGTGCAATGTAGAGTTGAGTTTGACCCGTTAGAATCTCCATCAACACAATTCCAAATGAATACACATCGCTTTTGTTTGTAAGCATTCCAGATTGTTGATATCTGCACATATGAAAATTGTTGTTTTTGTCATTGAAAAAAATTGTTTGCTTTGTGAAATTAAAAAATACCATTTTTATGAAAAAAATGGACATAATCCTTACTCTGGGTCAAGGTAGCCAGGAGTGCCTTTCACAATTGTGGTGATATGCGTGGGTGTAATTCCTCGTTCAATTGCACGTAATTTGGAAAGCCCAAAATCAGCTACCTTGGCTTCTAATTTTTTTGTGAGCAATATGTTGTTGCTTTTCACATCTCGATGAATTATTGTAGGATGACATTTGTCATGAAGGTACTCAAGCCCTACACAGATACAAACAAATTGGACGAATTGAAATCATTTAAAATAAAAAAATTGAACACTACACACAATACTAGGAAAAAGTAGATCCATAGAAAGAGTTTTAAACCATTAAATTATTTGATTTTGAATATCACCAAAGCTTAAATTTTGGCATTACTTTTGTTTCTTTGTTTTAAAGTAGTTTGCAATCGTCCAAAATCACATAACTCTACTTTATGTCTTCAAGTAGAAACCATATAAACTTGTAATATTAAAGTGATCAATACATAATCAATTAAATTTCTTGAAGTTGTGTTAACCATAAAAACAACATTTCTTGTAACATTATACTTTTGCATTTATTGTCAAATAATCAAAAAAGATTATTTTGTAAAATGCTTTTTTGGATATTTATATCTATAATTGTTAGGAACCCTAAATTTATTAACATTTAGAAATGTGCATTCCAATATTGTGTGATTTGTTAAATTAAGATCCTTAGCACCCTACTTATAATAGGATTTGGTGAGGTGTACAATGTACCTTCAGCAACTTGTAAGATTATTCTTGTTCTTTGCTTCCAGGTCAATGGCCTTCTACTAACACCATCTCCTGAAAGAAGACAATGCATGATGAATGCCATATTGTTACAAATAAATTCTCGCCTTTTAAAATTCTACTATATCTTAGGTATTATTAGTAAATAAAGTTTAAACTCTTTTTACTTGCTAATTAGATTCAAGTCATTGTATAGTTCCATTCCCCTTGCTTTGTAACTACTTGCATATAATTCAATTATTTTGGTTCATTTTGATCTACATCCTTTAAATGGTTTCAAGTAACTTGTTGGCTTCCATTCCATGAGTCATTGATCAGCATTTGACACATGATTAAAGACCTAGCAAGGTGAGCAAGGCAAAAAAAGGAATGGGTTGTTAGCATTGATCTAGGATTCCTGTTTTTCTAAACTTAAATATGGAAATCTAATTTCACATTTTCATTAACCAATTTATGTCTTATGGTAATTTAGATATACTTTAAGAAGTTGATTTGAAGTTTTCAATCATGGCCAAACTAATTATGTAGGTTAGTAGCCTAATAATCACAAAATACAATTACTATATTAAACTAAAGAAAAGCAATGTTTTAGTGGCCATTACCATGCAATCTTTTTCGTAAGTCACCTCCACTCACGTATTCATAAACAAGCATCAAATGTTTTCGATGGAGGCAATAGCCAACAAGTGAGACAAGATATTTGTGATGCACCATAGACAAGAGCTGAATCTGCCCAAAACAAATCATTACTGCCTATGGTGAAAATAACATATGAATTTATTTGGTATAGTAAGCATGGACATATGAATCTAGACAATTTCTTTGAGCTTTTAACATAAAAAAATTTCAAATTATAAAGTTTGCTCACCTCATTGAAGAATTCTTGTTTGGTTTGGTGAGAAGTTGTTGATAAAGTCTTCACTGCAATTTCTTGCCCATTGACCAATTTGCCATAATAGACTTCTCCAAATCCCCCAATGCCAATTGTTGTTTTGAAATTCTGGGTTGCATGCTTGATTTGGGTTAGTGTTAATGCTTGACATTTCCCTCCACTATTTTGTAGTCGGTGCTGAAGTTCCTTTTGAGCTGGATCGATGAACCCTAACAAAAAGAGACATTACATATTTTCGTCATCATCCTCGAATGATTAAGATGCTAAAGTTCCTTCTCAGTTGAAACAATGAAATCTAACCAAAAGGGTGAATATAGTTCATAGTCATCATCCTTAAGACATTAAGATGCATTCATGAACCTCCATCAGTATCCTCTATTTAAAGCCAGCAAGTTTTGAGGGCTGTAGCTAGTGCATATGTTCAAGAGCTACTTTAAATGGTGGGTATAATCTATGAACATAATTACTATTCCAGTAAATCATGTTTTTGGGATAAATTATATATTCTGAAAGATGAACAACTTTTTTGTATGTGACAACAAACCTGCTCTTAAATTCAAATTCAACATTGCTGATGCTAGTTTCATCATTCGAAAAAATAAAAGCAATTGAATTGAAGCAATTATATTTAGGGTACTTACTTGTGCATACATAGTATGTCAATACTAGGGATGTGATGCCAAGAAGAAAACCCCCAGCAGATACACCAAGCAATTCCAGTATAAACCGTTTTCCACTATGGGTATTCAGATTTGGATCTCTAGTATAATTTGACCCAATTAGAGGATTATTCTTCCATAAGATGTCTGTTGGTTGCAGAATATCTCGAATAGATAGATCTCCTGTTGTTGAATCAATATAAAGGACCCAATTCTTAGAAGAATCTCCAGTAGTGTTGGTTGACCAAAGGATTTCATTTGTGTCACTTGTTTGGATTTGTAGTTTGCCATCTTGTTGCAGTGTCATTTCACATTTCTGCTCGGATCCAGCGGCATTTGAGGGGTTTTCCCATAAGACTGTATTATTTCCATTTTTGGATTGCAAGGTGCAATTAGTTCCCAAGGTTAGATTGAACGGGCCATTTTGTAATAATGACGTTTGAGAGAAGTAATATCCAATTGCCATGTATGGTCCATCAAAACTAAGAGTTGGTATTGTTGCTAAACTAATGTTAAACGATGGTAGGTCTTCTGCTGAAGTAGGATCTACTGAACTACGAGGAACTGGCGTCTTGTACAATGTTGGGTTATCATTTTGGAAGTCATAGACATCAAGTTCCCCAGTGCTTTGCAACATTGCAAAATAACTTGAACTCGGGAGTCCAGTCGTGGCAGATTGGCTATCCCACTGTGAAAGGTTACTTGTATTGTATACAACGAGATTGCCATTTGTTTGCATTGTAAGCCAACAATCACTACCATTTTCATAAATATACAAGGCTCGCCACACTTGGTGACTAGTTGCCAAACTTGAGCCTCGGTACATGACCAAGTTGCAATCTGGTTGCATAACGAGATAATATCCTGAATTACTTAGATATTGGGTTTGATTTCCAAAAAGAATATTACCAGCAGACAAGATGTTTAGAGCTATTCCTCCTTTGAATGCAAGAGCTATCACAAACAATAGGAGGGCAAATATTGATTGAGACATGTTGTCAGAGCCTTTGTGCCCACGATTGTAGACCTCTAGGATTTAAGTTTGATAGTATGTTCAAGACCCACCGCCTGATAGATGAATATGTTCAGAATCCCCTTTGGCAATGAATTGCAATAATGCCTGGAAGGAGAATAACATGTAGATAACTCCTTGAGTTAATTTAAATCTTACGTTTGGGTTTGAAGCTGGTGCTATACATAAAACATATTCTATGAATTTTCTCCAGTAAGTTGTGGACAAACTTGTTTTTGGGAGAAAGTTGCATCTGAGTTGCAAATTATTATGTTATTTGAACCATGCATAGCATCAAACCTTGATAACTACAAACTTGAAAATACATTAGTTTGTAGTACCATCCTCTGCTAATACTGGCGTTCCTTCTGATACCATTAGCCATGTCAAAGTTGAGAGCTAGCTAAAATTGAGACAGTTCTGAGACCAAGTTCCAGGTCAGGTTTTCGGCCTTTGGTATAATGGATTTGCATACAAATCCAATATCAAATCTTGTAGACAAAAAATGGATTTTGCCAACCAGCTGCCACAACTACAGCACGCAGCCCTAACATTATATTTGCCCACAGTTGTTAATGCAGGCAATACAAGAGTAACGCTGCAATTTCTTCCCCCCAGTCTGCCCTTTGCCTCAATTTTTTTCCACCTTATTATCCTGGACACATTTTGGGTCCATGTTATACATATTTTGAGCACGTTACAAGTGCTATGGGGTATGTAACAGGGTACCTGACATGTTGTGAGACCCTTGGTACATTCTACCTGGCATGTTACATGCCGCTTGATACTCATAACATGAGGGAAAAAAAAACAAAACAAAAAATAATTGTGGGCTTTTTGAAAAATGTAATGTTCACCAGCATATTGTGCCTGGTGAGAGGCAGTCCAACTATACTACAGAAAATCAGGCTGGTTTTGAGGGGTGCAAAACGTGAAAAAAAACGAGGCAAAGGGCAGACTGGGGGAAATTTTTTTGCAGCAGTACTCTTGTACTGAAAGGATTAACAACTCTGGGCAAATATAATGTTAGGGCTACGCTACTGCATAGTCTCCTTCCTACTGGCAGAGCCGACAAAGGACTCTACAAATTGTAGTCTCCTTCCCTATAGAGAGCCAACAAACTAATGTAATGGAGTGAGTGGGATTCAAAAACCATACCTGACAACATTTTCAGCTTCGATATAAGTAGTTTCGTGACACGGTGCTGAGTCTCATGATCTCCTTTTGCATATATCCAAAAAATTCACCATGTTTATAGAAAGTTTGGTGATCAGATGAGCACGATCAGATTTCCGAAGATAACTCTCGCAATTTGTGTATCAGTATTGTGATGGCCTTAGCAACACTCAGCTATAAACTTGCCGAATTCCAAGAGTAAGAACTTCTCTTCTTCCAATGTAGAAGTCGGGAAAAAGTCTCAAAAGTCCTTCTGCAAAGTAGAAGAAGACGGGAAGAAAGTTTTAGAAATTCTTCTGCGATGCAAACGACGAAAAGAAAGCTGTCTCACAATTCTCTCCAGGGCATCTTCTTCATCATGGGATAGAAAGCGACTTTATCAACTGCATGTATTTTAAAAAGCCTTCAGGGGCTCTCCAGTCGCAGTCTCTGGACCTGCCTGACAAGAACACCGAGCAGTACAATCCGTGTTCACGGCCTCGACGTGTACACTCGTCGTTATTAATGAGGCAAGCAAACTACAAGCAACAAGCTATGTATACCATACAACAGAGTAAGAAGGTTCGTGTCAAGACCTGTGTGGTGAAGATACGGCACACAAAGCAAAGGAAGAACAAGAACAAGAACAAGAAGAGTCCCTGTTGATTCCTTACGTGTAGACACGCTCGCAATGAGGGCCGCGGACTGTAAGCTACAAACTCCAAAGACCAAAAAGCACAGAGAAGAACATTGGCATAAAAGCAAGATAAGAGAGGCTGGTGAAGGAACAACACCCTCAAATGAAGAATCGATACCGACGACACAAAACACCGAAACTAAGCAGGTTCTCCGTCTCATGGAGAAGATTTGGTTTGAAGGTCCCCCTTTCACACTAGGAGGAGTCAGGGCCAATATTCAACCCAAATCCAGCATTCCTATTGGTGCAAAAGTTGAAATCAAATCAGCGCCAAGGGCACACTAGGGTTCAAGGCTGAAATAGTAAAAGAAAAAATCTTTCAATCTGTCCCCAAAATTATCAATAAATGCGGAACTTTAGTATGGCCTTGTATTGGCCCCCCCCCCCGCCCAAAGGCAGAAAAAAAATGATACCATCAAATTTGAGAGGCCAATTTTGCAACAACCCTTGAACCCTTGGTGCCAATGTTCCAGTATTGAAGGACTAATAATACTTGGGGCCAATACAAAGAATTTTGCAACCCAAAAAATGCTCAAAGTTGGCCTCAAGTTTTTTTGGGCCCTGACTTCTAGTGTAAAACGGGCCTAAGTTCTGCAAGAATAGTTCAATAATTGCATGGCGCCTCTCACGATGGGATGGTTGGAAACTGACGACCACCGTACGCGAAAGGCTGGGGCATTGATCGAGATGAGCTCCTTCCTGCTTTCCCACGTTCGAACCAGCGTTTTCCCCGGGTACGAAACTTGGGACCCTGCTGACGACGCAAGAAAGAAAGAAAGAAAAAAAAGCCAGTGCTACTCGTACAAAGGCCCTTTTTGGGGGGGGGGGCGCGGAAGCATGGCCCAAAATTCACCAGATTATGAGGACCAAAAATTTGAAATCGCCAAATGTAAACATCTGGGTTTGGTAGGTTTTTTGCATGTCGCCTAAAATACCTTATACCCTTTGTTGGAAATTGACAGTGGACCAATGAGAAAATAGAGATGATAAAATATCTTCACTTCTTTTGCTCCTTTTGTATTTTCTTTCTGTGTTATTTTTGCACTAATGGTATGTAGTAGACTAACTTGCCTCCTTTTCTAACTACATTCAAATAGGTAATTCCTCAACTTTTTATTACTTTCAAAATTTGCAAGCGGTGAATTGCTACTAATTGTTAGTTGGACTTTCACGGGCACAAAAACTTTGAATTTCGAGATTGGAAAATTGAAAACCTAATTTGACCCTTTGAATTTGGAAACGATCACAAAAAAACCTTAAAGCTCTTTGCTTGCAATTATATTTTAGTGTTAATGTCAATCTTTTCCTTGCAACTTAATTTACCCATTGTAACCAACTAGTATAAGTTTCTAAAAAAGGAGACAAGTTCATAAATTTGCAAATAATTAAAATTTTCTGCAATTAAATAAAAGAAAATTTTCTTTGCACTAGTCTATGCTTTTTTAAAAAGGGAGAGAAACGCAATAAGTGAATTACTCCCTTTACAAATTGACTTGTTTATGGACCTAGATTTTAAAAGTTACAAATCAAACCTTTTTTTTGGTGAAAGTTTGCCAAAAGGCAAATTAAGAAAATCCCTTGTGATAGAGTTGCTTTAAAATCAAGGTCGTAATCCAACATTTTTCACTTAAACTTGATGTAGCCAAGTGGCAACATCACTACCTTTCCAAACCCTAAACCTTAGCCATCACTAGTATTTTTCCCATTGTTGTCACTTGTTTGCCAAGAGTGTTACCATCACTAAAAGCTTGTCACCATCACCTCTTCCTACTTGCAAGACAATTTGTTAGAAACATACAATTCAAAATCACCTAAAATTTGCCAGCATATTTATGTGCATAGAGATTCGGCATTGTGTAGAAGCTACGAAATTGGTACGGTTTGTAATTACGAAATCAAATTTCCATCCTATTTTGCAAATTGCAACATTCTCTTTGTGATTGAATTCATTTGAAAGCTTATGGTTTCTAAGGTTGGTGGCTTGGTTAGACTCCTAGAAGGGCATCGCAACTTGAGTTTTGGAAATATGGTGTATGATATTTCACATTGGAATAATGATGAAAGGATTTGCCTTGTGATTAAATTCAATGGATGATAATAGAAATTCAATGGGTTTTTTATTGTGCATAAACACATTATAATTTACACCTTCAAGGTACAAGGCTTGCCATTTGTTATAAACATTTCATTTTTGAATCTTAAGTTCTAATCTTGATCAAGTTTTGTTCTACTAACCTTTAGGGTGCTCTTTCAAGTTCCAATTTCCAAATCCTCTCTAGTTTGTTGTTTTGTCACTTGTTTACTTGAAAGTTGAGAAAGTCAATAGTAAAGATTTAAGAATTAAAAGGACTCAAGACTTAGGAATATTTGAAAGTGATTCCAAATCCATTGGTCCCCCCCCCCTCACCCCAATCCTTCGCATTTCCCACTCCGGTTCTTTACCCCATCAACCCCACCCGCCCGGTCCTCCGCATTTCCCACTCCGGTTCTTTACCCTGTCGACCCCACCTGCCCGGTCCTTTGCATTTCCCACTCCGGTTCTTTAACCCGTCGATCCCCCCCGCCCAGTCCTTCGCATTTCCCACTCCGGTTCTTTACCCCATCGACCCCTCCGCCCGGTCCTTTGCATTTCCCACTCCGGTTCTTTAACCCGTCAATCCCCCCCTCCCGGTCCTTCGCATTTTCCACTCCGGTTCTTTACCTCGTCGACCCCCCTTGCCCAATCCTTCGCATTTCCCACTCCGGTTCTTTACCCCGTCGATCCCCCCCGCCCGGTCTTTCGCATTTCCCACTCCGGTTCTTTAACCTGTCAATCCCCCCCCGCCCGATCCTTCACAGTTCCCACTCAGGTTCTTTAACCTGTAGATCCCCCCCGGCCGGTCCTTCACATTTCCCATTCCGGTTCTTTAACCCGTCAATCCCCCCCCCCCCTCCCCCCCCATCTTTCACATTTCCCACTCCAGTTCTTTAACGTTTCGGTTCCGGTTCTTGAGAACCCAACAGGAACAAAACAACCTTCGATTCCCTTCATTTCAACAACCTTGCCGAGCTGATGCTTTTCGTGGAAGAACTGCCACTTCGTTGGCCGGTTCTTTGACTTTGTCATTATTTTGAGGCCCATAACTATGTACCAAGACTACCTTTTTTTCTTTTAGCTACTGTCCGTCCGGATTAAGGGGAAGCTTCATGACATGCTCGCTATATTTAGCTACTATCGGTAGCCACTGTCCGTCCGACTTCAGGGGAAGCTTCATTCTTCCTTTAATATATGTACTAATAAAATAGACGGATGACAGGATGGATGAAATGTATGTTCGGAAGGATGGATGACGGGACGGATTTAGGGGAAGCTTCATTTAACATCCGGAAGCGCGAGATCTCTGGAGTCCCAGAGTACACTACTATGTGAATAGAATAGTAAGAAAGTGTAGGTTGTCGGTGTGCGGCTTCACGGCCGGCTTCATTGTCGGTACCATTCTTCCTTTACTATATGTAATAATAATACGTACTTATACATTTAAGTGGTAGGAGCGAGGACGCATCTTCTTTGTCCCGGAGGACCATCTGTGAACGATGATCACGGGTAGAACGGACGGCTGCTCTTCTTCCGTGTGGGTTTTGATCGGACGGCCAGCTGTCATAGTCGGTAATACAACCGAGGCGATGTCCTCTCGTTTTGAGATGTCGATGTTTATGCCATTTTTTTCCATAGCGCGTAATTTTAGCTGGCGCCCTTGTGCCCCTAGTTTGACTTCTTTTACACAACCTGCTGTTATTTGTAACAACCTTTTTTCTTTTCTTTTTTGTCTTTCAAGTCTAGCTAGTAGCAATGTTTTTTTTTAAAGGATTCTTGACAGTGGCCCTACTGGCTACTATCATGATGTGCTTGAGCTAGAAGCTCAAGTGGTTACACTAATATGTTTGGTTGTTTTTTTACTGGCTATATTGGAAAAAAATAAAGATAGCATTTGGCTATTTGGAGTTGTAACTATTATTGTGTGAATAGTGGCTATTTCAATTTTGACATAGTATGAATTTAGGCAACAATAAAAAAAATGTGGAATCATTTGGCAAGTGTTGAAAGATTGGAGTGGTAGAGATTGGCAAAAAAGTCATGGCTAATGACTTAAACCATTTGCATTACAACTTAGAAGTTAGGAATCAAACATAATTAATTTATAAGTGACAAAAACTGAAATCACATGAACAAAATATAATGCTAAAAAATAAATTAACAAATCATGTGAGCGAATTGAACCCTTGTCCAAGAGGACACCACCAAAATTCTGACCTACAAGCCACGTGTTAGTTTGATCCTAAAAGGAAAACCAAATGGGACCAATAGGAAGGAGATATTACCTAGAGCACAACTGATTGTCATCATGGAAAACTAGGGTTGTTTTCCAAAAAACATCAAGCTAGAAGACCCCTTCTCTTTTTCATCAATCTAAGCCATTATTACATCATCATAAGGAAAAGTATGAATCATATAGAATGGTTGTGCAAACATGCACACCACCAAATTTAAATGCTCACAAAGCTGATTCTATAATTTGGTTTTCATGAATGTCAGAGTTGAGAAAGTTTTTTCATCTTCCACAGATCCCATAATCTGGACTACAACCAACTTTGCTATGTTCATGAACTTGGAAAGTTGAGCACATAACAATGCATTTCGAAAGAGTTTATTCCAAAGTTTGGACACTGAATTGACATCCATGGGCTGGTCCATAGCCCGTTGAGCACTAGACATCATTGTGATTTTTAAAAAAAAAGACAACTATAGGTCCACAATGTTCACATCTAGTTAAAAGCCACAATCCAAGTTTGGGATGACCCAAGCTTCTTGCGTTAACTATAAAACATTTCAAAATAACCATATGAAAAGGAAAGGTCTACTCACATGAAGGTTTAATATCAATATGGTGGGAAAACCAACCTTAAAGCATCCATCACATCCTAAGTTAAAAAACATTTTTCTAGTTCATCATTGACTTCGGTTGTAGCTTCAAAATAGTGTCTTTGCACATTGTTGATGGTATGTTGGAAATTTGCACAAATCGCATGCACATAGACAAATATTTCAAGATGATGGAAGTGCTAACAATGTAGAAACTCAAGTTTTCCAAACTAGTATTTAAATTAGGTGCCCATTCATGCACCACTATTGTCGCAACCCTAGCCTTGGCTCGCGACCAAGACAAGGGGGTTGCAAGCGTGCGGGCCTATAAGTAGACCCGGGAGTCATATCACATGCTCCCGGGAGTGCAAAGAGTGTGAGGGAGTGAACCCTCACACTCCCAAGTGAACTCCCACGTTGGGAGTTGGTGAGAGTGGAGTCCCAAAAGGACTCCCGAAAGTTCAGAGAGCGTTTTGAGGGGTCAAAACTCCATGGCTGGTTGCGCTCTTTATATCAGTGGAAAGATCTTGAAGTGTAGATGTCCAAAATGGGCTCGCATTGCTCATTTGGACATCTGAAACGCAAGTTATGGCCAAAAGAAGGCCCGGGAGTCGAACTCCCGGGAGTCCGCCGGTTTTGACTCCCGATCACTAAAAGTCGAGAATCGACCCGAAATACTTGAGTGCAGAAGACGTGCGACATACCGTTGGAAAGGTCTCGACGAGACCTACAACTTTGCTTCAGACTGCGAGTCGATCGGAGGTCTGCTCCGAAAGTTACGAAGCCTCAAAGTCGCGGGAGTCCCGAAAATGCGCGATTTCGGGACTCCCACGCGGGAGTCCCGGGAGTCCCGGGACAAAATGGCCATTTGGATGCCACCCCCGCCGCGAGCTGCAGAGTATACTATAAGGGGGAAGGTGGTGGCTTCCCCCAAGGTCCGGGCCGTGGTGAGTCTTGTGTGTCCGTGTTGCCCGTGGCTTGTCCTAACACCAAAAGGACCCATAATGAGTTCTAACCACTTTGTGTGGTTCTCTTGCAGGCCGTGTGAGTGAATAAAGCTTGTCCACTCTTCTTAGTCTTTCCCGGGACTTCTAGCACGCCCCTCTCACCCCCCTCTAGTGCTGGAAGTCGGGATCGTGCTCCAAGTTCCAACTCCTTCCGCATTGCCGCAAACGTGGACCTTCAAGTGGGTCTACAAGGAACTTGGGAGCGCAACAACTACGTCTAATGTCCCATTTTGTAAATTTTGGTACCCATTGAGCACATCACCCATGTAGGCATTGGCTTAGTGTACCAACAATAGAGATCTTCTTGATACAACTTCATGGTAGCAATAAAATCACATACAAAGCACTATTAGGATTGGGAGAATTTTATCAACTCGTTCCACCCCTCAAGCAAGGGCATGATACAAAAAACCCAATCATTACCTCCAAATCACAAACAATTCCAAATTACGAGAAACTTGACTAACAACGCCAACATCTTGATGCATTTTAAAAGGTAAGGCCTAATATTTAGATAAAACTCTTTTAGTTGGGAGTAACATCGAAATCCAACGGGTTTCAGTGTTATTCAAAATCCATTGACCTCTTGTTTCCACAATGTTGACCAATCCAATGAACTCTTGAATTCTTTTTGGATTATGTGAAAAATATGCATATAGGTCCTTAGATAAGTTCCATGGACTTTCGACTCTAGAACATTCAAGATTGATGACCTTCCAACTAGGTAAACCTTAATAATCCACAAGACAAGGAAAACATTGAGCAACATTGCCAACAATGACAATACATCAACCTTGCAACTTACAACTTGTAAATTGTAAACAATTAAATAAAGAGATAGGATTTAGGATTGTAAACCTTGTTTTTCATTGAAAGCATTCCAAACAACAAGGTTGAACACTGAAGTTTGCATAATCACAAATGATTTTCCTCGTTTTAACACTTGCCACCAAATCTAAAAACATGGTCAACCATTTCATTGGGTCCGTCACATTACTAAGTTCGATGACTCCCAAGCTTTAACTCGTTTCTCTAATTTTTTGGGCATGAACATTGAATACATTTGTTCAATTTAAATTTTTAAAAATCTAACAGATTATCCTAACATATCATAGATGTGCCATACTCACAATTTCACTAGGAACTTGGAAGTAATGGCGATGGCGATCCTAGTTGGATAGCTAATGATGGCAACAATGATATTTTTGCACTAAACAACAAGCAGCAAATGTTTCTAACTAAGGTTGATGTTTTGGCGAAAAGTAATAACAATAAGATAAGTAGCAGCAACTCTAAAATAATGGAACCATTTGACATTGAAAAGTTTCAAACTCACCATACATGGCAACATTTATTGGGGTTTAAGAAAAATGGTGGGTGAACCCTATTTTGCCTTAGGTAGCCTTTTAACGATTATGTTTTAGTTTTAGCCCTCTTTTTAGGCTATAGATAGAAGGCACAAATTCTAGGTCAAAATCTAACAATATTTGTGACTAAAATAGCCACTAGCTAGGAATTAATGTGACTACATAATTATATCATAGTTGGTTAAATTTGTGTGAAGTGGAGAAAATTTGGCATTTTTAAAAATTGAAAAGTGGTTCCAATGGTGAGTTTTCATTGCAAATGTACACATAGTGGCTACAATAAGTGTAATGGAAAACATTAGTGACATGTGCATTGTTATGGAAATGCATTTGGTTATGGGTATTTTCCAAAAGGAGTACATTTGGTTACATGAGCAACCAACAATAGGCTAGTTAACAATGATGCCTAGGATTTAATACCAAGCTAATGTTGGTTTCACCCATTGCTCTAGATAAGTTATTGAACATGTTACAAATATTTGAATTGTGAAAATGGACATGCAAACTTATATCACTCACATGTAAATAAATATCTTTAACAACAATTGTTTACAATAGCCATATCCTAGGTGGAAGGTGTATAGTGATTTTGTAATAAACAATTCATCAACCTTTTGAAATTTGACGGGGATTTGAACCCCAACCCCCAAAAGGCTGCTATCCATTATCGCTCAAGCCGTAACTTGCACCCAAAACCTTGTAAAAGGACAAGCCCATGGTACATACCTTTGAATTTAAAACAAAATCAAAATCTTTAAAAACAAAGGTCAAAGAAGGATTTTCTTTTGCATTGGCTTTATAAATTTTTAATGTTCATAAATCATCATCATTATTATTGTATCATCATACATTTTAATCTGCTATCTACTACCAAAATAAAATTACAAATCTTAACAAAAGGCACAAATTAAACCTCTTCTTACTCCCATGCATACCAAACTTTAAATGTTATATACTACACCAGATGCGTTCAAGTTCATTTTGTGTTTCATTAGATTTTGATTGAATTTGAACAAATTTACCATGGTGAAAGTAGACAACCCATTTGCAAATGGGGATGAGTTGTTAGGGACAATTGAATTCATTAATAGTTAATTGAATTCACCAGTGGTTATTTAAATTCACTAATAATTAAATCATTAATAATCAATTTAGTAATAATACATTAAAAATTTTAAATAATTAATTTACTAATAACTAATTGCAAACCTAGGTTAAATACCTAGGAACATGTATTAGGCTACCTATCTTAAGGCTTTTAGCCCACCAACTTAGGGTGCAAAATGTGAAGGTTTGAACCTTTCACTTCCATGTTAAAAAATAAGTCTTTAACCATTGAATCGTGTTATTAATGCCATTCTTTTTTACCCTAGGACATTCCTGGCAATTTTTGATTATCCTACCATAAATTATTCTACATTATTTTACCATAGGTAATTTTTTTGCAATTTTTTTTCGCATTTTTTGGTTATTTTACCATAGGTTATTCTAAGATATTCTATCATACACCATTGTTGGCTATTTTACATTATTTCAGCATAGGCTATTGGTGGCTATTATATTAATGGCTATTATATTGGTGGTTATTTTATTGGTGGCTACTGGTAGCTATTTTATTCATGGCTATTGGTGGTTATTTTATTTAAACTATTGATAGTTATTATATTGTAGGCTATTAGTGACTATTATATTGGTGGTTATTGGTAATTATTCTATTGGTGGCTATTTAATTATAAGTCCTTATTAGTTATTTTAGGTTATATTACCATAATATATTATTGACTATTATTGATTATTCTATATAAGTTATTTTTTGTTATTTTAGCTTATTTTGTTGAAAAATATTATTAGTTATTCTATGTTATTTTAACCTATTATTAATTATTCTATGATATGCCATTTTTGGTTATTTTAGAGTATTATTGGTTATTTATAGTGGTCTACTTTAGGTTATTCCATTTTAAATTATTATATGCAATTTTTTAATATGTTCTTTTACCTTAAGTCATAGTATTTTATTTTAAATCATTTTAAATGATTGTACCTTAAGATAAAATAGATTATAATAATTTATAATAAATTAGGTTATAAGTTAAAATAATTAAAGTAACCTAAAATAACATAAGGTATATTATAAAATAACCTAAGTATTTAAACAACAACATAAAAAAAACTTATTTACCATAGTAAATTATAATTGTTGATCATGTCAATTAGTATTGAAACATGATATTTACATAATGACCTTATAATGTAATAACTTTAACTAGGGTGAAATCATTAACATGCAATGAACCTATTTCATTTTTGAGGTCCCATAGTGATTTAAGCCGCTAAAATGCACTCCCCTTTTGTACTTGTGCATATTCCAATTGCATAGGATAACAAACCAAAAAATCAAGCAAATAGAAATTCAAGAGTTTGAAGCAAGCAAACCAAATGGAAATTCAAAAAAAATTCAAAGCTAAATAAACTATATATTTACAAAAGATGCATCAAAATGGTGGAAGTGGGCACATCCTTAGGCTATGATTTCCCACCTAGATTTACAATCCACTTAAATTTGTAATTAACCTTTAATGAGCTTATTATTATGACTCATCTATGCATCCACATAATATTGAAACTTGTTATGCCATTTGCCAGTGGTGTCCTCGTAAGGCAAATTTTGAAGTGTAAAAACTTATTGACTATAAAATTTGACTACTAAATCCAAATGAATTTTCAAACCTATTCCACAACTTGTTATATCATGAATTTGATAATTTTGAAAATATGTTTTTCAATATAACACATAATTTGGATAATATTAATTTTAACAAGTTTCATATATTCAAAGAACTTATGGTTAAAGATGGTGGATGTAAAATGATTCTATTAAAGTTTAGTGATTGGGTTCAATTTATTGCCTTCACACAAGAATGGTCTAACATTGTGAACCATGGCCATCTTGAATTTTTTTTGATAATCAATATTTTGAATTGACAACAAAACAAACACAACTTTGCCACAATCATAATTATTTTAAAATTAAATAGATATAATTATAATATTTATTTATTTATTTTTATATTTAATTACTTGAAATTATAATTATAATAATTTCAATCCCCAAAAAAACCTTGGTTCTCAAATGCCTTTAGAAACAGTTATTACAACACACAGACACACATATACTTATATAATTATGTAGTTAATATTGCTAGCTACTTTGCAATTTTATTATTATTATTATTATTTTAATTATTATTTTTTAACATGCTTTGTATAAAACAAGGGTTATAATATTAGTGTACTAATATACATGGAGGGTGATGAATAGGCTTGTATGTAACGTATGAAGAAAACAATTGCTATGGGCCAATGAAATTGCTGGATTTGGTGATCTTAGAGGTTATGTATCTTTTCCCTTGTGATTTTGGATTTTCAAAAATATATATATTTTTGGGCAAAGCTTACAAAAGTCATCGTATTTTTGGGGAAAAATTCACATCTCACCCTATTTAGACAAAATGAGTTCCTCCTAGTTGCTAGAACTAGGCCAATTTTTTTAATTAATTATTATAATTGTTTGCCTCTTTTTGGTCCACTCAAATTTAATTCACCTTTAGTACATCAACTAAATTTAAATTATAGTGATGTGATGTGATTGATTTGTTTATTTTATCATGCTTTTGCCCTAGTGCATTTGTTCCATTTTTAAAAAATATTATTTAATAGCTCAAAGCATTTAATTCTCTATCTTGAAGCAATGTTGAGGTCCTTTCCACCTTCAACACAAGTCACTTCCTTGAAAGGGTTAGTATTTGGTTCTAAGGAAAAAGTCTTCATTTGTGCCAATTTTGGTCATAACTACAAACTTTTTATTTTAAAATCTTTGAGCTTTCTTTTGTCAAAGTGTCAAGAGTGTGTTTTCATCTATTAAATATGCAAACATTTGAGCATAAGAAATTAATTTTCTACAAAATGAATTTGTACCTACAAAAATTTCCTTTACCCAATTTTGGATTTTCTTATTTTCTTGGAGGATTACCTAATTGGGCTAGCAATTATGAATGACAAATACGGATGAAGAACATGATGTCCAACATACTATTGAGGTTGGAAATTTTGCAAGTGACTAACTTTGAAGTGAAGATTTAAATGTGAGGTTGAAGATGACAAATTTGGCAAAAATAGTCACCACAAGCAAAAATTTATACAAACCCAAATGCAAGTGCCCAAACACAAGAAGTCAATGCACAAAAGGAACAATTCTTATTCTATCAACAAAATTCATGTGCCTAGGACTTTGGAGACAACATGGCCAGCTTTGAATCTTGAAAGCCATTAATTTGTTATGTCTCAATTAAATAACTAGCATGGGGAAAAAATGTTTGTTGAATACCCAACTTTCATTTAAAAATTTGTATAATTGTGTTTGGTTTTTTGTTTTAAAATGTGATGTTGTTTTGACCCATGAAATATTATGAACCATGAAGTCATACTTAATCATCTTTTTTTCTCACCAATTCATAATTATATGCATATAGGTATCAAATAATAGAAGCATACCAATGACACCACATGGGCTCACAAATTGGACAAAATTTACAGACTCTACTACTCCTTGACAACAATTTTGAAACTAACCACAAATAATACATATAAGAGTCTTTTTAGTTGTGAAATGAAGTTTAAAATGTCAAACCAAGGTTTGTACTAGTAGTGTTCATATGAGTTTTCTTTTCTTTAAATTTTAAATCGGGAATTGTCTTATACTTTTTTTTTAAAAATCACCAATTGTTGTGGTTTTTTCCTATTTTTTATTGACTTCAGTTTTTTATCATTTTCCTTTCAAATGGAAATTTTAGATAATTAATTGCTCTTTTGAACACCATGTTGGCACAACTATTTGCATTGTTCTTCAAGTGAAAATGCCCATTCCTACTTGTTTTATGGATGTCACAAGTAGACATTAATGAGTGACCCCTAATAGATTCCTTGAAAGTCTTTGAAAGTCATGATAAGTGTCATAAACTTAGGGTTCAATCATGGCAACCATGATAAACTTAGATAGTTGATGAGAACCGAGTAATGTAGATGACAATCTAGACCTCATCCAATACAATCTAGTTAAACGGATGACTAGATAAAGTACATGCAACCCATTATACCCAAAACCATTTTAATGCATAATATTATCTTCATATGCCTTTTGATGCAACATGACACCTCTAAAGTTCACAACATCTAATGGTCCAAACCATGTGAAGAGTTATAGTTAGAGTTACAACCTACATGCATAATAGGTATCATTTGATCCTCTCTCTCTCTCTCTTTCTCTCTCCCCCACAATATCACTCCCCTAAATTGTGGAAGAAAACTTCACCACAAACTTGACATAAAGGCAAACAAAGCACTTTCCATGTGCACATTCATGCATTTTTTTTGCCTTGATATGCGAGTTTGGGGCATTGCCTCGGGGCCATGTATTCATGGCCCAACTTCTCTTTGCTAAAAGAAGCAGGTTCGAAAGTTGAGTGCCTCAAATTGAGTGAAACCAATAGCCACCAGCACACCATGCATTGGAAGCCCATTATAACTCGGTTGTGGATGAACACAAATTGAGTTGGCATTAGGTTTCACCTCGGTGACCTATTTTGTATAGTATATAACATATGTAAATAAGAAGGTAGAAAGTATAATAGATGGCTACTAGGTAAGTAGATGAATGTAAATGGTTGGTATACATTACAATAGGTCGGTGCTAACCTAGAAAGGTAACTGGAACTGAATGGAAAAGAGTTTTCTGTTCACCCACCATTCATCCATTCATTCATCCATCATGGTGCACTTTGTGACTGTTGGTTCATTCTGGCCCTAAAATCATACTAGACCTAGAATGTGTTGATCTAGGTCTAGTATGTTGATTTTTATTAAAATAAAATTTCCCAAAGAAAATAATTTGAGAAGGAAAATAGAGAGTAATTCAAAATATTCAGGATTAATTTTTTGGACGCAGAATCTTCAACTTGACGGAGCGTGTGTTGAAGCTACCCCACCCCCCGCAAAGGATTCTTTTGGGGGAAAAAAAAGGCTGCAAAGTCATCGATGGTCATCGTTTTTGGCTTGGGCTAACACCACCTCCGTATCCTTTTATTGGTGTTTACACATCGATAGCATTGGTTTTTTTTTGGTTGCTAAATTTCACACCTCGAGGACAACAACAAAAGGAATGAATGCCAATGGTACGAAGGATTCTTTTGCCAAGAAAACAAAAAAGCTTCAAAGTCACTATTGGTCAAGATTTTTGGCTTGGTTTAATACCACCTCTCTAAGAGGATGTACTAGTGTGTTTTTTGGTGGCTAAATTTTACACCTCAGCAACAACAACAACCAAAAAACCTAGTGCAAAGGGTACAAAGGTTTTTTTGGGGGGAAAAAAAAAAACCTCCAAAATCACCATATTTTGAGAGTAAAAAAAGTTTGAAATTGCCATATTTAGATAATATATTCCTCCTATGGGTCATCAAAACAAATTAGGAGTTTTTTCCTTTTTTTAAAATTACTTTCCTATTTGAGCACTAGCCAAATTTGTCTCATTCCTCTTGTCGAGGATCCTCCCAAGTACACCTATCTCACAAAAAAAGAAAAAGAAAAAACACCACACCCAGGTGGTATGTACATGTTCACTCAAAGCCCTAACGCACAATTGGGTATTTGCATATTTGATCACAAGCAAGTGTGTTTTTTGAAAAAATTTAGAGTTTAGGGTTTAGGGTTTTTGAGCTTATAATAGTCTCCAATCTACTACTACTACCACCATAGCCTATGGTCAGTTTCCACATCGACAAAATGAATTTTTTTAAAAAATTGTCAAAAAATAAATTCGCTTTAAAATTTGAATATTTCGCCCCCCCTCCCCCCATCATCTCCTATAATATTGTAATATGAGTAGTGAAATTATTCAAAATATAACCTATGATAATTGTGATGATTTTCAACATGTCACAAAATTTCATTACGATTTTGAGGATTATTTAATGACAAAACTGACCTTCAGGTAAGGTATAGGTACACACAAGAAGAAGAAGAAGAAGAAGAAGAAGGGTCTCCCTTCAAAAGGGTTTGAATGTTTTCAAGAAAATTTGGGCCCACATACGAAGAGAATTAAAAGCCCTATTTGTCGTGTGCAATTAGCAACACTCAAATATTCAAATTTTCCCCTCTTGAATATTCAATGTTCATGTTACTTTCCTATTATGAAATGTCAAAAACATTTATATTTATTATTTAATGTCAAATGGGTTTAGGTAACCCCAAAAAGCTGAAAAGATATATCTCCTTTCCTTTTCATGCGACACTCATTGTTGGTGGGCCTTGTAGGGAGGCAACCTTGAGGCTTGAACCTCTCTTGTCTCTCTTCCCAAAGAATGGAGAGCTATTTTATATACCTAAAAAAGGACTTTTTAGTAAATAAAAAGTTGAATGTACGAGATGTGCACATTTTGCCCTCCAAATTTGGTAAGTAGCCTTCCAACGACAATATTAACATAACAATATAACAAGGTCTACTTTACATCAATTGTGACACTCGTTTTTTTGGTTGAATAAGGCATATTTTGACAAAGTCGTGGTTCATTCCATTACGCATTCATGATATAAAACTTTGTGATTTCCATTCATTTTTTTGTATTAATCATATATGGTGTTTATCGTAAATTTGACATTGACGTAATATGTAATATTTTCAACCTTCAATTCTGAGAGCCTATGGCTATAAGAAAAGTCATATTCTCTACTTTGAGTCTAAAGGTGTTATTTTTGCAGCATTTCTATAAATAGTTTTCATAGAAATGTTGAAATTTTCAAAAAATAATTATTCAACAAACATGGGTTGAAACTTGAAGCTATCCTTCACAATGGTAGCCAAAGTTTTCTGGGGAGCTATTGAGAAGTTCATTTGTTTTCTCTTAAGATTGACACACACACACACAAGAACAATTTGTCGTTTTTCGTCAACTACAAATCACTTAGAAAACAAGATTGTGAACAAAAGCAAGGCAAGCGTGCAAGTTGCATCGTCCAGCAATGAACATACTAATATTTTTCATCCATCCACCTCATGTGATGAAAAGCAATATCCTTATTCATCCACCCTTCCTTTCCGTACCCACTAAGTTTTTTCCATAGTTTGACATTATGTGATTATTCTTCCCAATTCATCCACTCTACTTCTAGTAAGATACATGATTTGGTTTTGAACCAACATCTTTTCATACCTAATCAGATTTGGAAGAGATTAAATTATTTTTTATATTGTCAATATTTTGAAAATTTCATTGCCCAAAGTGTTGGAATTTCAAAAGTTTGAGTTGCTTAGTGCAAAAAATTGTGGAAACCTAAAAGGTTATAAGCATTGGTTATTAGCATACTCTTCCATCTTTTCTTCTTCATTCACGCACTTATAGAATATGCTATAGTTGGTTGATAATATGGCCTCAAACTTTGGTGAAGAATGCACTACTAAAATTGCAAATGTTTTGACAAATATTATTGTGTAGACATCAAAATCTCACACAGGGTCAATATGGAATCATCCATGTGTCATACTACAATCCACTACCTTTTGAAGTTTGTCAAAGTGGATGGAAACTAGTTGACATCCTCATTCTATTGAAATATTAAATCTGTTTATAGTGCAAACAAAAAAGTCAAAAAGTATTATGTTTCATGTCAAAGTGCATGTTGATAAATTAATTAATTAATTAATTAATTAATTAATTAAGCCCCCACATAATCAAATAAAAATGATTTTACTAGGTATTGTTCATGACAAAACCTCCATTACTTTTGGACAAGGCAAAAAGTATGCATTCAAGTTATCAAGGTATTCACTTAACATATTTAGGTCTTCGGCATTTCAAGTTTCTGAGGATTCATGTATTGTGGTTTCATCTCTTGTTCATTTTCATTGCAATTATTTTTAATAAAAAAAATCCATTGATTTGAATGTTGTTGAAGGTGCATATTACAAGGTTTAAACTCCATGTTAGATTTTACAACATTTTATTTTAAAGAAAGTTTCCTTTAAGAAGCTTTCTTAACTCTTTGTCATTGATCACAAATAGTTGGTTACCAAAGTTATGACAAAGGAAAGAACAAAACTTGATGGCGCTAACGAGGGCAAAATATTATCTTAAAGAAAAGAAAAGAACATGAGATTATCCAAAGGAAACACTATCAAAACTACAAACATACATTGTTAGGATTATTGGTCAAAATATGATTGAAGTTTGAAATATTGTCAAAATTAAATCCACTTGATGCCTTTTGAAAGTTATCAAAATAATCATAAGATATTGAGGGTTGCATGCCCCAAGAAAAAAAAATCATATTCTAAACTAGATATTCGATCATTGAAAACACAATGTAGATGAAATCTTTGTGTTGACATTAGGAGCTTGACTTGACAAGAGCTATAAGATAACATTAATATACTTTGGAATGGAAAATTTGAAATATTGGGATAAATCCATGGAATGGAGTAAATTAAAATTTGTCCAAAGGTTACAATTTTCAAAGTAATAGAATTTGACATGGTTTGGTAGTGGTAAATGGGCACAAGAAAATTAAAACAAGCCAACAACATTATTTTTAAAAAAGACTACATGTCTTTTTGTCCAAAAATGTTTTTTCATACGAACAAATTTTTGAATTATTTTTTAAATTTTTTTTATGAAAAATGTATATAATTGTTTAGGTACATGACATTTTATTTTATTTTGAATAAAGATGTATTTTTTGAAAATAAATCAATTCCTTGTAAATTTTATGTTTCATTTTTTTAAATCATAACAATTTTAAATCATAACCAAAAATTAATTTTCTTAAAAATTTATGTCTTCTTGTATAATAAAGTAAAATTCTTTTTAAAACATCATGTACATTATATCCCATTTATATGTGATAAAAAATATTTGAAGTTTTAAATTTTAGAAAGTTCTTTGAATTTTTAAAGTTTTAAAATTTCATATATTTTTGGGTACGAATGTTTTTTGAATGTGGCAAATAGGTGTTTATTTTCTTAATTTTTTTCCCATCAATTTTGTTTTATTATATGGGTCCTTTTAATAGTCCTTTGCAAACCTGATTCAAGCTGATGTAATAGATATTCATTTTTAAAGGTCCTAAAATGAAATTTAAACTTAAAATTTTATCAAATGGATTTTTGATTTGAATTCCTTGATATTCATATGAATGGGAAAGGACCAAATTGTCATGATTGTCATGGTTTTAAATGATAAAACATAAATATTTTTTCAATCTTGACTATTTTTTGTTATTTTTTAAATTATCCTACTCAAGTAATAAATAATTCAACCTTAACTTTTCTTATTTGACCCTATTGTATAGTTAAGGTTACCCTTACCTAAGGAGGGTAATTGTTTTGAAGAGGTTATACAAAGGATATATGCCAAAAACATTAGATAGCATATATGCATTTACGTACCTTGCAATGCATGTGGTTATGATGGATTTTTTCAAATTATGGTGACAAATTATTGAAATATATTTGGTTTTAACATTTTAATTTTATTCATTACATACCTTGAAAAATATTCTCTCCATTGTATGCTCTTGGAACTCTTTTACATTTGACAACCATGAGCCAAAAATGCTTTAAATATATTAGAATTATCCATAAAGTCACGGTGTCTTTGGGCTTGCTTTCACCCCTATACCCTCTTTCAACAATATCTGTCATGAAACACATAGAAAATTTCTTCAACACACTAAAGTGAGTGTGAAAGCCTTTTTCTACATTTGTTAAATTCTTGGTATAAAATCCAAGATAAATGACACCCAAGGTAGTCATAATTTCATGAAATAACATTTAAGCTTTAAAACAAGAATATGAACTACCCCTTCACATTCCTCTTTTACCTTGTTGATTGATTGTTGGAAGGTAGCTTTGGTGATAGGTTGCAGTCCTCTTACACCAACAACAAAATGGTAAAAAGGATATTTGCCCCCAACAAATGAAAAAAATGAGATATTTAACATCCATTCCACCACTTAGGTTAGAAAACCAACTCATGGGATAGGTTGCATTAGTTAGGGTCTCAATAAAATATAAGTTGTCAAAAGTTGGATCTTCAAATTTGGCATAAGGATCACAATAAAGTTTATACAACTATGCATGGGCCGATTTGACAAAATCCACAAAGTTGTTAATAAATAACTATTTATTTATGCAATTTTGATTACAATTGTACCTAGTCCAACAAAAGAAGGATATATGGGAGCCTCAAAATGAATTCAATGTCACACAATGCATTCAATTTCTTTAAAACACCTTGTTCTTTGGATTTTAGGCATGCATCTTGACAATAAACAAATGGTACTTTGCATAACCATGTTTCACTAAAGAGAACATGGAAGTTCACTTAGTTAAACATTTCAAAGAAGCTTATTGCCTTTGGTGTTTAGTAAATCAATGAGCTTTTGAAATTCTACAAACATTTTTGGGTTGTGAGCAAAAATGCATATAGCATTTGCAAAATGCCTTTTAATCAACATATGAGACCCAATTTTGATAATGTGACCACTACCAAGTTTATTTTGTGAGTGAAGTAATTAACTCCACTCAAAAACAAATAACCCTGGAAGGGAGACAGGACATCAAAAGCCATTTCAAAATTTATTAGGTTACCAAGAGTCTATTTCTCCTAAAAATATAATTTTTCTTTTGGGTACATAATTACAATTGAGGAATAAGCATGTGACTGAAAAAATCAGGATAGATTCTTTGAGTTTGGGAACAACCTTTTTAGGTGATGTTTAGTGGCAATCATCCCAAAAACAATTTAGCATTCATGGCTACAAGTCATTGGAAAACTTTCAAAACAATAGAAAATCTGAGAGGAAAACGTGACTATTGTCACAGTTTGACTAATAACTCTCAAAGTTCTTTCAATTGGTCCATGCTTGACGCGTAAAGAGTTCGGTGGAAAAACATAATGAAAAGCTACTGCTATACATAATGGACAGTTTTACAGGGTTTTGATGATATAGATATCTTTAACCGCAACCAAAAAGATGAAACCCTGCTAAACTTTATAAAAAGAAAGCACCCAAGAAAGAGAGAGAAAAAAGAAACAAGAGGCAAGCACCAAAGTCCAGGCAAGCAAGAAGCCCAAACAAGGCGGGCCACGAGGAGAAAAGGGTACCACTAAGAACAGAACCCTCCACCAGTCGCATGAAGCATATCAACAACCAAAAGACTTGACCCAATAAGAGTTAGCTGGGAAAACATAATGAAAAGCTACTGTGATAAATAATGGAAAGATATCCTTAACCGACTCACTGGCACCAAAAGACACCATTGCATAGAGTACCAACAGATTCCAATGGTTGGTATGTGTGCCTGACAAATGGGTCTCCTTCATGCAAAAGGTTCCAGTACATACAAAATACTGTTCATAGCTCTCATAGCATCTCCACGGGTGCTCAGTATGTCACTCTGGATAATAAATTGATATGTGTAAGTTTCGCTGTTATTTTTTGGGCAACCTGACCAATAAAACTGTATTTGCATATATGTGGGACTACTAATAGCAAACCACCTGGACCAATCATTATGATCGACCAATGAAAAATACTGATCCGCAGTCAGGTCCAATTTATTACGCTCATTTTTGGAGGTGGAGAACTGTGTTGCACCTTTTACCAACCACGCCCCGCTACACAAATTTGGTGCACAAAACCGAGTTTCCTGCACTAAACCGTCACTTTTTCACTTTTTCGCAACGAATTAGACTCTCTGGAAACACATACTGTGCACCTGTGGAGATGCTCTCAGTGGAAAAAAAGAGATACCGCCATAAATCTAAAGTGGTACCAACAAACACGATCGGATGGTCATGGTGATACCGACAATAACTTATCGGATGGTCATGGTGGTACAGACAGAAACTTATCCAATGGTCATGGTGGTACCGATAGAAACTTATCGGATGGTTATGGTGGTACCAACCAAAAATTATCGGATGGTCATGGTGATACCGACAAAAGCTTATTAAACAGTGATAGCATCGAACGGTCTTCCTGCTTCCCACTGACGGGAAAGTGTTTTGGCTGGCAACTAAATTTGGCATACCCATGAGGAGCTCACATTGGATGAGGTGGCACACCCCTCCCCAAATGCATGGAACACCAACCATCCCACCTCCAATCTATGTAGGGACTTGAAGAATTTGTACAACTTTGGGCCTTTGGTTGAGGATTTTGGGCATGGCTCCCAAGTGTGTGATGTGTCCCAACTTTGGGTCTTTGGTTTCTGATTCCTAAAATTGAACCTTGGTTGGGAAATTTCAAAGGCTTTTTGACATTGGGTCAACTCATTTTGCTAAGTTTTTTGGAAATCTTTGCCAAATTTTCAGTATCAAAAATTTGAAAAAGAAACCAAAAAAACACTCTGGCTATCATGTGTCACATGAACAAATTACAATTGCTTTGTAGTGGGTTTAACTGAGGAATTGCATAACTTTTATCACATTATGTTTTTCCACCTGACTGTGTATTTTATTCCAGTTTTATGCATTTGATACTTTTTCATTTGACATGTACCATAGCTTATTTGATGTGAACTGAAACCACAAACTCTTTGCAAAATGGCCATGAATCCCAATTACACAGACTCTTTTCCACTAGCATTTTTTATAAAAAAATTAGTGAAGGAAAATAAAATAAAAAAATTGGAAATGAAGTTAGTTTTGGGGGTTTCAATCACCAAATTCATCCCAAAAAAAATAAATCTATATTTGGTTTAACTAAGTAGCCAAAAACATAAAATAATTAGTGTTATCCATAAAGTCACCCTGTCTTTGGGCCTCCTTTCACATCCTATCCACCCTTTCAGTGGTATCCCCAAAGTAATGAAAATGTGTTAAATCTTGGTATGAAATATTGAAACTCAGCATTTAATGCACAAGGTTCGAAAACAATTATAGTAGTTGTAGATAGAGGTAGGAAAAGTGAAAATATGTGGAGTGGCTAAGGAAAAAAGGGCACACAGGATGAAACTCAGTTTACCACCAAGATTGATGGATTTCTGACTTTGAAGCTCCGTTAAATGCTAATGTACTTTTTTGCACGTTTTAAAAAAAAAAACAATTCTCACCCGTGTTTGACCAAACTCAGGGTTCTGGTGCTATGTTTTCCTTACTTGAGCGACAACTCTATTTGAAAAAGAATGAGGTGTGTCTTCTTTCTCCAAACTTCAAACTTGCATCCAAATAAACAAAAATAAGAAACACTTAATTTTTATTATACAAAATAATAAAAAAAGAAAAACACATAAAAATAAAAAATAAAAAATAAAAAATAAATTCTTTTTAAAAACTAAAACATGAACCAAACATTGTTGAAATAATACACCTGTGCATTAGGCACTGGGTTCACACTAATCATCATTATTACATATAGTAAAGGAAGAATGGTACTGACAATGAAGCCGGTCGTGAAGCCGCGCATGGACAGCCTACACTTTCTTACTATTATATTCACATAGTAGTGTACTCTGGGACTCCAGAGATCTTGCACTTCCAGTTGAATGGTGGTACGTACACACACAACTGCTCACACACAGTGATGACCGTGAGTTTTGAGTGATCGCTAAGTGGTGTCAAAATATTAATTCAGTTAGTCTCCGTGTCTGTGACGAAGGTTTTGAGGGGTGGGGGAGGGAAAGACCGGTGAAACAGTGGGTGACAGGGGGCCCAGCAGGGGGCGGGGCCAGCACGGGGCGGGGGGGCCAGGCAGGGCGGGGGGTGTGTGTCAGGGAGGAGAAGCAAATTTTCTTTTGATTTTCCCACCTTCCTTCCTTTCCCTCTTCCTTTATGTTTTTCCTCCCCACTTTCCTTGGTATGTTTTATGTTCCCTTATGTTTCCAAATAATTCCCAATAGCACCATTTTTCGACAAAAAATATCACAAATGATTTTTCAAAATGTTTTACCTTTTTTACATAAGATTTAACCTGGATGTGAAAAGCAGGTGCCTCTTCCTTGTCAAGTAAGTATTTGAAGGGAGAGGATATACCAATGCCCACTACCACTTTTTACAACCGTCAACACTGACGTGGGAGATTAATCCTCTTAGGAAAAATTAGAATACACCAAGATAAGTGAGATTTCCCGGGTCCTGGCGGCCTGATTTTGTATGGCCTCCTCCGCCGTCGGATTTACCACCTATCTAACGTCTCTGCTGACACGTCTACATGAATTGGTACGTAATAGCAAGCTAGCTTAACTGTAACGTGTTCTCCGTCTTTCCGTTAAATCTTGTCTTTCCTATAATCATCGCTTCCCCTTTCCTCACCGTCTTCACAAATTCGTGCCTGACCTCCCTAATTGGCATGCTTCTATTTTTAAATAGACGGACAACGGGACGGATGAAATATCCGTCCAGCTGGATGACGAGACGGATGGACGGATTCAGGGGAAGCAAATTTTCTTTTGATTTTCCCACCTTCCTTCCTTTCCCTCTTCCTTTATGTTTTTCCTCTCCACCTTCCTTGGTATGTTTTATGTTCCTTTATGTTCCCAAATAATTCCCAATAGTCGGATATATGACACTGACATGGGAGATTAATCCTGTTAGGAAAAATTAAAATACACCAAGATAAGTGAAATTTCCCGGGTCATGGCGGCCTGATTTTGTATGGCCTCCTCCGTCGTTGGATTTACCGCGTAGATTTAACGTCTCTGCTGACACGTCTACATGAACAGGTACGTAGTAGCAAGCTAGCTAGCTTAGTTTAGACGGATGACGGGAAGGATGAAATGTCCGTCCGACTGGATGACGGGATGGATGGATGGATTCAGGAGAAGCTGACCAAATGGATGGATTTAAGCCCCGTGCATAATGCACAGGTGTGTGTATTTGACGGTACATATTACAAAATTACAACTACAAACTACAGGTCCAAAACCTCTTTATATACAACATTTCGCATGTATCTATCGAGACCCTGGCGGTTGAAAATCTTGACGTTTGCACTACTTGTGACTCGTGAAATAGCAACATACAGCTAACCATGGGAATAGACTGAAGATGGCAAATATACCCCAACGTTGTTGAATGTCTAACCTTGATTCTTGTTGATTGTGATTGCAAACGCCACTCGAATTGGAAATTGACGACGATGTAAAACAAATGGCCAATTAGTCTCGAAGGGGGACATGATGATGCAGGGTATGAACACACGTTTGCCGATATTGTTCCCTGTGATGATCTCCGCTTCAATGACACACTGACCCAATCTTTTGACAATCAACCTAGTACCATTACACAATCCTATTGATTGATTGAGATTGCGCAACAAAAGAATCGGCACGCCCACTTTGAGTTGCAGCTCATGATTTGCAATACTGCTGAATCGCAAAGTGTTTAGAAATTCCACCGAATACAATGAATCCATTGAAACTCCTGTAGCAACAATTGCACCTTCTTCTGTTAGAGTCAAAGAATTTGCGGTCAGGTACATGTGCGATTCTTCAGATAGCGATTCTAAAATTGCATTGTTGACTCCATCAACGTCAATATTTTCAACTGACCTTTCCATCCAAATTTACTTGGTTTTTTATAATTTATTTGAATTTTGAGTGATAAAAATCACTCAAATTTCAATACCTCCCACATTCTAAGTCCAGAACTTATGGAATGAATAAATTCCATTAAATCCTGCTCATCAAGATCTTTCCAAGGCACATCTCATCAAAGGCACATCTCAATCTGTCTGAAATTATTAATTATGATGTAATTTAGTTTTTAGTGAAAAAATCTTTCAATATTTAAAAATTCTTACATTCCAAGTCCAAATGCTACAGACCTTCTACGACTAAACATTTAAACCCACTAAAACACCACTAATTACACTAAGTGGTGACCGAGGTTGTCACCACTAGAGGATGAAAAAAATAGTTAACTTAGAGGTTGTCACAACCCGAGGATGAAAAAAAATAGTTAACTTAGAGGTTGTCACAACTCGAGGATGAAAAAAAATAGTTAACTTAGAGGTTGTCACAACCCGAGGATGAAAAAAAATAGTTAACTTGGAGGTTGTCACAACTCGAGGATGAAAAAAATAGTTAACTTAGTGGTAGAAGGTCTGAAAACCTTTTATCATTGCATGGATTAGGATGGATGAGGAGTCCAGCTTTGATTAAAGCATGATTGCTGAGTTATGCATGCTAACAAAGCCCTTTTTTTGGGTGACGTATGGAAAAAGTTCAACATCTTGATAAGATTGCAATTGCACAAAACAAATGGTGACAACCCGAGGATGAAAAAAATAGTTAACTTAGAGGTTGTCACAACCCGAGGATGAAAAAAAATAGTTAACTTAGAGGTTGTCACAACTTGAGGATGAAAAAAAATAGTTAACTTAGAGGTTGTCACAACTCGAAAATGAAGAAAAATAGTTAACTTAGAGGTTGTCACAACCTGAATATGAAAAAAAATAGTTAAAGTAGTTAACTTTGTAGTGGTAGAAGGTTTGAAATGCTATGAAACCAAGCCAATGCACCCCTACTTGTGGAGAGCTTTTCAAAAGTATCCTACCTACAACTGATGTTCAATTTACTTATTTTAGAAAATGAGGTTTGTCAATTTCAATTTCAATTTCAATTTTTTGAAATTTCAACAATCGAAGAATAAGTATGCAAAGTACACTTTGTGTGTGTATTTGTAATAGTAACATGATGGTTTTGTAAAAATTTGTTGAAGTATGGGACTTGTTGTAATGGGATGCATATGTTTCCATGTCCATCAAATGCCATATGAATATACCAAATAACCCATCTAACAGACATACTAGAGGGATCTAGAGTCCACTAAATTATATTAAAGGCAAATCCGATATTAACACCTTATCCTAAGATCTCCTTGGAACAACTCCACGAGGCAAAAAAAGGAAGAGTCAAATCTCCTATGAACACAAGTGGTGGAAATTTGACTTGGATAATTGTTGCTTGGAAACAAACGAACTAAAGCATAGATAAGATACTACATCAAGTTTTGGAAACAAATTTTCCTAAAAAATGGCGCTCAATAACCAATTGAACTTTTGTTTAGTCTTTGTCCAAACCAATGTTGTGCCTATAACTGTCAATAACTTTATATACATGTAAATCCTATGTAAGTGTAAATCATACACAACACTTGTAATGTATTGGGGAATATACGTGTAAAGTGTACATATTAGATATGTTATTCCCTTAGTCTATACACTACACCTAAATTTGCAATCCAAATTAGTTCCTTATGGTTCCATCTCAAAGCTCTTAGTTTTTTTTGTTGCAACGGATCACTTTGATTTGGCCCCTCTTTTAAAAAATTCTACTACTTGTAATGCTCCCTAGATAAAATATTTTACTATTATTCCAGTACTGCAAAAGAGCTTTCCTCTAGCCCACTTATATATAATATAAGCCCAAGCTTTTGGACAAAGGTTATTTGGGGGGGGGGGGGCCAAAAACAATGGCTCTCCGAGAATATCTTGGGTGTATATTCTTTGGTGCATCATGGGCAGTGATGCTCTCAGAGAATATCTTGGGTGCATATTCTTTGGTGCATCATGGGCAGTGATTTTTTTTGGGAAAAATTCACCGAAACAAAGCACTTTCTTTTTAAGGGAATATTTTGTTGCAAATTTCTTATTTTTAAAAGCAATTCATCAATAAACGGCCATAAATTGGTTGTTTGAGGAAAATGTAGCCACACACACACTCATAACTATTGATTACAACTTTTAAGAGGTTTTTGAAAATGTATCCCCAGAACAATCTAAAACTGTATGGGAATTCTTTTCACCCTACCTACATCAGGATTTTTTTTTAGTTATTTAATTAGTTTTGCAATAAGCCACTTTAATTGGTCCATCACCAAAATAAATTCCAGAAAAGAGGCAACCCCCCACCACCTCCCCCCAAAATAAAGTTGTATGCATTTATATTGTTTTACACAGCTATGTACAATTGTGTAAGTGTATTAGTTTTACATTTACACTTGCACAATTTTACAAAACATAAAAATGACTTATTAGGCTTAACAATTATGCTTACATGTCTCAGTTTACACGTTTACACTTATGTAAGTGGGTGGCCTTATACCCTTACACAAAGTATATAAAAAGTCCATTATTTCATTTAGACTTACACAAAGTCTAAGTCCTAATCCATACTCACATACAACACTGATCCAAACCAAAGACTAGAATTATTGTGGGCATACCTATGGTTTTTATTATTTTTTAAAATCATTCATGTTCTCCATGACTATGGCTCTTTTCTAATTTGGAAAAAATATACAGAGCGAAATAATTCATTAGTACTTTGTTTACTATAGGGATTCATAAGACCTATTTCATGAATTATGTCTCTATTAAGAATATGATTCAGAATAACCATTTATCTAGAGAACTAAAATTTTCTTCAACAATTCAATAGTTCAATAATATTTTCTTCAATAATTCCAAAAGAATTCTTTTAGAAAGGTGAAGTGTTTGAGTTTTCTGACAGGAGGTTTTTGGTAGTGGGTTCTGATTTAGGTTTACGAGGCTGCTTGTCCTGAAATTGCCCGGAACCTATCACTGTGGTTTGAACTAATAATTGTGCCCGTCAGGTATCCAAAGTTGTGTACAACAAATCAGCGGAAACTGCCCTGCAATTGGCCTACCCATCATTATCTTACCCCCCCCCCTGCAAACCTGCAAAGTTGGTGGCTCACCAGTTCCTGCAAGGACGCAGCTGTTGCAATTATTGTCATATGTAGTTAAGCGCATGGCTCCTTCATTACCAGTTCTTTTGTCTGCCATGCCCTTTTTCTGTGTTTCACACTCACAAAGCTCCCAGCGTTTTTTCTTTTACTTTCACAACACGCCGGCAGACCTGACCTCTTAAGTTGTTGGCACCCCCAAGTCAAGCTCAATGGCAGAGAGCCCAGTTCTTTAGTCGGCCATGCCCTCTTTCCGTGTTTCAAACTTAACATTTTTTTTGTAGTGCCAATTTTTTTTTTAGTCGTTGGATCAATGGCCACTATCGATCGGATAATTTATTTTTTTCAAGTAGCTTTCAAAAGTTTTTTGAATAGACCGAAAAATTCGGTCACCTATTATGGCAACTAAAATTTAAAAGTTGACAATAATTTTTTTTTGATCACCTAGTTTAGTGACATGAAAATTGGATATTCAGTCACCAATCCTTTATTGATCAAATCTATTTTCGGTTGCCATACATAATGGGGGCAACCTTGGTGTAATAAAAAAATTTCTTATGTCAGTCCTAATAGATGCAACTAATGTTTGATGGATGTCGATGTGATGCCCGACACAAAATGGCTATGTCATGTCAATTTTAATAACCCTTGATATTGGGTTACTTCAATTGATATTAATTGCATTCTACCATTGATTTGAACAAGTTTTGTATGATTTATTTTTTCATCAAATTGACCTAATGAACATGTAGTTGCAAAAAGGGAAACCTTTTTTTCTTGTAACTTTTTTTTGAAATCAATTGCATTATTTTGTGCATTAAATTTTAACACTTTTTTAAAAAATTGTATTCAAGACAGTTAAGAACTCAAAAGGAACTTTATAGAACATCCAATGATTAGTAGGGTTTTTTAAAAGCTTTTTATTTTAATCTTTGAATTTTAGGATCACAACAACAAACCATATTTTAACATATTCAAACATTACAAAAATCTAAACTAGTTATTTTTAATCTTGTTTTAATTAGATGTCCTTTTTTGGAACCCCAACCTTGAATGAACCCACTTACTACTAGGTTTTTACTTATTTACCTACCTAGTTATATAAATATTTACAATCTAACCTTACAAAAAGAAAGAAAATTGGTTTTTACAATCAATATTTTCTTTAAATTGATTTCCTAAAATTATATTAATAAATTATTTACTTACCTACCCATTCTACCCTACATTAACCCACTCTAATAGTTAATCACTATGTACCTTATATGAATCAACTTAATTAACTACTTATATGACCTTCCCTATTATATGTATCTATCTATTTTTCTTACTCTAATAATTAATGTGAAATAATAATAATCTATTAATTTACTTGTCCACATTATCTATCTAGTAGTTACCTTATCCTCCTTAAGCGTAATTAGATGTTTCCAAATAATTAATGAATAGACTATTTATTTATTTATTTACCTACCTTACCCTACCCAAACCTAGCTTATTTAATTAATTACCCAACTTTACTGCGATCGACCTAGTTCTACTAATCCTCCCTAATTATATAATTTTCCTTTTGTATTTATAGATAGCTACCTACCATATTTGATTTAATAATTAATGCAAAACATTGTTTATTTATTTACCTAACCACATTATCTAAACATTAGTTATCGTACGCTACTTAAGTTTAGTTTTAAACTTGTTCAAATAATTGATGCATAAGATATTATTTATTTACATACCCTACCTTACTTTGACAAGGCTAATAATGATCTATCCTACCTAACAAACTAGTTATCCTTCCAAACTCTACCTAACTACTTACTTTACTTACGTAAATACTCAATGAAAAATATTAATTAATTAATTATTGACCTAACCCCCTTACCTAACTAGTAATTATCCTACTTTAATTGAGTACAATAAACCTACCCAAATAATTAAAGTATAAAATAATAATAATTTATTTATTTACCTATGTACCTACCTTACTTACTACCTACTTATGTAATTATTTTTTTCCAAATTTTGTGATTGCATATATCATCTGACTACATGTTATTTTTATTACATGTTTCATTTTATTATACCCATGTCTTTTTTTACTAGAGATGTCCATTTTGATTAAATGTCACATTGACCAAATAGCTAGAAAGATCATTTTAGTCAATTAAACTAATCCAAAAAAACATGTCATTTCAATTACTAAAGGCCTTTAGTCAAATTTGCCAAAATTTTAATCAAAATCAACATGCTATTCAAATTGAACAACTTGAAAAGCCATGAAGCCTTATAGTGCACTTTGCCAACTTGCAAAGTTTACATTGTTATTTTGTTAATTTGCCAAATTGACTTTACCCATTGCCAAATCCACTTACCAAATTGCAAAGTTAATAGTGCCCAATCGCTAAGTCCCTTTTGTTAAATTGGTATTGTCAAATTGTTGACTGCACATCCTTAAAGAAATGGTATATCATTTACCCATATATACCCACATTTGATAAGGTATGGGTCAGGGTATACAATTTATCCTACCATATTTATTCAAAATCAATACACCTTATCAAATGCATACCCAAAGGCATATACATTTGAAAAAAAAACCTAGTTCATGACCTTAGATATATATTTAAAATACCCATACTTGAAACCATGTATGTTCTAAAAATTCAATAAATCTTGTGAGCATAAGTTTCACCTAAACCTTGAAATCACAACCTAAACCTTAAAATTGTTGTTGTTGTTATGTGTGATCATGTATCACAAGTCCACTTTGCCAAATCACAAACCCAAATTGACTTAATATTTTACCGAATTGCAATGTCCACACTTTTCCAATTCTAAAATGGATGTTGCCAAATCCCCAAGTGGGGATGGTTCATTTCGAATGATTCTGTGATGTCATAGGTCACTAGTTATCTACTCTGGATTTGAGATAATTAGTGAACTCTCTGCATGAACTTGCCTTTTGTTTCATCTCTGCAATATATAATAACCTTCTTTTAACACTTCATTCACCCAACCAGCACCTACACCCATACCATGGTATAAAAAAATCCCAAAGTTTTTTGAGCAGCTTTTCAACATTAGCGCAATCCACAAAATCTTCAGTGCTCTTCAACAGATGATGGAATTTCTTCCTACCGACATGTTGAGGAGCTTTATAGATCGTAGTTGATGTAAGAAGCAACTCGCACGCAATTGATCTGTTGCGCGTCGCCGAACCTTAAAGGCAAGCCAAGAAAGCTCCAGAAACGAGTAGGAAAGTAAATAATATTGTGAACCACAAGACGATAAATACCCCCTAACAAGCTCTGTTCGGCGCTAGTTTCAGGCCTGACAGTGTAGCTCTGTGGAGAACTACGTTGTTCTGCCACAAGGTTTAAAAAAATTTAGCCTTTGACTTTGTGTTGGAAGTAAATCTCAAAAACAAAACCTGTTCATTCATTGCCTCATGGTATCCCAGTGGTTGGTGACTTGGATAATTGAATGCATAAGTTTTTTGAGGTTCCTATTTGCCTCCTAAACCTTATCACAAACCATCTTTTGCAACTCTATTACAATTTAGTTGCTAATGAAACCTAACTATCCCAACTGTAAATTGGTGGGCAACGTCCGTTGTTAATAAAAAAAGGTCATGTATGTAATAGATAGATAGGTAGGTAGGTAGGACAAACATGCAGAAGCTAATAATGTTCCATTTAGACTTAGAGTCAGTGACAAAGTTAGGGTTTGGCATTATAACGCACCCCTAATCTCCTTAATGGACTCAGTTATGAGTCTAAACGTGAACATTAGAAGGAGAAGGGATTAGGTTGCTCTCCTTGGCTCATAGCACTTTGGGGGTAAAGGGGCATGTTGGAGCTCCAAGATGGGATTAAGAAGATTAACAAGCACTTCAATCATTCACATGGACCTACACAAACCAAACAACAGGTTGGTTAGTGCGTAGTTGGAGCACTTTGGTGCATGGACGAGCCACGAGCAACCACGGACTCACAAGATTCACCATGGCCCGAACTTGAAGGAAGCCACCACCTTCCCCCTTATAGTATACTTTATGCCTAGCTACAGGACCAGCACCCAAATGTCATTTTGTCTTGGGACTCCTAAGTGGGAGTCTCGAAATTCTCACAACTGGGATTCCTATGACTTTGGAGGCCCATAACTTTGTCTGCAGACCTTTAATTGAGATGAGGTTTAAAGAAAAGTTTTAGCCCACGTCAAGAGCATTCCAACGGTATGTTGCACGCCACCCGCATGCAAGGAAGTCGAGGTGATTCCTGACTTTAAATGGTCAAGAGTCAAATTGCCAATTTGACTTTCAACTTTTCTTTTGGCCATAATTTGTGTGTTAAGTTTTCAAATGGGTCATGGGAGCCCATTCTAGACATCTAAGTTCCAAGAACTTTCTATGATATAAAGAACTCCTCAATCCAATGGGTTTTGACCCTTACAATTGTTTTTTGAAGGTTCGGGAGTCCATCAAGACTCCAACTTCCAAAGTGGGAGTTGACTTGGGAATGTGAAGGTTCATTCCCTCACACTCTCCTACATTCACAAGAGCATGAGATGTGACTCCCATGCTTCCTTCTTGGCCCACACCTTTGCAAGACCATGCGTTGGTTGCGAATTCAAGGCTAGGGTTACGACACATAGGTTAATGTTTATTGACAAGGTATATAGTAGCTCATTTTTTGGCAATGAATGAAAGCATCTACTTTGCATATCATTATTCAAACCTACTAGGATGTGTTTCTGGTTGTAAATACAATATGTACCATGAGAACCAACCTTTGTTCCATAGTTATGACATTCTTGGTGCGAGAATGTTATGGAAGCCCAAAGAAGCAAGAATTTTAAAGAATTTTATAGATCAACCAGTGTAATTTGGTACACATTCGCGGGTAAAGAATGTTATGACAAGGTGCTAAATGAAGAATTTTAAAGAATTTTAATGTGCAAAATGAAGAATGTCATCACTAGGCTTTGTTCATGATGAAATAGCCATACCATTTCAGATTGCTCTCTACTTTGGGCTCATTATTATTTGTCAAAACCTTTCAAAGTTTTTTTTTTCTATGTAGTTTTTTTGCATTATGTTTTCAAAGTTTTTCTTTATAAAATCAAAACGTGGAAAAATGTAAGTGCAAAAGGCAACAATGCAAAGTGTGAAAACATAATGGCAGAGCTTGTAATGACAACAAGGCATCAAGACATGACACGATGGTAGTGCATGAGGAAGCATTGGCAATAGAGCTTGAATTGGATTGTGCATCCAAATGGTGTGTTCGTGGGTGTTGGTTCATGTTAGCCCAATGAACCATCCTTTGTAAGCGTATTACAACTTAGTTGTTGATGAAACCCAACTGTCCCAACTGTAAATTGGTGTTGCATTTCACCTGGGCAATTCTATTGTTTTAAAAAAAGGTCATGTATGTAGTTAGATAGATAGATAGGTAGGTAGGACATGCAAAGGCTACTAATGCTCCATTTAGATTTAGACCAATAGGAACGCTTGATTTCATTGGACCCTACTCTTTGGACCCTTGTTTAAAGTGACCTTTATTAGACTTTCCTAACTCCACATTGAACTTTTCCATGAAAGGGTCCATTCCATGTGTGCAAAGGTGCATGCCATAAAGTTAAATTCAGAAAATTCAAAGGTGAAAAATGTGTGGGGTTCTCATTTTTATGCTATTTTATGAAAATTCAATACATCAAATTCGAATTTATCTATTGAAATTTTCGCTTGCCATCACATTTATCACATAATTGTTTAAGTCTAATTTCACTTTCATCCAATGAAATGCATCACACATTCATCCCATTTATTTATTTTGCACATGGAAGTTCATCCCATTGAAGGGGTAATATTTATCTAGAACTCTTCTCATCTTGTCGATTCTTATTCATTTGCCAAATGATATTTCATTTAGTTGCATTTCATCCATATACTTTGTCTTTGGTTTCACTCAACAAAACTCATCCACCCAAAATCACAGCATTCACTAATCAATAGTGGTTTCAAGCAATGGGGTTCAGACTTCAGACCGATCCATCCAGCAAGGTCTAGTCCATGGGAGTTCTTTATCAGCTTTCTTAACTTCCTGAGAAAGCAAAGTGTTCTCTTCCAATGTTTTTTTCTTTGGGGGGCGAGTCTTCGCAAGGTTGACGAATGTTTTTCAAAAAATGACAATATTGTGATATTCAGGGATGTTTTCGCCATTTTTAGAAATAAAAATGTTAAATTAGCCACATCTAGACATAGTCACTTCCTAAGTCACCACTTGTAACAGCACTTTTGTAAAAATGCTACAGCCGACCTAGGACAGTTGCCAGTTCATGCTAATTAATGCTGAGGATCCTCTACAGTGGACTTACTTTAGTAATGTAGGGAAAATAAAAAAACCCTGCTCTCTTCTCATTCTCTTCCACTAGAGCTTGTAGGGTGTTGATTTTGTAGTCTTGTAGGTGCTTCAGTCTGTACCATGTTGTAGGTGCTTGACTTTGAAGAATAGATGACTTAGGATTCAGGACACTGACAGGATCGTTTGCCTAATCTTCTGGACGAAATTTTTAAAGTACAATAATGCATCTCGTGGGCCAGAGTGAATTAGCACCCACCAATGCACCAGTTGGCCGTTCTGTCCACTCGATGGGTTGTGTTTTTTCATTGGGCGCCGGATGGGGTTCATGACAGTCCATTTCTTTTTGCTGCTGACCATTGTACTTTTTTTTTTTTTGGTTCTTGCTCGTTTTTCCCTGGACCTGACCTCACACATAGCTACCCTGTTCACTTTTCTACCCTGTTCACTTTTCTACCTAGCTACTGCACTCACCACCTACCCTACTAACCTAGCTACTATACTTACCACCTACCCTATTAACCTAGCTACTGTACTCATCACCTACCCTACTAACCTAGCTACTGTACTCACCACCTACCCTACTAACCTAGCTACCCTATTAATTACATACCCTACCCTAAAAACCTTACCCTAAATGTAATACCTGCATTTTGGGCCATTTCGAAAGTACGCATGTGGGGTTCAAGCTTTCTTTATACAAAGATCTTACCCTAAATGCAATACCTGCATTTTGGGCCATTTCGAAAATACGCATGTGAGGTTTAAACATCTTTATACGAAGATCATACCTTAAATGCAATACTTGCATTTTGGGTCACATCGCTAACCAAGCTACTGTACTAACCACCTCCCCTATTAACCTAGCTACTCTATTAATTACATACCCTACTAACTTAACCATTAGGTTTAGGGTTGAGACACATAAATTAATTGATAAGTTTTTCATAAATGTATAGTAATTAATTTAAAGTAAGCTAAATTTGGGGGGAAATTTTTAGGTTTAGGGTTGAGACACAAATTAATTAATAAGTTTTTCACAAATGTATAGTAATTAATCTAGAGTAGGCTAAATTTGGGGGGAAAATTTTAGGGTTTACACATATGTGAAGTAATACAATTGCATTTTATATCTTCTTCAAAAAGAGTGGAAAAATTAGGTTGGAAGGATCACACAAAGATAAAACACATATATTTTCTTTTGGTTTTATATGAAATTTATTTGATTATTTTTAAAGATTAACGTATTTTCTTTCACTTAATAAATATTTATAGTTTAAAACCTTTGAATTTTGGTTTTTAAATTTTTTCCTATGTTCTTTTAAATTAGTTTATTTTGCATTATATGATTTGTATAGCTTGTATAATTTTTTAGGTTTAGGGCATATATCACTAAGATTTTTTTTTGTTAGGGTTTGGTAAAAGTAAGTACAAGTGAAAGTATTGAAATTATGCCCCAAAATTCCAGTTGGTAAAAGTAAGTACGGGTGTAGGTATTGCAACGAAACCCCAAAATTCTAGTTGGTAAAGGTAAGTATAGTTTGGGTATTTCAAGTTGAAATGAAAAAACAAACCTAAATGTAATACCCACGTTTCAAAAAAACCCATCTAAATGGTTTGGATACCCTTAAGTGAAGACCTAACCCTAAACACAATATGCATATGCAAAGTCACTTTGAAATAACCCAACCCTAAATGCAATACCTGCACTTTGGGTCACTCCGAAAGGACGCATGTAGGGTTTAAACTTTCTTTATATGAAGATCTTATCCTAAATGCAATACCTGCATTTAGGGTCACTTCGAAAGTACGCATGTGGGGTTTAGGGTTCTTTATATGAAGATCCCACCCTAAATGTAATACCTGCATTTGGGGTCACTCCGAAAGTACGCATGTGGGGTTTAGGGTTCTTTATATGAAGATCCCACCCTAAATGCAATACTTGCATTTAGGGTCACTCCGAAAGTACGCATGTGGGGTTTAAGCCCTCTTTAAGTGAAGATCCTACCCTACATGCAATACCTGCATTTTGGGCCACTCCGAAATTACGCATGTGGGTTTAGGGTTCTTTATATGAAGATCCTACCCTAAATGCAATACCTGCATTTTGAGTCACTCTAAAATAATTAGTTAATTTCAAAATCATATGTTAACAAAAGTGTGTATGGAGGTTGGGGTTGTTGATTAGGAATCCATGACTCTTATTTTTTTTCATGAATTTTAAAAGAGTTTCTATTGTTTGTGGAATAAATAATACAATGACAATTGTGATCAAGCTTATTTTGGTGTTAAAACTTTTCATGAACAAGTTGAACTTATAATCTATAACATGGAATAATTATCTTAAATAGTGATTTCAAAAACTTATTAAAACAAAAATATACTAAAGTTAATCAATCAAATATCAAATTAATTAATCTGATTAAATCCAACTTTTTATTTTCAAGTAAATAAATTTAAGCCAAATGATTAGTTAATTATTTTAAATAAATAAATGATTATCTGATTCTTGATAATTAATCATCTAAATTATCTGAAATAATGGTCTATTAATTATTTAATTATATGACAAATTTTGTTGATAATTCATTAATTATCATAAATATTTTATATTAAATTAGGGGGAAAATTTTAGGGTTTAGACATATGTGAAACAATCCAATTTCATTCTATATCTTCCTCAAAGAGATTGCGAAAATTAGGTTGGAGTTATCACACAAAGGTAAAAAACAAACCTTCTGTGAAAACCCAACCTTAAATGCAATACAAAGTTTGTCAAGATCAAAAAATAAAAAGTTTAAGCTTAAATATTTTTCAAAGATGTTCATATTTTTTTTCCCCTTTTAAAGTTGTATATTCATACTAAAAACATAAAATATAAAGTCTTTAATTTAACAAGATTTTAAATTATGTTTAAAAAAAATTCAAAGCACGTAATTTTCTACTTTTTTTTTTTCTGTTTCACATAATAATAAAAATGATCTCTCCCATATATTAATCCTATGTTTAATTGAAATTTTAATTTATACTTTTCTGATATATAGTAAATATTTTCTTGGTTAAAATATTCATATAGTGGGTCAAAAATATTTTATATTTTATAGATTTATAACAGAAGTCCTTATGTAAACTTTATTTTTCATGATGTATAATATTGGTTTAAATATTGGTCCAAATATATTGTTATTCATAACACTTAATATATAAATAATGATATAAATTGAACCCTAAATGCAATACCTGCATTTTGGGTCACCTCGAAAGTACGCATGGGGGGTTTAAGCCCTCTTTAAGTGAAGATCCTACCCTACATGCAATACCTGCATTTTGGGCCACTATAAAAATACGGTTCTGGGGTTTAAGCTTCTTTAAATGAAGATCCTACCCTAAATGTAATATCTACATTTCGGGTCATTCTAAAATAATTAATTAATTTCAAAATAATATGTTAACAAAGGTGTGAGGCTCGGGTTGTTGATTAGGAGTTTAGGGTTTAGGGTTTACCCTAAACCCTAAACCCTAAACCTAAAAAAACCTAAAACCCTAAACCCTAAACCCATGATTCTTATTTTGTTTCATGAATTTGAAAAAAAATTGTATTGTTTGTGGAACAAATAGTATAATGGCAATTGTGATCAAACTTATTTTGGTGTATGAATTTTTCATGAAAAAGCTGAACATGCAATGTATAACATGGAATAATTATCTTAAATAGTGATTTTAATCACTTATTAAAATAAAAATATATTAAAGTTAATCAATCAAATAAAGTTAATTTGATTTTTAGATCCAACTTTTTATTATCCAAATAAATGAAGTTAAGCCAAATGAATAGTTAATTATTCCAAATAAATAAATGATTATCTAATTCTTGATAATTAATCATTTAAATTATCTGAAATAATGGTCTATTAATTATTTAATTATATGTCAAAATTTGTTGATAATTCATGTACTATCAAAAATATTTTATATTCAATTGGGGGGAAATTTTTTGGGTTTAAACATATGGGACCTAAAACAATTTTATTATATATTTTCTTCAAAGAGATTAGGAAAATTAGGTTGGAGTTATCACACAAAGGTAAGAAGCAAACCTTATGTGAAACCTAACCCTAAAACCTAAACCCTAAACCCTGAATGCAAAACTCGCATGTAATGTCATTTCAAAATAACAAATAAGTGCTATGGATACCCAAAATATGTCTTTTTATATACCTAAATTGATTATTATTCTAAATTAATTTTATGACAAAATGTAAGTTTTGCAAAGAATGAAAAAAACCAGCAACTATTATGGGACCTATATGCGGGTATTGTAAGAGACACAAAAAAAAAACTAGTGGCTATTATGGAAACTATATGCGGGTATTGCAAGAAATGTTATAAAACCCAACGAAAACCATGGACCCATATGCGGGTATTGCAGCGAATGACGAATGTCAACAACTATGGGTGGCCCATATGCGGGTATTGCAAGAGATGCCAAAAATACCAGCGGCTATTATGGGACTTAGATGCGGGTATTGCAAGGGATGCCAAAAATTGCAACAACTATTATGGGACTTAAATGCGGGTATTGCATTGAATGTAATATGCCTGTGACTATTTTAGGACGTATATGTGGGTATTGCATATTTGAAAATCTCCTTATGAGATTTATAATAAAAAATTATGTAGGTATTTTATATGTTTAAAATGTGTATATTGTTTTGAAACTCTTCAAGTGATGTGAGTGCTATTATATTAGATGTAAGTATTGCACAATGTTCATTTTGATCTTTGGTTTGATTCTTACATCTCAAGTATTAAAAAAATTATGACAAAGAAGACATATGCTTAACCATATACCACAAAACAAGTGTGAATAGAAGATGTTATTATATTGGGTAGTTCAAAATTGGGTAGTCCAAAAAGTAAAAGGGCTATAAAACCTAACTAACTGTATAACCCTAAACCCTAACCCATATCAATGTTTAGCAATCTACAATCCCGTGTTTAGTTCGGTACGCAGCAGCTGCATTTGCAGCCTTTGTTGCATGACGAGCAGTGTATAAATGCCGACTTTGCATTTCCACTTGAACTGCAGTTGCCACAAACTCTTCCTGTGTTTGGCCCTGAACCCTATAAACACCCAAAAACCACCAAGTTAAACCTTAACACACCTTGGATGAAATGCAATAAAAAAACAATAAACATTGCTTATGATTGTTTCTTACCTTCCATGAATCATTCTAGATTCATGAAAATCCAAAATAGTTGCCAACTGTTTTCTCCGACTTGTTTTATTGGACTCTCGATCCCAATATTTGGCATCCCATGTCGTCTTGAGTTGCCGTGCATATGTGCAACGGGTGGATCGAATAATCCCTTGTAAGTTTTCATCTTTCTCCATTCGCGATGCTACATCTCGAGGCACACTGCCCACACCCCAAGCAGTAAGCCCCAACACTTTCAAAAGTTTCTCTGAAGCTAATTTCACCAAACCTGGTTTTGGGAATGGTGGACACTGTTTTGCAACAGCTACCAGGTTTTCCCATTCGCGTTGTGCTTTGGCACGAGTGCGACTAGCCACCTTTTGATCGTTCCGCCTCTGCACAGCCATCGCATTTCCCAAGATGCGAGCATTCATCTTGGCATGGTCCTGATGTCGAGGACCTCCTGCAACAATTGAAGGCCTCCCAGGTTTGGACTTTTCAGCCACCAACCCATGCACCTCCTTCAAGTGTTTCGTCAACAGCCATTTTGCACAATATGCAGTAGTGCAATTACCAACTTTGCACCTCCATTTGGACCCAACATGCGTCCATTCCTTGTCCTTCCGAGCCAAATTCGGTGGGCAAAAAAGTGCAAGTGGCAAAGTTGCCTTATCAGATTCAACTTCTAGACCTAAGCCAAAAAAAGAAAGATCAAAAAACAAAATGTAGATATTACAAATCATTGTTTTCAGGTATTGCATAAAAAAAATTTGACAAAAAAAATCCCGCACCTTCCAACAAATGATGGAAGGTGCGGATATAATTAAACCTAAAAAAACTTGTACAATTTCTTTAATCTGTATTTAATCTGATGTCCACACATTCTAAAACAATCTATACTAATGTTATCTTTATATTTCAATTGTGATAGAGCAGCATTTTGCTCACCCATTTCTTCATCTGATGCAACATCTTGTTCACTATTTGCTTCATCTGATGCAACATTTTGCTGAATAATTGTTGCATCAGATGCAGCAACATGTGACTCAATAACTCCCTCATCTCCTCCAGCAACATATGGCAAAAGAATCATCACATCTGCCACAGCAACACTTGGAAGAATCACCTCATCTGATGCAACATCTTGCATATTGACCTCCAGCTCAGCAACACTTGGAAAAATCACCTCATCTGATGCAACATCTTGCATATTGACCTCTAGCTCACCACCACCGCTTTTCCTGAGTCTTCTTCTCTTACCCATTCCAACCTCCAACCCTAAACAAAAGACCACTAGTTATTGTTAAATGTTAATTCTAATCAGCTAAACCAAAGCAAAATAAAAAATATTGAGGATGGGGCAAAAGGTTCAGGGTTCTTCTTTTTCTTCTACTGCAAGAAACGCTCCGGAGCTTGCTGCATTGCAGGGTTTACTTGCAGCAAGCTCCGGAGTTTGCTGTGTTACAGCAGCAAGCTCTCACGCTCCGGAGTTTCCTGCTGCAACGCAGCAAGCCGGAGCCAAAGAAGCTCCGGAGCTTGCTACATTGCAGCAGCAAGCAAGCTCCGGAGCTTGCTGTTGCAGCAAGCAAGCAAGCAAGTTCCAGAGCCGGAGATCCTCCGGAGCTTGTTGCGTTGCAACAGCAAGCAAGCTCCGGAGCTTGCTACGTTCTAGCAAGCAAGCTTCCGGAGCTTGCTACGTTCCAGCTGCGTTCTAGCAGCAAGCAAGCTTCGGAGCTTCCGGAGCTTGCTACGTTCCAGCTGCGTTCTAGCAGCAAGCAAGCTCCGGAGCTTCCGGAGCTTCCGGAGCTCCAGAGCTCGCGTTGCTCGGAGCTCTCTGGAGCTCGCGTTGCTCGGAGCTTGGAGCTCTTTGGAGCTCGGCAAGCTCCGGAGCTGCAGCAAGCTTTGAAGCTCGGAGCTCGGAGCTCGGAGCTCTCTGGAGCTGCAGCAAGCTCCGAAGCTTCCGGAGCTCCGGAGCTCGCGTTGCTCGAAGCTCGGAGCTCTCCGGAGCTGCAGCAAGCTCCGGAGCTCGCGTTGCTCGGAGCTCGGAGCTCTCTGGAGCTCGGCAAGCTCCGGAGCTCGCGTTGCTCGGAGCTCGGAGCTCTCTGGAGCTCGGCAAGCTCCGGAGCTGCAGCAAGCTTCGGAGCTCTCCGGAGCTTGCGTTGCAAGCTCCACGGCACAAAGAAGAAGAAAGAAGGCGATGCCATCGCCTTCTTCTTCTTCTTCTTTTCTTGCAACACAAAGAAGAAGCAACACAAAGAGAAATGCTTACCTGGGTCCTGCGTGGGTCCAGCTGCAGTCGCTCTAAGCTCCAAGCTCGTTCCAAATTCCAAGCTCGCTCCCGCTCCAAGCCGGTTCCAAGCTCCAAGCTCGCTCCCGCTCCAAGCCGGCTCCAAGCTCCAAGCTCGCTCTCGCCCCAAGCCGGCTCCAAGCTCCAAGCTCGCTCCCGCTCCAAGCCGGCTCCAAGCTCCAAGCTCGCTCCCGCTCAACGTCTCTGGAGCCAGGAGCTCTGGCGATGGAGTGAGGGGGAGGGGTTGGTAGGTGGTAGGTAGGAGGGGGGAGGTAGGTGGTAGGTAGGATGGGGGAAAATTTTGGGGTAGAGAAGAGGTGAAAAAAAAAAAAAAAATCGGGCAGGGAGGATGGGATTTTCGTCCATCCAGAAAACGGCCTCAACGGGCTCATCCGCAACTGGTGCATTGGTGGGTGCTAATTCACTCCAGCCCATCTCGTGATGTTGTAAATGGTTGCAGGAGGGAGGCTCTGGTGGAAAGTTGGTACTAGTCCTGGGTTCAAACCAGTGTTTGTGCAGTTATTAGATTTTGTAAATGACCGACTGTTTTCGCTTATTTTATATTTCAGAATCAAAGAACCGTGGATTTGTTGTTGAGAAAAAAATCAAAATTAGAGAACTGTCGGTTTGGGTTATTTCGGAAACATCAAAGAACCAGGAGTTTCCAGGAAAAAACTGGCAAAGAACCAACAGTTAAAAAAAAGCTTTTTTAAAAAAAAATTCAAAAACATTGAGAACCAAGGTTCTACACCAAAACCTGATTTTAGATCCTTTTTCACCCCAGTGTGTATATACTCAAGTTATAATTAGTAAGTATCTGTAGCAGATTCTAATACCCATGTAACATTGGTTCAAACTGGTATTGTTTGGTTCTAGTTTCCGGGTTGAATCCCTAGATTGCTGATTCTTTCTAAGATTTTTGAAATAATCAGGACCACCATTCTTTGATTATGATGATTTGTAAAAAATAAAAAAAAATCATCATGATCGAACAACTCACCAATAAGTTCCTCATTTTAGCAGTTGGGGTATTTCGGTGTCTATACAAACAAGCTAATATGTCCCCTCACATCCAATTTGAACTAACTTGACATCCTGTAAATTCTCCTTTTTCCTTTTTCTTATTCATTTTGTACATTTTCCAAATCTGCAGTGTGTTTATAAATAAAGTTTTGCAAGGTTTCATCAAGACCGACAGTTCTATGATTCTGAAATAGTCCAAAAACTGGAACCAATGGTTGAAACTAGTGTTGGGCAGGTCTCACCCATTGGTTGAAAACTGCCACCGGTTTTCACTGAAAACCATAATGAGAACCGGATAAGATAACCATCGTGAGAACCAGTCTGGTTTTCAAATTTTTTTTTGGGGTGGGCTGCTTGAGTTTTTGCTTTTTAAGGGTTTTTAGTGTAGTTTTTTCTTTTTTTGGGAGTGGGGCTGCTTGAGTTTTTGCTTCTTAAGGGTTTTTTTACTTTTATTATTATGGTTCCTTCTTTACAGCCCCCATCAATGCGAAATATTCCTTGTCCTTATTGTTCTAACTTTTACATTTTAGGTGGTTTTTGGAATCATGTCAAAAGTGCCCATTCTCCTTCTAACTTCATTTCCCAAGCTAACCAAGTTGTTTTTTCTTTATAGGTGTCATCCATCCCTAGTTTTATTCCACTTACTTCTTGAGGTTGGTTTCGGGCTCAATCTAGCTCCATTTTGGAGCTATTTGAGTTATGTTTCATGTGTTCTACAAAAAATTTCAAATCATCCAAAACGAAGTTAAACAAGTTTTTCGCTTACCCCTTGATCAAATTACTCAAGACTCGACGAATGAATTAACATGGTTCCTTTTCCTCTTGTTGCCTCATTGGTGTTTGTGATATATTTGAGAAGGTTGTTCAAGTCAACAAGAGGTTTCTGCTTACTTTTAAAAAATTATGGCATGTGATTGGTCTTCTCTTTAGAAGGAGTCTTTACATGCCTCTTATGTGTTTTATTTTTTCCACTCATGGGAAGATTCTTTGACCACTCATTTTCGCTAATGTCTTACTTTAGAGAAAGTCAATGAGTATAATCATGCAACCAAACCTTTCCAACTCATGACTCTAGTTATTCCTTTGAAGGACATTGTTGTTGCCCTACACCAACTACACTTCTTTTCTTCAAACCTTGTCCTTCCTCTTATTTTTTATTATCAACTTGAGCACTGGAAGCTGGGAACAACACCAAGTTTCAATTACTTCCACTCTTTAACATAGTTGGACCCTTTTGAGTCTAACAAGGAACTTGGGGGCGCGTCACTTGGTATCAAACTTGATTGGGTTATGATGCAAATTGACATTGAAAACATTTTTAATAACATTTATTGGACTATTATTTTTTTTAAATTGTGTGATGTCGAGGGGCCTTTAGCGAACATTGTCCCTTTTACCATGTTGTTTTATGGTGCACATTCTTTTTTTATTACTAAGATGAGCAACATGTGGAGGGGGTCACCATTATTAAGTCATCTTTAAGCACAAAGTAAGGTGACCCTTTAAGAGGTCATTTATTTGCTTTGGCCCATTATTGAACTTTTTTTAAAACCATCGCATAAGCCCCCAACTATGTCTTTCTATCTTTAATAAACGATACCCACATTGTGGGGCCTATGAATGAGCTTTCTTACACCTTTGACCACCTTTAAAACCAATTAGCCCAAGTTGGGCTTAAGGTCAAAGTGCAAGTGTTGTAGTTTTTCAGGGATTTATTTAGGTATATAAATTTTTCATAACTACATTTTGGTCACAAATGGCCATTGCATTTTGGAAGTGCTAATGAGTTCTTAGGACTTTGCCACACATGTTTTGAATGAAGTTTTATCTTAGGACATGACGCATATTGATGATCTTCCTATCCTAGGAGACACCCAAGTTGTTTTGGGAATTTTGTCTTCATGTGTAGCTCATTAATTTTATAATCTCATACAAACAATACCTCCTTCGTTCCTATTTCTTTTGGTAGGTTTTGACAAGAAAGTTATACTAGTATGTGAGGACATTATGGGTCCAACATCATGAAAGTCTTTTCAAAGCCCTTCAGCAAAACATCAAATTTGACTACCAATATCCTTTGGTGGTATAGATTTTTTTTTCTATGGAGGATTGTGCCCCATCTACTTTTTTAATGAATTGGGCTCTTGTGGCTCCATATTTGTGCTCTAGGTTTCGTAGTTTTGATAATCTTGTTTTGGAGGAGTATGTTTTTTAGGTTGAAGGGGGGCCACACTTACTTCAGTCATACTTACGTGCAGCACAAGATGGCCTACTTCCTGCAACTAGGGAGATGCTCTCTTCTTTTAAGAATCTGGTTGTTATTAGTGCCTTAGGTCTACAGGCTTCTTTGATGGACATCCACCATGACACATCCCTTAAGTCTATCTTGAAGGAAGACTCCATTTCCTCAGCATCTAAAGTTCACATTTGTTTTTGTTCAAGCAAGGGGGCAAGGCTATGGTTCATTACTAGGCCATATATTTATTCATTTCGCATTGCACATTCTACTTTCACCTTAGTGTTGCATTTTTGCCTTGGTTTGATTTAACCTTCAACATTTAGTTTTTTCGCATGTGAATGTAGACACGAATTGGATGCATCTGGCATGCATTTAGCTCATTGTCCATTTAAAGGTGAACGAATAACCACATATAATGCCATCCAAAATGTCATGTATGCCCTCACTCAAAAGAATGGGCATGCTATATGGAGAGAACAATGGTACGCCCTTACATGAAGAGTTTCATTACAACCAATCTCTACATGACCCGAAAAGACCAAGTCTTCATTGCCAATGTGGTGGTTACTTACCCAACACGAGATAGTGTCTTTGAATGTCATTAATTGACCAACGAATGTAGCTGTAGAATTTAACACCATTATTAAATTTTGTAAATATAGAGGGTTTCATGAAGGGCACCATTTTATTTCGATGGCCATGGAAATGCATCGTGCACCTAGGCATGATATGGATTGTTTCATCAGGGAATGTGCTCTTCTTTTCCACGATAGACAATTAGGAGGTCATTTATCCTTATCTTTTTGCAATCAATTTTTCAAATAGTGCGTTAGTATTGTTCTCCAATATGCTTTAGCCTCTACTATAAAGAGGAAGATTGGCAAGTGATGTTTATTTTAGACCTCCCAATACTATTAAATCTCACAATTTGCATGCATGTGACATTAGAGGGGCCATGGGTGAAATAGCTTCCTACCACAAGAAAGATTGGCTCTCTCCCTCTCTTTGGGCCCTTCAGGTTGTGTGTCTCTTGGCCTTTCTTTGGCCTCCTCCTTTTTGTCTCCCTTGGGATGGTTTTGGCCATCATTCTTTATATATATATAATTTAAAAAAAAAAAAAACTCACATTCCTCATACCCTAAATTTGTGCCAATGGTTGGTAGCATGTTCTATAACAAGAAAGTTTAGGGTTTTAAATTCGGTGAGCTACTGCCGAATGTAAATTATTAAAAAATTATAAGAACAATATTAAGTTCTTTTGCAGAATAAAAAGAACATGTAGAGCCATGCATGGGGCAAAAAACATGTGCAAGAACACAAGAAAAACAAGGGCAAGACAATGCTCGATGGGGGGGCATTTACAATCTAGTGAAAGGAACAGGGCAAACTCAGTTTAGCACCAAATTTGCTGCTAAACTGAGTTTCATGCTACAAAAAAAACTGATTGTAAGAAAGGAAACATGAAAAAGCCAAAAAAAAAAGTCAAAAATATATAAATAAAAACCATGATTTGTGAGGACTTGTGAAAACCGTCCCTGAAAACCAACGGTTCAACATTTTGTGAGAACTGTTAAATGCTGAAAACCACCTAACCAGATTTTTTCTGAAATTCGAAAAACCGGGTCGGTTCTCAGAATGAGAAAAGCAATTAAAAGAACTGGGGCGATTCTTAAAACCTGCCCCAAAAACCGGAACCAACGGTTCTTACAAAAATGAGAACCGCCCAACAGTGGTTGAAACAACTGCCCAACACTTGTCTAATCCATACAATATGGGATTTCTTTATCGAATTTGTAAACTCTTTGAGAAAGGAAATTGCTCAGTTCTTTTCAATTACAAACCTTGTAGGGTGTTTTAAGTGCTTGACTTTGTAGTGTGGATGAATTAGGAAATCGACAACCACTTTGCAAAGGTAAATTGTAAATTCAGCCTAGAGGGCTTTGTTGGTGGCATATGGAGGCCCCTCCTATCACTAGACTATAAAATAGGTACCGACAGACCTATTACATAAATAATAGCTTGTTGACGTGCGATGTTATTTGTTAAGTTACTAGGGTAGTAGCAGCTATTCTACAGGGACCAATTCAGTGACAATTTTAAGACTGTGTACTGAGAAATCATGAAAGGTTGTATTGGTTAATTCAAGAGGATCCTCAAAGTTTCAGAGTATTATGACAAAGCTAGTCCAAGGTCCACACAAGCTGGGTTATTTTTTCGCAGAGTTTTTGTTTTTGGTAATGTGTCCCGAAGGACAAAATGACCAATGAGAAAAAATTGGAACACATCTCAAAACCAATAATTTGAATTTTAGAGGCATCCACAAACATAACCAAAAGAAAATCATGCCTCCAAAGCCTCAAATTATTTCTTATTGTCTATCGATGATAGATATCAATAATTCTATATTCATAGATTATCATAAGATGTTGCCTTGCTAAACACAAGTGAGCTATGTTCCTTTTGCAACTTTGCAAATTTGAAGGTTGTTTAATTTTAGCCCTTGAAAAAAGGGGGGCATGAATTAGGGCAATTTGCATCATTTTGTCATTCAGGATTAGATGTAAGTTTTACATTCTTTTATTTCAGTGTTTTTGAAAATTTTCAATGTTATACTTGCTTACATTTCACTAATCACACATGTTTGTATGGTTTGTAAAAATATGGGAGGACCAATGTTTTTTTCGTGAATTTTGTGATGTAGCCGCAATGGGAATGATTCACTGGAAGATTTATCCAAAGCTGGCTACAAGCTACATATGAAATTGAATTGTTTTAAACATCTTTCTATAGTTTTGGTTACATATTTGAATCATGTATTGAAATATGGTTATTTTATTTAAATTTTGATCGAATTGTGGCTATTGAAGATCTGGAAAAGGCACTTGATTTAAGCACTTTTAATTTTTAATATATTTTTGGCTATTTATAGCCAACAAAAACAAAGCTAGTAAAGACATTTATAATGTGAGTTTTACTACAGTTGTGTGAGAAAAACACAAAATTAGAGAACTGTTGGTTTTGGGGTACTTCAGAAACATGAAAGAACCAGCAGTTTTCATGAAAGAACTGGCAAAGAATCGACAGTTAGAAAAGCATTTCTTTTTTATTTTCAAAAAATTTGACAACCAAAGTTCTATACCAAAACAGGTTTTTTGAATTTTTTTTTCACCCCCCCCGGGTAAGTGTGTATACCCGGGTTGATAATTGGTAGGTATCTGTAGTAGACTCTAGTACCCACACAACCATGGTTCAAACTGGTGTTGTTTGGTTCTAGTTTAGGGGCGATTCCCCAGTACATCTTGGAAAAAAATCTACAAAGTTAATTGGAACTCAAATTGACCTTAGAATGGGAATCAAAACTGGGAACTAACCTCCAGCTAGAATTCCACCTAGAAGCAAACCCAATACCCGGTTTATATAGGTTTTCCTTTTCGAGGAGAATTTATGTTTTTTACTAAAAAACAATTTGATTATGGTCGTTAGACATGTTCTTAGTCTGAGAAAAAAAAATTCAGGTATATTTTTTTCTGAATAATGAAATTGGGCGTTGGGTGGGGTGGCAGTGGCATTGAGCATACAATTGTTAGGGGTGGTTTACACTAGACTACTGGGGCTTGGGACCACAAAAATTTAAATCTCTCATTGCTCCAAAGCGAGAAGGGTGGTCAATTTGGGTTTACACTAGCATAATTTGAAGCTTGTCAGGGCCAAGCAAATGGCCTTGCACAAATAAAACTTGTTGGAACCTTACATGGAGTGTTGTGGATATAATGTTTGGGCCTTTGGGGGATATTTCTTACGCTGAACTCTTGGGATAACTTTTGTTTTTTGGTCCAGAAAGTCGGTTCCCTTGCCAACTTGGTTGGAGTTGTCAATTTGTCTCTTTCTTTTTTAGAAACTTGTTCTTAAGACAACCCCAACCTCCAAGTCCCTTTTTTCCCAGGTAATCTCTTTCTCCCCGGGGAACTTGCTAGAAGGTTGAGGTACATCAGCGGTTGTATTAGTACCGTAGGCGTGAAAGCAAATTCTGGGAGGGCTGGGTTTGAAAGATGTATCCTGGGGCTGGGGGGGGGGGTGGGGGTCCCTGAGGCTGATGCAGCATTGAATTGCTCGGTTCCAGAGCGGTGCATCAAGTACGCATCAGACTGGAGTTATGCTGCAACTGTACCAGACGACTTACATTGTTTTATACTGACAAAAATCTGATGCTGAAGATCACACAAGACTGAGATCAGTCTGGAAATAAGTCATCTGGCCAAAAGTTAATGTGAAGACTAGTCATGGGGACCAGCAAGGTCTAATCTAGTAGAGTGGGCGGTTTTTAAACACAAGAACAGACCTCTGATCATTATCAGGTAGGCTCTGGCTTGAGTGACCCAGCACCCACGAACGCACCACCCCACAAAATCCCGTTCTGAGGGGGTGGGTGGGGGAAGGAAATCCCTGAGACTGATGCAGCAGCATTGAATTGCTTGGTTCCAGAGCGGTGCATCAAGTACGCATCAGACTGGAGTTATGCTGCAACTGTAACAGACGACCTTCATAGTTTTATACTGACAAAAATATGACGCTCAAGATTACACAAGATTGAGATCAGTCTGGAAATAAGTCATCTGGCCAAAAGTTAATGTGAAGACTAGTAATGGGGACCAGCAAGGTCTAATCTAGTAGAGTTGGTGGTTTTTAGAAAGAAGAACACACCTCTGATCATTATCAGGTAGGCTCCGGCTTGAGTGAACCTGCACCCACGAACGCACCATTCCAAAAAAATCCCGTTCTGGGGGACGGGGGTGAGAAAATCCCTGAGGCTGACGCAGAGCATTGAATTGCTCAGTTCCAGAGTGGTGCATCAAGTACGCATCAGACTGGAGTTATGCCGCAACTATAGCAGACGACTTTCATAGTTTTATACTAACAAAAATATGATGCTCAAGATTACACAAGATTGAGTTCAGCCTGGAAATAAGTCATGTGGCCAAAAGTACATGTGAAGACTAGTCAGGGAGACCCAGCCAGGTCTAATCCTCGAAACCACCACAAAAATGCAATAAAAGATCAACGACCGGAAAAATCGCACAAGGTGGAAAAAAAAAAGGCCAAAGAAAGGTCAAAACACAACCAGCCCGCAGGAACCAAGAAAAAGGAGAAAGTCTCTCATGGTAAGAAGCTATCTCACCAATGGCCCCTCTAATGTCGCCTGCATGCAAATGACAAGATCTAATAATAATGGGTCTAATCTAGTAGAGTTGGTGGTTATTAAAATTCAAGAACAGACCTCTGATCATTATCAGGTAGGCTCTGGCTTGAGTGATCCAGTACCCACGAACGCACCATCCAAAAATCCCGTTTTGGATTTTTTGATGGGAACCTGACGGTGGGGGAGTTTGGGGTGAGTTAAGGATTTTTCTCTCCCCCCCATTCCTGCCCCTGAGAGGTTTTTTTTTAAAGAAAAATTCTTTCAGCCCCTTCCTCCAACCTACCTATTGACCTCTACCAACCTCCCCCTAACTACCTATCTTCCCATATCCACCTACCAACCTCCTTCCTACCTCCTTCCCTCCTACCTACCCCCATTCCTCGTCCCCATTTTCGCCCTTTTGCCTCCTCCAATGCATTGTTGCAATCATTAATGCGTTTTCATCCTCACTCTTGGTGCTCCTATTCATGTTGTTTTTACTTCTCACTCCTACTTCTAGTGCTATTTGCTCTTGTTCTTGGTGTTCCTCATTCTCGTTCCTATTGTTTTTGGCTCTCACTCTTGTTACTACTACTCTTGTTGTTTTTCGCTCTTGCTCCTAGTGCTCCTACTCCTAAATTTTAAGTCTCTTTGGAAGGTAAATTTTTGTATTTGTGTCATGAGAAATATGATAAAAAACACATACTAGTAATCTTTTCGTCACCATAATCATGGAATTAATAAGCCAAAAAACTATTTTTCATTATGTTCATACATTTTCAACACGCATTTTATCAACAATAGAATAATAAAGTGAAAAATACACAATGTCGATGGTCCCATTAAAGAAAAAATACTAAATAATAAAAATATAGTGATTCATTAGATTCATATTGAAATATTACACAGAAAAGTGAATGAAATGCAGTGTTAAAACATTGAAATATAGTATCAATTGAATTTTAGGGTTAAAACATTAAACAATCAAACTAGATGACAATTGAAATACAACACACAATTATGGAGTTGCCAATAACTACTTTGCAATCAACTTTGAGTCACAAGATTCCTAAGGTTAAAAAATTATGTTAAAATAACATTTAAAATAATGGGAGCTATTACAAAATAGAATTTCAATGTGTATTTTAAGTTATTTCAACAAATAAAACAACATTTTTTTATTAAAGGTTTATTTTAAGTCAAATTTTATTATCAAAAACCACATCTATATAAACATGATTATTTTTTCAAATCATATGATTTTTTTGACTATTTCAATGGTGTGACAATTTCAAAACATTTTATTATACAATTTCAATGCCTAAACAATATTTTATAATGTAATTTTACTCATTTAAAAAATGTGTCATTTTTTTAGTATATGCACATGTGAATGATTGATACATATTAAGATTCGATTTAAGGATGTGCAAAGGAAAACATGAACTATGTTTAAAAAGAAAATGCTAAAAAGATACAAGATGGTTTGAATAACTCAAGTTGATTAAGCCAACATCATCTTCTGCCAAAATGGATTCATTCTTTTAGATTGTGCATTGCTTTCAAAATGATTTGCTGTCAATTCTTCCATCCATTTGCATTCTTCCCAAAACAATGTTTTTCCTCCCCCAATCCCATGCATCCTTCCGCAAGACTTCATAATCTATACGTTGAAAATCCTTTTGCATTTCCTACAACAAAAAACATACATCCCATACCTATCTATTGAAATCCTTGTACTTATTTGCACTAAAGTTTAGACTTGAAAACATATCCTTTCTCTCAAAAGGCGATGCAATCTTGTTTATGTTGTGACTTCCACAACTATGTAAAGATATAACACCGGACATGGTGAAAGGAAAATACTATTGTACCAATAAATATTATTGTTCTTCACTCTGGCTCCTAGTGTTCCTGGTGCTCTTACTCTTGTTGTTTTTCACTTTCACTCTTGATGCTCCTAATGCTCCTACTCCTATTTCTTGTCAGTTTCGTTCTTCGTGTTTTTGTTCCTATTGCTCTTCACTTTTGTTCTTAGTGCTTTTATTCCTATCGCTCTTCACTCTCGTTCTTAGTGCTTTTGTTCCCATTGCTTTTCATTTTCATTCTTGTTATTCTTGCTCCTTGTTCTTGGCTTTCGCTCGTGGTGCTCCTGCTTCTACCATCCCACCCCCCTCTTTCCTAATTTTGTTGCCATCACCCCCTTTTCTCCTTATTCTACCATTGCAGCCCCTCTTTTTATTTTTCCATTACTCCACCTTCTCCTAGTTTAATTAGCATTTCCCTCCCTCTCTTGGTGCTGCCATCACCCTATTAGTAGCACCTCCCTCTTTCCTGGTCTGGTTGCCATTACCTTCCTTCTCTCTTGGTGTTGCCATCACCTTAAACCCTAAAACCCTCCTGGTAGCACCTTCTCTTACTACTATTATCTACCCCCTTTTTTTTTGGTTTTCACCTTTTTCTTGTGCTACTTTTTGCCTCTTTATGTTAAATTTTTTGGGTTATTGTTTGGTGCATTAAGTTGTTTAGTTGAAGATGGCCCCTTTCACAAGGTTAAAAAGGATGAAAGTTCCATGCATCAAACCCTTAGCTGTTGATGATAACAACAAGGTCGATGATTCAACAATTGTATTAATTGTGGTGGTTAAAGGTCAAGATATTCCAAATGAAGTAGTGTATCCTTAATACATTAATTCATTTTTCAAGATTAGTGGTTAAAGGTGAAGATCTTCGAAGTGCAGAAGTTAAAAGATCTATTATGGATGCAACAATCAAACCACCAACTATGGTGGTTGAAGGTCAAGTTGCTAGAAGTCACCAATTAATTTGGCTAACATTAGTCTACATTGCAATTTCTCACCTCACTTATTCATAATTTTTTGTCACTTTTCAAAGTGAGCAATTTGGTTAACACTAATGTTAAAAAAACCCCCACCCCACCTTCCTTCATGCAAAAAGGAAGGTGGGGCCTTTTTTGGCCAATTTTTTTCATGCAATACCCCCATGCTTTGGGCACTTTTTTTTTGTCCGAATTTTTTAATTCAATACCCTCATGCTTCAATGATGTTAATTGCACTTAACAATTCGCTCAACAATGTGTAAGTACTACCCTCATTTTTCCCAATAGTCCATTCATTGGGGGTGCATGCAATACCTTCATCATTTATTGCCTTTTGTTGACGTTAACTTCTTTGTAGATCAATAAACTTTCCATGGGCAAAAGAGGATTCAAGATGGGCATGCAAGGTGGTTGGTTGTTCAACCACATTCTCAGCCACATGGCAAAGGACCATGAGATGTTTATGTAACCAAATAGGTCTAGTCATCCATCCATTCAACCCAAAGGTCTATGCCAACAAGACCATGTTTATATGGACAAGAGGATTTTGGGTAACCCCTTGGCTCATTTCCGCAAAAATGAAAAAAAGGAAATTGATCAATCAAAGCACAAGGCCATTTCTGAATGGGACCACCTTCAAGTTGGCCACGAGACCAACACCCAAATGTCATTTTCCCATACCTGGGACTTTTGCAACTTTGGGGTCCATAACTTTGTGTGCAAACTTTTGATTGAAATCAAGTCTAAAGCATAGTTGTAGCCCTTGTCAAGAGCGTTTCAACGGTATGTCGCACGCCACCTACACACAAGGAAATCAAGGTGATTCTCGACTTTTAGTGGTCAAGAGTCAAATTGCCAATTTCACTTTTAGCCTTTTTTTTTTGCCATAACTTGTGTGTTAAATGTTCAAATGGCTCATATGAACCCATTTTAGACATCTATGTTCTAAGAGCTTTCCAATGATATAAAGAACTCTTCAATCCAATTGGTTTTGACCCTTGCGATCGCTCTCTGAAGGTTCGGGAGTCCATCGGGACTCTAACTCCCAAAGTGGGAGTTCACTTGGGAGTATGAGAGTTCATTCCTTCACATTTTCCTACACTCCTGAAAGCATGAGATGTGACTTTTGGGCTTCCTTCTTGGCTCGCACCCTTACAAGCCCTTACTTTAGTTGCGAGCCCAAATTTAGGGTTACGACACATTCGGCTAATGTTTGTTAACAAGGTATATAATAGGTCACTTTTTAACAATGAATGAAGGCATCTACTTTGCATATCATCATTCAAACCTACTAGGATGTGTTTTTGGTTGTAAATATAATATGTACCACGAGAGCCAACCTTTGTTCATGATGAAATAGCCATACCATTTTAATTTGCTCTCTACTTTGGGCTCATTACTATCTACTAAAAACTTTCAGAGCTTTGGATTATGTTCTCAAAGCTTTTCTTCATAAGATCAAAACATGGAAAAATGTGAGTGCAAGAGGCAACAATGCAAAGTGTGAAAACATGATATGGCAAAGTTTGTAATGACAACAAGGTGTCAAGACACGACATGATGGTAATGCATGAGGAAACATTGGCAATAGAACTTGAATTGGACTATGCATCCAAATGGTGTGTTTGTGGGTGTTGGTTCATGCTCGCCCAAGGAACCATCCTTTGCAAGCGTATTACAACTTAGTTATTAATGAAACCCAACTGTCCCAACTGTAAATTGGTGTTGCGTTTCACTTGGGCAACCTTTATTGTTTTAAAAAAAGGTCATGTATGTAGTTACATACATAGATAGGTAGGTAGGATAGACATGGAGAGGCTATTAATGCTCCATTTAGACTTAGACCAATAGGAATGCTTGATTTCATTGGACCCTACTCTTTGGACCCTTGTCTAAAGTGACCCTTATTAGACTCTCCTAACTCCATGCTGAACTTTCCCATGAAAGGGTCCATTCCAATGTGTGCAAAGGTGCATGCCATAAAGTTAAATTCAAAAAATTCAAAGGTGAAAAATGTGTGGGCTTCTCATTTTTATGCTATTTTATGAAAATCCAATACTTCAAATTAAATTTTATCTACTGAAATTTTCGCTTGCCATCACATTTATCACATAATTCTTTAAGTCTAATTTCACTTTCATCCAATGAAATGCATCACATTCATCCCATTTATCTATTCTGCACATGGAAGTTATCCCATGGAAGGGGTCATATTTATCTAGAACTCTTCTCATCTTGTGGGTTTTTATTCATTTGCCAAATGATGTTTCATTTAGTTGCATTTCATCCATCATGTTGATCCATTAACATTCATCTACTTTGTCTTTGGTTTCACTCAACAAAACTCATCCACACGAAATCACAGCATTCACTAATCAACAGTGGTTTCAAGCAATGGGTTCAGATTTCAGACCGATCCATCCAGCAAGGTCTAGTCAATGGGAGTTCTTTATCAGTTTGCTTAACTTCCTGAGAAAGCAAAGTGCTCTCTTCCAATGTTTTTTTCTTTGGGGGCGAATCTTCTCAAGGTTCACAAATGTTTTTCAAAAAATGACAAAATTGTGATTTTCAGGGATTTTTCACCATTTTTCGAAATAAAAATGTTAAATTAGCCACATATAGATATAGTCATTTCCTAAGTCACCACTTGTAACAGCACTTTTGTAAAAATTGTACAACGGACCTAGATCAGTAGCCATTTCATGCTAATTAATGCTGAGGATCCTCTGCAGTGGACCTACTTCAGTAATGTGGAAAAAAAAAACCCTGCTCTCTTCTAGTTCTCTGCCACTAGACCTTGTAGGGTGTTGATTTTGTAGTCTTGTAGGTGCTTCAGTCTGTACCATGTCGTAGGTGCTTGACTTTGAAGAAGAGATGACTTAGGATTCAGGACACTGACAGGAGGGTTTGCCTAATCTTCTGGACAAAATTTTAAAAGTACAATAATGCATCTCGTGATGTTGTAAATGGTTGCAGGAGGGAGGCTCTGGTGGAGAGTTGGTACTAGTCCTGGGTTCAAACTGGTGATGTGCAGTTATTAGATTTTGTAAATGACTGACTGTTTTCGTTTATTTTATATTTCAGAATCAAAGAACCGTGGATTTGTTGTTGAGAAAAAAATCAAAATTAGAGAACTGTCCGTTTCGGTTATTTCGGGAACATCAAAGAACCAGCAGTTTCCATGAAAGAACTGGCAAAGAACCCACAGTTAGAAAAGCTTTTTTTTTGTAATTTCAAAAAAATTTGAGAACCTAGGTTCTACACCAAAACCCGATTTTAGATCCTTTTTCACCCCAGTGTGTATTTACTGAGGTTATAATCAGTAAGTATCTGTAGTAGATTCTAATACCCATGTAACATTGGTTCAAACTGGTGTTGTTTTGTTCTAGTTTCTGGGTTGAGTCCCCAGATTGCTGGTTCTTTAAGATTTTTGAAATAATCAGGACCACCATTCTTTGATTATGATGATTTGTAAAGAATCAAAATAAATCATCACTATGTACACCTCACCAATAAGTTACTCCTTTTAGCAATTGGGGTATTTGGGTGTCTATACAAACAAGCCAATATGTCCCCTCACATCCAATTTGAACTAACTTGACATCCTGTAAATTCTCCTTTTTCCTTTTTCTTATTCATTTTGTACATTTTACAAATCTACAGTGTGTTTATAAATAAAGTTTTGCAAGGTTTCATCAAAACCGACAGTTCTATGATTCTGAAATATGATTCTGAAATAGTCCAAAAACTGGAACCAATGGTTGAAACTAGTGTTGGGCAGGTCTCACCTATTGGCTGAAAACCGGCGCCGGTTTTTACTGAAAACCAGCCAGTGAGAACCGGATAAGATAACCATCATGAGAACTGGATTGAAGGTTCTCACTCCAAGTGACAACCGTCCTGTGAAAACTGCCCAGCACATGGCATGAGTTGCACCCCCCATTTGATGCTTCATCCCCTGTTGGATGTTGTCCGCAAAGTCATGAAATTCGATTAAATAAGGGTATGAAATACTGAGACTCAGCATCAAATGCACCAGGCTCGAGAACATATACGTTACACATAGCAGCTGCAGTGATTAGTTGAAAGTTTTCAGGAAAAGAAAGGAACGCGAGACGCTAAATACCTCCCCCCCCCCCCCCAATCGAGCACTGTCCGGCGTCCTTTCTGGGCCTGACAGTGCAGCCCTGCGGAGAACCGTGTGGTTCTGCCGCAGCGTTTGACTTTTTAACTGTGGAAGTTATTCAAATAGAAAAGAAAACTTTGGGTGGGGATTTTTTTTGGCGAGGGGCCGGGGGGGGGGAGGGGAGGGGGCGCTTGAGTTTTTGCTTCTTAGAGCTTTTCAATGTGGTTGTTTTTTTTCAGCAGCTTCTACAACATTTCATGCTAAATATTTGTCTTTCCCATTGCCATATTTAAATCATTCCAAGCAATAGCTAAACTACTGCAAACTGTAGCACAATCTTGCAATGCCTTACAATTAACAACAAATGCTAGCATCGCAGGACTTAAGAATGGTTCACATACCAATTTTTCAAAAACTTTTTTTGGAATGTTTGACCTCTGTAACTTGTACACACATGGAGGATGTGGCTAAGCTTCTTTGCATATATTGCAGTAACTCTATCTAGGCTAAGACCATCATCTTCAAAATTTTCATCAGGCGCTTCCTGTTCTCCTTGCAGTAAAGCTGCTTCCTTCAACCTCAATTTGTTGTTCCAGTTTTGAATTGTGCGGCGAGCTCTGGTTGCAACCTCATGTGCAAGTTGCATTGTTCTTGCCCCATTTTGTTGATTACACCCGTTGCCCATCTTGACATAGTGTTGATGGACCCCAGTGATCTAACCTCGATACTATACTGGTCTTAGTACAAATCACTAGAGGTGATCACCACACTTTGATATTAGGTGATGCCTTTGAAACAACTGCAGAATAGGAAGGGCATTATGACTCATGACTTGGTAGATCAAAACATTTAAGTTGTATCATTATTCCCACCTTCCTTAGATGCATATGGTAAGCTCAATTCAATAACCATATGGGCAGCTCGCTTGACATACATATATATGGTTTTTGACAATTGTTAAGTTTGTGGTATTACATTGGAACCTACCCCACCATGAACCTTTTCCTCCCTTTCTACGTAGTGCAAGAAATGCTGAGACTTAGGAGCTCTCATTTGGATTGTAACCCACACACAACATTAAATTGCAGGTTGACTCATGTCCAAGAAAGCATAAAATCACAACGAAGAACATACAGTGAGTTCAGATGGAGACAATGCAATTGCCTAATTGCAATAGATTGCAGATCTTAGCAAAGTGGTAATGGGTTGTAAAGATTAACATAACTATGTTGAGGTCTGCAACTGATCTCTACAAAGAATCCAAACTATGGTCTGCAATAGACACACACATTTGACTGGAAGAAATTATTTGTTCATCCTTTGCTGTTGAAGAAAGGGGACTAACACAAATTTGTGAAATGGGAAGATCATATGTGTGAGAAAGGATTAGGAAGAGCAATGAAAACAAACTCCATGAAGACAAAGACTCACATGAAAGCATTGTAGAGCAAAATCTTGGTGACCATAAGCTCTTTGCTGAGGTCCTCATAAACTTTAGCATTTGACTCTAGTCGTGGTCAATATGTTGCCACTAGTGCATAGTGCTGTTCTCCATCCTCCTCTAACCATCGACCTCTGAGTAAGACTGCAGCAGCTCTACATCAGTGTTGAAAGCTGCAACTGATCTCTGCAAAAAATTCAAACTGTGGTCTACAATAAAGACACACATTTGACTGGAAGAAATCCTTTGAATCCTTTATTGTTGAAGAAACGGGACTAACACAAATGTGAAATGAGAAGATCATATGTGTGAGAGAGGATTAACAGAGGACTAATGAAAACAAAGTCTGTGAAGACAAAAACTCACATGAACGCATTGCAAATGTGAGCAAAGTGTTCTAGTGACCATTATAAGCTTTGCTCAAATACTCATAATCTTCAGCATTCCACTCCAGTAATGGTCTCCAATTGTGGTTGATATGTTGCCGCTGGTGTGGTGCTATTTTCCATCCTCCTCTAACCATCAACCTCCTCAAAAGACTACAGCTGCTCCGCTACACACACAAAATGGCCAGTTGAACAAAACCAATTCCCCAGCATTTGTTCATGAGGGTTTCTGCAGAAGTGGGTGGCTTCAAATTCATCTCCTCCAAGGATTTGTTTCTTCCCTGTGAGACATTTTCACCTACAGACTTCGCCACTCTGTAGTTTTTTCACTTAGCCTAAAGCCTAAACTCTTTGCTGCAGTTGTTCATGAGAGTTTCTTTAGTGGGTGGCTTCAAACTCATCTCCTCCCACGAATTTCACTCCTTTGCAACATGTTACCTACAAAAAGTAGTTTCTCCAGAAGAGGAGACTTTGGCGATCTGTGTAGAGTTGGAAGAAGAAAGGCAGGAGCTCTTTGTTCTATAGAGGAGTTCAGGAGACCCAAAAGGAATACCGTCTTCCCAGGGAAAAAAATTCGTGTAATGTACAATTTAACATGTTCCATATGACTGCTTAAAACCTCTACAATTGACAACCAATCTCGTAGGAGTTAGTCACATTTAGCTCCAAATGTGAGCATGCATCATGGATCACCTACATCAGAATGGTTGCAATAGTGGAGGCACCAAGTTGAAACTGGACCTGCTGCACCGGCCGTCTTCAAGTGGCCTTCTCAAGAGCTTCAGGCGATGATCAGGCCAAACGAGCTCGTCAGAAAGGACTACAACAAAGGTATATCCACCACCATTTGCCAGTGGATGTGCACACTGGAAATATGTGTATTCTATGACAAGAAACTACAATGCTCAGTAGCATGCACAGATTTGCCTCTTCAAGGCCATAATAAGTCCTATATTTTTCTTGTATGAACAATTTCTTTTTGAGCATCCCGTAACCCTATATCTTTTCCAGCTTTTAAGAGAATGTCACTGGTCTAAGAGACCGGGGTTTTTTTTCCCCTGTTTCAAACTACTGTCACCTATAAGTTGAACAAGCAATTTATTTCATGAATAAATTGTGTCAAAGCTCATGAAGCTCAATGAGCATGAAGAAATGTATGTTGTTTTTTCTGATTTTTCATTGACTTTGATGTCCCAGTGCTTGATGATGGCTGCAATGAGGCTGCCATTAAGGTACATGGTTTTGTGGTTTGTGAGTTTTCTTCCTCGGTATACATCTTAATTTATTTGGTTGGATGTGGGTACCCATGTGGCAATTGCCATGCTTCCACCAACTTCATAACAAAGGTAGTCAAGAGAGAGCAAGTAATAAGGGATGTCAATCAGCATCATCACTTTTGAGGATTGTTTGTTCCTGTAGAGATTACTAGTCACACAACAGCAGTTCATCTACTCAGTGGGTCACATTCTTCTTTTGCTCCTAGCACGTGCCTCAAATGCATTGCAATCCTTCAAAAAATCAGGTAGAAATTTTCAGTTGTCCAGTTTTTTCCTTCCTGGATTATCATGAGTAAGCAAGCATCTAAGCAGATGGTTCTCTGATCCTATGTACCTTGATGAAGATTCTGATGGCAGCAGTTGTAGCATATGCCCTGAACCATCCTGTGATGACGATCTCAATTAGTTGTAGCCATGACTCCACCATTGATTTTGCATTACCAACCAACAATTGAAGTGATAGGAATTGGAGGAAGTCTTAGAAGATCATCTTCTGCTTGAAATTGGTGTTAGGGATGCAAGAGTACAGTGTACGAGGTATGTGGAAGTTGGGATCTGAATGGGAGAATGAGCCGCTAATGCTGGTGGGTGGCAACTATAGTTATGTGCATCCTGTTGTCTATTGCAAACATGGTTGTCAGTTCCATTAGTTCTCAAGTAGAGTGATACTGGCACTTCTCTTTCTTTCTAGATTTGTCAGAAACCCGCATCTTCTTCTCATCAAATAGATTTGTGATGATAGTACGCTTCAGGGTACTATACTAGAAATTCAGAGATGTGTAGAACAGGTGTCAGCTCTCTGAAGTGACATCTGAAGAAGCTCAATGGAGGCCCGTATTTTGCGTGATCTGTGTCTCCAGGAGACCAATTCTTGGCTTTGTATTTCTGGCTGGTTATGATAGATCTCTGCAGAAAGTGAATTTCCAAGCAATGTTTAGATCCTGAGCTCAATAACTTGTCCAAGTGTTAAAATTGCCAACCTCTCTGGCAAGGTGGAAGTAGCCCCCACATTTAATTCATCAGGCATGATGCCATTTTCCTCTCCTTAATTGTAGCTAAATGTGTCAAGTGAATGCTTGATACTATTTGACTTGACTGTGTCAGGCCCTTCTATAACAAGCTGCCATAGGGTCCTAGTTGTAAAAGTCCCAGCTTCTTTGCCCATGACAAAACCTGAAATTTCCTACAAATGCTAAGGAAAATGCCTTGAAACTCCCACCTCTCCACCTCCGCTTCAATAGATCTACCAGCAATAGTGGTGAATTGAGGGCAGCTTCTTTTGCAGAATCACAACAACCCAGATTTCACTAAGCTTTGCACTAGTGCTGCTACCACCACAACTTAATGGATGCCTACATCAGAAGAAAGTTCCTGCACACACATCTGATAATATAATATGTACAATATACACTTGTCTTTTCTATTTTTAATGAAAACTTTAGTATCAGCTACAGTGCTTTTGTGCATGTTGTTTCTGGGCTTGCATTATAGATGGAGTTGGAGACATGTGCACGCTTCCGTTCATGCTGCTTCCCTTGCAGGTTCTGGGTGCAGTGGTTGTTGCTAAGGGCATGTTGACATAGCTCTCAGGGGAATGACTTTTCAAGGTCTTGTCATCTTCCTTTGCAAAATCATTATGGTGAAGTGTACGATTTTCCCAGGGACAAGCTGTCATCTAGCGCTCGAGCCAACCCCAACCCTAGCGAGTGTTTGATGTTTCAGATTCAGGATGATCAAAGTATACTCATGAGCTTTCTCCTGCATGGTCCAGTCTCCACTGCATCCAACCAGCATATCACAAATGTCAAGGTAAGACATACCTGGAACTGCATTGCAAATCACAAAGTGCTGATATTTCTATGTATACTGCTACCTGACGAGAACTTGCATATGCTAAAGCTCTCTCATGTTTGATCACTCCCTCCTGCTTCTGCTGCAGCTTTGCTTGAAGATCTTGTACAGTTCCTGAATTAGCACACCATCCAAGCTGTTCCCAAAACGATGGATCCCACCAAACCTATACCTGCACTGTCCACTCATAGAGCACCCAAGATCCACAAAACTTTAACAGTGTATTCTAGAGAACAGAATACACTTTAGCAACAGTAGCACATCAAAATAGAGAACACCTAATCACTATGCATTCAGAGTTATTTTTTGCGGAGAATGCTGCTGTACTTCTGAGCTGACAGGACACCTACCTGCAGCCTGACATTGAAGCTTGGAATGCAGGTGATTACAACTGATTTACACCCCTATACTCAGATGTATCAATCACTATCAAGAGCAACTTGAGTCCTGGATCGAGTTGCCAACTACACCCCAGTTACTATCCAATGAAAAACAATGTGCTGCCTCTAGCACATGCTTGTCCACCTCCATGGTGAGATCTGTACATTCCACCTGCACCAAATTCACACAAATCACCTCAATCAATAACTGACACAGGGAGGGTCTGCATTCATTAGGACATTTGGATGGAGTAATGAGTTTGCAGAAACATAGTGCAAGTAAAGCATGGTGAAGAAAATATGCAGAGGGAAGTTCCACAATAACAATTTGACGGTAACAGAAGAAATGGGTATTGTCATAACCATATGAATGTTGCTCACAAAAACATTAGGCAAGGCTTGGATGGTGAAGAAGGGATAACTCACAAATGGCCACAGTGCTTGTGAACACAAATCTCAGCCACGCACTTTTCACATCTCCTGTTAGTCCTCAAGATTTAGGACCACTGCTTGAACAATTTCCAAACAGCCTAGTCTTCAATTTGTGAAAAAAACTTGGCTTCAAAGTGCTAGTCATTGTCATCTAATGGGATTTACTATGGTGTCTTGAGACCTCAGGTGAAGAACTCCAGCTCTGAAAATTGTGGATGCCACTGGAATCCTTTTGAATGTTTACAGCACTTACACCTTTCACTCTATTTGAAGCTTGGCTTGAGGTAATTGATAGACCATCCTGTGAGGGAAATGTGAAGAAGCTTGAGTCATCAAAAGATCGCAGCTCAGTATTGGACTTCATCTCCTGAGAATCCACTCTGTCAATCACCTCAGATACAGTACTGTGAAGCTCTTGGTCATTTTGGGGCATACCATCTGACTGGAGTAACGTGAATGGTAATGCATGCTCCAGTTGCATTCCTTGACGATCATGGTGGAAACTATTCGGAAGCCCATTTTGTGATTTCCCATTCTGTAGCAATGTTGGAAATCCATTTTTGCCTACCTGATCCAAAACTTCCCCATTCTCAGCTTTGGCATCAACTTCAATCTTTATCTTCTCCTTGAACAACTTTTTTGACATCTTCCCACTTTTAATTCTGACTGTTGCAGACTCTGCAGTTTTGGAACATCACTCTCTTGAAACTTGGGAGGTATCACAAGATGGGTTAACATCATTAGGGTTTGTGCTACTCAAACTCTTCTTGGTCCAAGCTTGATCCAAAGAAGATTTATCAACAGACAATTGTAACAAGAGCAGATAGCAAAACAATGCCTTTGAGTGGTCTGAAGTTGTTCCAGCTTTTTGTAGGAGGATCTCAAGGAAGCAAATCTTCAAGAAATACTTAATCAGATTATAGTGTACCTTAGAATTGGGAAGCTCAGCTTGGCGGCAGGAGTGGTGTTGGGCAATCATCTGGCATACAACCTGACCTTGTTGTGACATCTACACCTTGTGTGGCCTCACTCGAGCTTGCACTCTTACCAAAGCTTGCATCAATGTAGGGTTATGGTTGCCTGCCGTCGTACTATGTGTCCTCTCACCAAAGCTTGCAGCCTCACTAGCCCTTTCAATGCTTTCCAAGCTTTCCTGGCCTGTGTATAATACACAATGGTTGTGAGCACATTATACCAATGCCTCCTATGGATTTGTCATGCAAATGACAATTTTCTTTGAACCCTGCACTTGAGGTGGTTACTGCATTTACCTCTGCAGATGAACATGTGATAAACAAACTGCAATCTAGTGTGAAAGCTGAAAAGTTTTGCTGGGTGTCAGAGCTACTCAGTGTGGGACTAAAAATTTCAACTCCTTGAACAGGTGAAGGAGACTAAATCAAGAGAGAAACATTGGCAAGACTGCTGCTCTGGAGCAGTATAGGTGCTCGAGAGAGTGTGCTTTGAGGCTGTCTGTCCTCGTCCTATACATATGATCCGGGCATTACGCTCTTGATGCCTGAGGCCTGAGGCCCTTTGACCACCAAAAATACACAGTGGTGCTGAGGCCTTTTAGTGTAATGTTGAGGCCCCTTTTGTTGATTTTTTTCACTTTTTGTTACTTTTTGTTACTTTTTTTTACTACTCGTAACTTTTTCAAATTACTTTTTATTGTTGAAGGTTCAGTGTTTGTTACTTTTTGTTACTTTTTTTACTGCTTGTAACTTTCATAAATTACTTTTTTTACTGTTGAAAACGGCCAGGGGAATCATTTAGTTATATTTCTTCATTGTTTGAAGGGGGGGGGGGGGCGCCTTGATTTTTTACTTTTTTTTTTTACTATTGAAGGGGAGGGGGAGGGGGGTGGAGGTTGGTTTTTTCCCTATACATATGATCCGGGCATTACGTTCGCGATGCCTGAGGCCTGAGGCCCTTTGACCACCAAAAATACACAGTGGTGCTGAGGCCTTTTAGTGTAATGCTGAGGCCCCTTTTGTTGATTTTTTTCACTTTTTGTTACTTTTTGTTACTTTTTTTTACTACTCGTAACTTTTTCAAATTACTTTTTACTGTTGAAGGTTCAGTGTTTGTTACTTTTTGTTACTTTTTTTACTACTTGTAACTTTCATAAATTATTTTTTTTACTGTTGAAAACGGCCAGGGGAATCATTTAGTTATATTTCTTCATTGTTTGAGGGGGGGGGGTGCGCCTTGATTTTTTACTTTTTTTTTTTACTATTGAAGGGGAGGGGGAGGGGGGTGGAGGTTGGTTTTTTCCCTTCATTTGAAATGTGGAAGGAGGAGGGGAAAGGGGTTAGTTTTTTTCAGACCCTAAACCTTAAGGCTTACTAACCAATGAAAAATGGGGAAGTACCCCTATTTGGATTTCGATAGTCACAGAAAAAAACTTTAATTTTAAAAGATTTTATTACATGGGCGAAGGGCCGATAATAATCGTTGAAAGCAGCCATTTTCAAAACAAATGGCACTCATGGGCTTTAGTGAATTCGTGTTTTCTTTTTTTCCCCCGGATGTCATCACTACCATCTACCTAATAGGGTTGTGAAGTTCTCTTGGGCAGACATTTTAATTAATGTTGGCTTGACCATATTTTCATATTTCAAACCAGATTTTGTGTACGAAACAGGCATAGGTGCTTGAGTACCGGAGGCCAATGGACCAACAGGAAGAAGGGAAGGACCCCAGGTTGAGTGGGAGGGGGTGGAGGTTAATGTTTTTTTTTCTCCTTCATTTGACATGTGCAAGGAGGAGGGGAAGCGGGTTAGTTTTTTTCGTAAATTTGTTTTTTCATTATTGAATGGCTAGGGAAGGGGCCGGCCACGGTTTGTTTTTTAAAAATATGTTGAAGGGGGATGGGAGGGGGAGGGGGTTTATTTTTTTGGGGGGTTAGTTTAATTCATTTTATCTTAACTAAAATAAATTAACCTAAACTTGCTTAATTAAATTCAACCCGATTAAGTTAATTTAAACTTAGCTAAACTAACCTAAAATAAATTAAATTTCTTAAAACTAGTATAATTTTGAAAAAATTAACAAAATTTTAAGAAAATTAAAGAAATTTGTCAAATAAATATAATCTTGGGAATAAAAAGCTATAAGTCTTATTCTCCAACAATCGATCATCAAGTCAGGTGTCTAGAGAGATGAGAAATGTCATGGTTGGGTTCAGATGGGAAGGAGTTTTGCTTATCAAATCTGGAGTGAATCATTTGGGAAGATTGCTACATCCAGAAACATGGTTGTCATCACCGACAAATTCTATCTGCAGGCCAGCTTCCTTGCCTGCATTTCTTTTTTGTACCATGATCATTTCAGGCTTTTGGTCAGTCGCGACTTTCCATTGACCTTGAAATACTCTGCGTCCCTTATCAACATTGGCTGCATACCCCACAAGCGTACTAGGACATGCTGAATTCTGATACATGTACAAGTTCCACTTATGGCTGACTAGATGCTACACATAATTGCTTCCAAAGAAGTAGGTCCCACATAGGTGAAGGTATTGTTGCATCATTTGTGTCTTGCAAGCATGTGAATGGAATCGGAAGGAAGTGGCTACTGGAAGGAATCTCCTTTCTAAAAACTGACCACACTTGGGATCTTTGGTTTGGATCCTCTTGTGGTTACAGTCCAGGAATGGGGCTAGCTGTACATTTCCAATCCAATTTTGGCTTCATGAGATTGCAGTTGTTTTTCTAGTGCTTGTCTTCAATTACCAATAGAACCCGGAGTTAGCGACCTGATGCCTTTCTCACTATGGATGCCAGGTTTTGCTTGCAACATTGTTCTGTGATAACTTTTTGTGTAGGTGGTCTTTACAATGTTGTTCTCTTTTGCTAACACAGATGAAGAAGGCAGAGGAAAGGAAACCCGCTCAAGTCTTATTGGGAGTGTTGGCACACTTTTCAGACAAACAATCTGGTTGGTGCATTTTGCTTGACCAGCAATACATATTTTAGATTTGTCTCCATTTCTTGTTTCTTTTTATGGCAGCCTACAATTTTTTTCTCCTTCAGATGTCTTATGTCTCAGGTCCATCGCATGTTATTTATAAACATTTCACTTTTTAAAAAAAGATTAAGCCACTGGTTAATAACAAGGTCATCATCAAACGCTTGTTTGGATGCAGGGAGAACTCACAATTACGATGATGGCAATACGACTTCACTCAGTCAATCAACAAGATAAATAAGAAAAAACCACAAAAATTCCTCTGTTTCAGAACAGGAAGCAAAATCATCAAGACAAAAATCCTTAATCATTACCTTGGCATCCAGAACATTTCCAAAAGATCGGAATGCATCCTCAAATCCTTGGTCAGTTGTATTCCGAGATAGACCCCCCACAAAACACCAATACTCCTCCACTTCTGCCATAACCGTGTGTCACGAAATCTCCTGCAACCTCAATATTGTTCTGTTTGTAATACACCGGTAGTGCCATCCAAAACCAGAGTATGAATACTCATGACCTCGTTAATTTTTTCGTACATGTACAGCCAACATGGAGCCATTTTGTAAAAAATCTGAGAGTTGCTTAAACATAAATAAAATCCAATTCTGGATGATGGACAGCTCTGTAGGACTTTTTGCAGGGTTTCATGGACCTATGAAACGTAGTTATATCTTTCAAAAATTTATAGCCATGAGAACATCGATGATAAATAATTTTTTCTGAACTAAAACACGATGCCCAGGGGGTAAGAAGATAGGTTCAATCAGGGCCTTTTCTTAAATTGGTAAAAACTTCACACACCACTTGGCAATGCTCGCACTTATATTAGTTCATTCCCATCTCTGTCGGTTCGATCATGATTTCGGTGGTTAGCCAAGTGGTTGAAAGATACCATGGCATTGCATTGTTGCCATCTTGCCTTGCACAAGCGTTTCCAAGCGAAGGATTTACAGATATTCGGATTTGTCGTTTGAAGAGATGCATTTTGGATATTCTACATCATCTTCGAATTGTTCTCGTAAACCCTGGCAATCCAATTTCCTCCAATGCTCAACCTCGCATTCCAAAAGGCCCGATGTTGTTGCAACCACACCTAACCTCCACCTTCGAGGTTCCAATACTCGAACAACTGTCGACTGCATGCTAGTGCGTACAAAGATGTCAATCACAATTAAAGGAGGCATAAATGATATACCACAACCAACGATCATTCGATGTATGATTTCAATCCTAAGATTGTTTTCTTTTTCTATTGTCCTGCTCAAGCATTCGAATGCATGCATCCACCAACCGTGTGAAGTTGGTAACAGACCGGCCTAAGGCCTTTAGTCCCATCCATCGAGCCAACTCTTCATCACCAGTGATGTTTCTCAATTCCGGCATGGCCTTGTGCATGTTCGATGGGTTGCGACGCCAGATGGCCCAAAGAAGAATTCGGTATCGTTCAGCCCGAATTTGACCCGAGCAATCAACGCCATACCTTCCTTCGTGCAACAGGACGTTGCCCAACGCCTGCCCGTTGTGTAAAAGGTGGCACTTGGGACAACTGTCAGGTGACTGAGGAATGGAATTACGACAATTCGACCTAAGATGCGATCCGAGACATTTGAAACATTGATAACCATCTAGCAACAACGGACAATTTTGATTGGGGTGACACACGTTTCCATCACCGCCGTAAACACGACACAGGAGACAATCGGGTTCGTCAGGGACAGCAAATCGACGAAAATTCATCAAAGATGTACGATCCTCGTTCATGAAAGAGGTGAGCACTGTCGCCCGTGCCCTGAGCATCGGCAACAGCGGGGGGGGTTGCAACGATGTCGCTCGTGATTGCCGTAGACAATTGTCGCAAGGTCGTGCGGCTAGAATTAGGCTGCACCGTTGGGATTGACCATCCACAGCCAAATGAAGATTGTGCCGTCGACAATTATCCATGTCCACGATCCAAGCATTGGGTTCAACGAAGGATGAATCGATGTGCAGAGCTTCAGCTCTTGATCTCGTACTAGAAATCACTCTGCTGATACCAGGTCGGCCGTCACGAGCGAGTCGGCCCGACTCTTGCTGAAGAGCAGCAAAAGATCTAAACGATCCACGATGAATGACGAGCCTGACGGATGGATAGTTGTACCCACACCCAATGACCCCGGTGGCCACCATAACACGGGCTTCGCCCGAGAGCCATGACTGCAACTGCACCTTCTTAGCGTCCTCATCGAGATGGGCATGAAGATGAGCAGTCCTAACGCATGCCACATTGTTGGCAACAGATGCCACTCGCTCGACAGACTGTCGTGTCAAGCAATATACCATGGCCCTATCTATCTCCGAAGATACGGAGCAATCCCATTCGATGAGTTGTCGAATGATTTCATCGTCCACATCAACCACTTCGTCGACCACATACTCGATCAAGGGGCGCACCGTGGACATCCGGATGACAGTGAATGTCGTGGACATCACAATCTTAAGGTCCATCTCTTGAGAAGGGGACAAAGAGGCTGTCAATGCGACGAGCTGGCATCCGACGGCCCACAACGGCAACAGGCGCTTCATGACCGGTCTGAAATCTGACAAAAGCAAATGCGCTTCATCCACAACAACACAATGAAGCTTTTGCAAATGGTTCAAAGTATGTGCCAGCTCCACAAACCTCGGAGTGGCTGCACATTCCACCGATACGAACAAGATGGACGGAGGATCGTCCAACGTAATTGTGTCCGTGCCATAGGTTGCGTTTCGCAAGCCAACTCGGCTCGCATCTGCTTCGTGTCCGCTCACGAGGATAGTCAGAGGCACCACCACGATGACGGTGCGAGCGGTGACCATTGGTGGGATCATGAACACGGCCGATTTGCCATGTCCAGTGGGCATGACCACCAACAAATCAAGTCTATTTTCCAATACCAATGTTACAGCCAAGCCTTGTTCCTTGCACGTCCACTGGTCATGGCCCAATCGACGAAGAGCTCGTAGAGAACGCACTTCATGCGTCGGATCTTGAGGTGGTGGCGGGATGGCCGGTTGAGTGGTAACTTGTGTGGCCGAATACATCAGCGATGCAATGAGAGACGCACAGTCAAATTGCAATGGACAGTGGCTGTTGGGTTGGTCAATAATTGTTGGAATCTCGATGGTCGAAGTACGTAATGGAGGTGGATCGACAGGGCTCCCATTGAGCTGTAACAAGCGGTGCCATGCTTCGACGGCCAATTTGTACGTGTACATCTGTTGACTGTCCATAAATCTATGATCATTCGAACAATTGGCGTAATGTCGTGCGGCCGTGGCTGAAGAGTGCCCTGATGTCTCGTCGATGGGAAATTCCGTGCAATAGCTTTGCTTGATGGCGCCGCCAAAGTAAGCTGCAAGATGACGATAATCTGCAATCCCTATATCGATATTCGCATGCTCGAGGAACGCACCGGCCACCAAACGCGAAACATCTTCGCCATCCATGGTCGCATCTCGTTCAATGGCCCAGAGGTTCATGTATTGTCGGGCAACGTCCATGTTTCCACGCAAACCAGCGATGAACGACTGCACCGGCCTCACAAGCAACATATATTCAATGAACAACAAATTCAATTGTGGAGGTAAAAACCGAGGTATCAATTTGACCGGCGACCCGGCGTTAACGCCCTTGTGGTATCTCTGGAAGGTCATAATGGTGCCTGCCGACCAATAAAATGTCTTCTCAGAATGCTCCATGTTGCGAATGAGATAGCTGCTGTACTCCTCGCCACGAGGAGGACCGCCGGCGGTGAAATGCATGAGTAAAAATAACAACGCGTGCATACGATCGGCCGCCCGTGCCCACATTGTCAACGCATTTTGATTCCATATAATGGATCGATCGTCGTTCGTGCCTTTGATGAAAAGACCTCGAGTATGTCGATTGCTGAAAAGGTGGATGGCAAGATCCTGTCCAGGACGATGAAATTCGTTGCGGGCATCCGATAAGAAAGAATATCCAACATCGCCTTCATTCGTCCTGTCGACAACGTTGCCTTCAGCTATCACCTGGCCTATCCAGGCTGTGTGGAGTCCTAGCAACAATTGGTCACTCATGACTTTATTTGCCTCGCCGAGTAGCTTACGAACCAAGTTTCGCAATGTGTCGATGGTCACAGCTTGACCATCGATCGTGCACGCCATGGCACCAATGCGAACGAGTTTGGGGATGTCGGGGCCATCGCCCAACACCGTGCACGCAAGGCGCATGGTCTCCTGCAGTCTGTTGAACGGTGTGTCTTTGGCGTCGTCACGAATGCAAGCGAGCCACTCATTAGCTTCGCACCGGGGGATGGCGGGGTGATGGGGCTGCCACATCGGACGCACTAGCTGCATGAGGATTGTGCATCTCCACCAATACTGGAGAATGGTTACGGGACCTGTCACGTGTCGAACATGTTCGAAAGCGAGGTTGGTTGATGAAGGGTCCGACTTCAGGCTGTTCACAATCAGGAACCTGATTATCGGACAATTGGTTGGTGGCCCATGTTGAACGACCGGACATGTTGGCGGTCGACAAATGTGCAACAACACCGTGTGGATGCGAACGAGATCTTCGTCATTTCTGTCCGCATCTTGTCAACTTCGGATGTAAGAAATGAGATTCTCCAACGCATCTCCGAGATCCGAATGCAAGTCGCCTATAACAGTGACGAATGGCTTATCATCCACCGGGGCGCTATCCCTGGATCGGACCATCGTAACGAGCAGCTTAGTCATCAACATACAATACTTACTTATTGTGGATGGCACCCAAAGGTGGTTGAGCCCCACCGTGGCGACAGGGGAATCTTCGACAGAAACGACCAACCGCCTGAGATGATATGGCACACGACCAATCACGGCCTGTGCATTCTCCAAATATGCTCGCACCATCAAAGGCAAGCGATCCAAATTGGATTCCCCTCCGATCGGGTTCGGGAGCACGCTTGCTTGCTTGATGTGGTCCAACGACGTACCTGCCGGAATGATGTGGTTAACAGCCAGCTCGTGCCAACGAGAAATTCTCAGCCATGGACTCAACTCCCGAATGGATGGATTTGGTGCCACTTTCGATATGGAACATTGGTGGGCCTGTAACGATTCATGTATTTGCTCCTTCAGATGGAACCCCGGCAGGTCACCTTCAAGCTCCAAATTCTGGTGGTCGACACCAAAATACACGGTGTACCCGACCTTTCTGAAAAGGCGCTGCACTTGACACGGTTCACAACTGGCATGAACCGGTAAGAAAAAATGGTTGGCACGACGATGATTGCCCATAACCTTCCTGGTAGCAGAATAGTAAGCACATCCATCCGCCTTGCATCGATATCCATTGACAATCGTGATCCCTTGGACCACTGGCAAGAGCTCTTGCCGTGGAGATGCGATATACCTTTCAAGGCGAGGGTCTTGCAGCCGGGTGAACTAGATCTCATCAAACGATGATGTGAAATCTATATCAAGTGGGATCGTGGTCACACAATGCGGGCCACCATTGCGATGTCGTTTGGGAGCTCTGCGATCATCGTGCCCCAACAAGTGGTTGCGCACTCGGGAAGGCTCGGGCTCCAAACATACATTACAAACCTTGCACAACAGCAGACGGATGCCATCCACGATGTTGAGAACTACAAGGCCAACATCACGGAGTAGTTTTGTCGTTTGTTCGATGGGCGGCTGGATTAACATGCCTAAGGACATTGCCTTTTGCACGTTGTCATCAAGATTTCCGTTTGGGGCTGAATTGTTTTGCTCCACATGTTGCCCTTTGAAATGGCGCCAAAGGTTATCACTGCGGTCAAATGTGCTCTTGCAGCAATCAACGGGGCAAGGATATCTGCCGTCAATGGACCGACTGATAGTAATTCGACCAGTGGCAGTACGGATCACACAGGTTGATTGATGCACCAATCGGCGATGTCCACGCCGTTGATGAGGAGTGGCAAAACAAATGTTACACTCGGGGCATTGGAAGTTGGCCATGAATATCGGTTGACAATATATAGATGTTTGGGAAGCACTAAGAATTATAATTGATAATGGAAGGTCAATATACCAATAACTTGAGCCACGTCAAACCAACCTTTAACTTGCATACGTAGGAAAATGCATTTTTTATGTCAGCCTACACATTGATTTTCCTGGACGCAAACATGTACACCAGATGACGATGTTCAAATTTATGCATACACCACAAATGTTTGGTCCATGTGCTCACTTGGTCACATTACCGGAATAAGTTTGCACCTATATGGAGTTGAATTTGCGATGGCATCCAACCACCACGCTCTGTCCGCCTCGTAGCTCCTGCAAACCATGGAAGTGCGGGAGTTGAAAGATGAAACCAACATTGATTGTATACATACAACAAACTCCAAATGTTTAAACCTTTGTAAACTAATACATCCTAACCCAATGTCTGATATCAGGGGCAATCGTGCAAATTTTGTTTTGATCTCATAATCAGAACAAGTCAAAATTTGCAACATGCTCCACGATTCACAAAATAATTTCTATTCCTAGTGATTTTTCACCGCACTTGAAAGCCACAACAGCAATAACAACAAATGAAATTTTGGGAGGGAAACAAATGCAGATGCTGGTATACGTTGAGGTTTTGATACCTGCACTTGCTCACCGTGCTCGAACAAGCTGGCATGTGTGTGGAGTCGAGCGTGTGTTGTTTGTGCTGTAATGCCCCCTGCCAACATAACATATGCAAAAAATGACAATTCAAAAGTTTGTAATTTGAACGATGGGCCAACCTTGCATAAAAGATTCCAAGATGCATCTCTAAATTTTACATGGAGCTATATGTTAGGTCACTCACCTTAAGAATAAGAGTTTGGTGATGTGAAGCGCTATGCTGCACACACACAACAACTTCTGGTTTTCAAAATCACGAGATTTTGCAAAACACACTCCTGCTGCACACACTAGAAAATTGGAAAAAATAAATCTCCATCCCCGTATGTTTATTATGTGCCCTACTCCAATTTCATCGTGTTTGAAGGAATTGATAAATGACGTGGTTAAATGTACTTTGGCCAATTTTCTCCGCGGTCTCATAATTCTATGCATGAATAACAAGTTCAATTTTACAACATGCGACATCATTCACGCAAGAGCTTTCTGTTCCCAATGACTTTTTCACTGCACTCCAAAGCCACTGTGACAACGACCCCGAATCAAGTTTTGAGAGGGAAACAAATGTGGATGATGGTGTAGGGTTTAGATATCTATACCTATACATATTGCTCGTTGTGCTCAAATAGATGTTTGTGAAAGCATCAAGGTTACAATTGAAAATCAAAGGTCAGTATACCAATAACACCGGCTTGGTTGAATCCACCTTAACCCTGCAGACACACGAAATTGAATTTTTTGGTGTTAGTGATTTTACCCAACACCAACATCCCCTCGATATGAAAGTGTTCAAATTCATGCATATGGCAAGGATGTTATGCACATGTGCTTACTTGGTCACGTTGCTAGAATAAGTTCACACATACATGGAGTTGGACTTGCAATGTGATCTAACGACTATGCTCCCTCTGCCTCCTCGCTCCTGTAAAACAGTGAAGGGCGGGAGCTGAAAGATGAAAACAACATAGGTTCCATGTGTACAACAGACTCCGGATGCACGCACTTGAAATGTTTGGGCCTGCGCAAACCCATATAGCATGAACTAATGTTTGTGCACTATGGTAATTTGGTAGTATGTGGACAAACATTCATTTCGCCCACACAGATAATGTCTTTGAACCACCAAAACATTCTACAAATTTACCAAGGCAAGTCGTACAAGTTTTGTTGCGATCTCACAGTGAGAACAAGTTAGAATTCATAACAGGCTGCATGATTCACAAAAGAACTTTTTGTTCCTAGGATTTTTCGCTGCACTAGAAATCCACAGCGACAACAGATGAAATTTTCGGAAGGAAACAAATGCAAATCCTGGTATAGGTTCAGGTTTTGATACCTGCGCTTGCTCCCCGCGCTCAAATAAGCTGGCATGTCTGCAAAGTGGAACGTGTGTCGTTTGTGCTGTAATGCCCCCTGCGAGCATAACATGTGCAAAAAATGATAATCCAAAAGTTCGTGATTAGGACGACGGGCCGACCTTACGTACAAGATTATAAGATGTATCTTTGAAATTTACATGGAGCCCGATGTCAGGTTGCTCACCTTAGGAACAAGAGTTCGGCGATGTGAAGCGCTCTTGGTGACACATACAGAACGACTCCTGGTTTCCAAATCACGAGATTTTTGCGAGAGAAATTCCTGCTGCACACTAAAAAATTAGAAAAAAAAAATCTCCAACTCCGTATGTTTATTCTGCGCCCCACTCCAATTTCATTATGTTTGGAAAAATTGATAAATGACGTGATTAAATGTACTTCGGCCTTCGTAGTTCGTTGCGCAGCCTTTTACTTCCATTCATGCATATATATTATTTATTCTCATAAATGAAATCTAATAAATTTTATGAAAAGGTAAATTACTTTGTGGTGGATTTGATACAATCATGTATTCATTGATAACGCGTGGGAAAATTGTTGAACATAGTTTTAGGTGTTTAATTTGGCCTGTACAAAAATCCTGTGCACCATATACGAAGCATATTTTATAATTTCTACATGTTTCTTAAACTGAACCTGCATAACGTTTCCCCGCAGTGCTATCGCACATCGTGTTTTGCTTATATCATGTCAAACCACACATTATAATTTTTTTTTTTTAAACTTATTTTGATGGCAAAAGTTCGCGAAATTTTAAAGTTCAATTTGGGGCTTAGGGTACCACCCCACTAACTTTTGAAAGAACCTCTCAATGGAAGCTCGCTCCCTGGCTCGCTAATCGACTCCCTTTTTTCTATTTTTTCGCTGTACTCCATTACAGTATAACTTCGCAGGACGTGGTTCCAATTATTTTACGTTTTTGTGTGTAGCTTCAATGGTTACGTTTGCATTCTATTCAGCTTTTGACTACCCATCAAAATGTCGACATTGACATAATTTTACAGAACATTATATGTAAACATAAGAAGAAACTAAAGGGCTTACAAGGGCCATTGGAAGAGGATGGAGGAGCATATGCAAATTGTTTTTTTGGGGGGCCGCCGGGGGGGGTGTCAAAATCCTGGGCCATCACACGACATTTACGGACATGCATGATTCATGGCCAATTTATCTTTTGTATATTTGGAGGGAAATAGATCTGATCCTTATTGTCATTGTTTAATAAACATTTAATTCGTCCTCCATCCCAACAAAGCTTTGTTATAATGAATGCTTATAGATTAAAAAGGATGTGCGATATATTAAACTTTGTGCAAGCGTGAAAACTCTAACACTGTTCACCAAAGATGTCCTAGGGCATTTACCAATTAAAATTAACCGCGATTCGCCACGATGATGTACTTTAGATATGCCCTGCGGCGTTGCCCTAATGTTCCTTTTCCCAAAACAACCCTAATTATTATTCGGTTAGATATGCCCTACGACGTTGCCATAATGTTCCTTTTCCCAAAACAACCCTAATCAATATTTGATTAGATATGCCCTGCGACGTTGCCATAATGTTCTTTTTCCCAAAACAACCCTAATTGTTATTTGGTCGTCATAACAAACAATTTTTTATTTATTTTGTGATGGGGCTTGGGTTGTTCCAAACAAATTCATATCAAATACCTATACATATGATCTGCGCACTACGCTCGCAGTGCGCGGGGCTGGGGGCTGTTTGACCACCAAAAAAGCATCGCAGTGCGGGGCTGTTTTCGTTGACGTTTTTCACTTTTTGTTATTTTTTGTTACTTTTTTTACTGCTCAAAACTTTTATAAGTTACTTTTTACTACTGAAACAGGGGTAAAGTTTGTTACTTTTTTCAACTTTTTAATTACTTGTAACTTTCATAAATTACTTTTTACTGGGCCAGGAGGGCCAGGGTTTATATTCTTTTCATTGTGGGACATGGGGAAAGGGTGCACCTTGATTTTTTTCCTTCATTTTTTTGACTGTTTAGGGGGAGGGAGGGGGTTGGAGGTTGATGTTTTTATTTTCCCCTTCATTGAAAATGTGGAAGGAGGAGGGGGGAAAGGGGTACATTTTTATTCTGGAAATGTTTTTTTTCATTGTGGAGAGGCTAGGGAGGGGAAGGGGTAATTTAAGGTTCCAAAATCATTATGGGACGGAGGAAAGGGTGCATCGGGAGAAAAGGTGCAGGTTAATTTTTTTTTTTCTTTTTTTTTACTGTTGAGGGGGAGGGGGGTGGAGGTCAATTTTTTCTTTTGCCTTCATTTGACATGTGGAAGGTGGAAGGGAAAGGGATGATTTTAATTTTTATTTTTTTTCATCGTGGAGTGGCTAGGGACAAGGGGTCAAGGGTTTTTTTTTTAATGTGTTAAAGGGGGATGGGAGGGAGTTTTTTTTTTTTTTTCTATGTTGAAAAGGGATGAGAGGGTTTTTTTTTTTTTTTACAAGTTCATAAGGGGGGGGGGGGTTAGGGTTGGTTTAATTAATTAAATCTAAGCTAAAATAATATAAACTTAATTAAACTAAGCTAAACTTTGATATCCAATACGTGGCAATGTACAATGCTTCAAAGCTTTTGTCGCAATATCTGATCCTTAAGAGAAATATGTAGTTGCATCTAAAACATATGTAACTTTTTGCTGGTGAAACAAGTGAGCAAAGACGTTATCTGTGTGGGCGATCTAAATACAAGAGACTCAATGTCAAGTTTCATTCATTTTTCTCTTCAAGTAGTACAAAAGTAACAAAAAATCAAAAAATCAAAAAAAAAAGAAAAGCATGGCATTACACTAAAATAGCCTAACATTACATTGGGTTTTTGGTAGTCAAACAGCCTCCAGTCTGCAACCTTATGGGCCTAATGCCCAGATCACATGTATACGGTAGTTCCCCACTTTTCATTGGTTAGTAGGGCTTATGGTTGCCGAAAAATATTTGGTGCATATTATTTGTGTCCCAAATTTTTGTTATTTCTTTCAAAATTATATTAGTTTTGTCAAATTTAGTTGAGCCAAGTGTACATTAACTTAGTTGGGTTGAATTTAATTATGCAAGTTTAGGTTAGTTTAACTAAGTTTAGATTATTTTAACTAAGATAAAATGAATTAAACCACCCCCCCCCCCCCCATAATGAACTTGTAAAAAAAATTCAACCTAAAACCCCTCCCATTTAATTCGTCCTCCATCCCAACAAAGCTTTGTTATATTGAATGCTTATAGATTAAAAAGGATGTGCCATATATTAAACTTTGTGCAAGCGTGAAAACTCTAACACTGTTCACCAGAGTCCTGCATTGGGCTTGACAACTGTACCCATACCCGACCCATTACCCACCCATGGCACCTTGTCCATACCCCTTACCCACCCAACTCGTACCCATAAAAAAAAAAACAGAATAAATCTACAGAAAATTACAGAAAATTATAGCCCGGGTCCCCCGTACCCACCCATTACCCACCCATGCGTCCAAGCCCATACCCATTACCCACCCATTTACCCATGGGTATGGGTGGGTATTGGGTACCCATTGCAAGAGACTGCTGTTCACCAAAGATGTCCTAGGGCATTTACCAATTAAAGTTAACCGCGATTCGCCACGATGACGTACCTTAGATATTGCCTGCGGCGTTGCCCTAATGTTCCTTTTCCCAAAACAACCCTAATTATTAATTGGTTAGATATGGCCTGCAGCGTTGCCATAATGTTCCTTCTCCCAAAACAACCCTAATTAATATTTGATTAGATATGCCCTGTGATGTTGCCATAATGTTCCTTTTCCCAAAACAACCCTAATTGTTATTTGGTCGTCATAACAAACAATTTTTTATTTATTTTGTGATGGGGCTTGGGTTGTTCCAAACAAATTCATATCAAATACCTCTTTGATGGTATAGATTTTTAATTTCACAAATATACTTTCTCTGTTTCCTCCGAGCCATTTATTAATTTCCTTGGGAGAAAAGTTTGTGAACCCTAAACCCTAAAACCAGATTTGTGGACAGGGCACTGGTGGGTGTTGGGTCGTTCAAGCCCGGGAAAAAAAAAAGGGGGGAAATTCCATAAGGCACGATTTTCTTTTCCCATTCAATGAAGCGATGAACATCCTTGGAAGGCACGAGTCCTACAATAATCTTGCTAAAAAATGATGCAAATGATGACGATCTTCAAACGATCATACCTCCTCACACAACATTAAATATTTATAGGGTTTAGGGTTTATTGGACGAGGAGGGGTCCGTTGGTGGGGACATATTTTTTCACACTGAGAAATGGGGCCCTCCGGCTGCCCTGAGCGCCCTTCTTTTTCTTTTTGGGGTTTTTTCTTTCTTCGGCAAATATGTGTTTCAAGGAGTGATGAAAAAATTGGAGATAAGGCACACTAGCAAGGGAGGGTTTGGGTTTGTAAGGTCTCTTATAAGGTTTATAGGGTTTGTCAACCTTGGGATGAATGGATGAATGAGTGGATGGATGGATGGATGGATGCCTCCTTCCTCCATATGTTAGCTGGGCTTTTATTTTAGCTCCGACTTAGTGGGTGTTCCAAGTTTGAAGTAACCTTACGACCACTTGAAATGTGCCACAATGAAATGAAGTTATTAATTTAGGGTATTCTTTGACCCCTTAAGAGTTAGGACTTTAATTTGCATTTTTTTCCCTTCTTCAAAGTGGAGACTTTGCTAACGGCTCTCTCATGGGATGTTGCTATGTTGAACCTGGTTCCGGTTTTCAAAGCTTTCAGAACCGGAGAACCATGGGGTGGGGGATTTTATTTTTTTTAAATCAGAATCCAACAAATTGAAATTATAAGATTGGATTATTTTTTACTATTAAAAGAAAGGATATTTTAAACCATTAATTTTTAGAAAATTATAAAATCATCTAAAACCGTAAGTGCCTTGCAGGTCACGGGTACCCACTAGTATCCTCTATATTAATGAAAATGCGGTGTCTGTCTGTCTATGTGTAGCTTGAGGTTCCCTAACCATGTCCCCACCTTCTTAAGTTCTTCCTATACATATGATCTGCGCACTACGTTCGCAGTGCGCGGGGCTCGGGGCTGTTTGACCAACAAAAAAGCACCGCAGACCAAGTTTTTTTAATCCAACGATTGGTGTTTGAAGTCCAGATCCAATTTTGGGTAAGAGTAAAAAACTATGGATTTCTCCATTTCTGAAATGGATTTGTCTATTTGTGCACCCCAAAATAATCTTATTAATTGTATTATTATTTTTTTAAATTTTGTAAACTTCTCCTTGAAAGAAAATGTAATAATAGGTCTATTTATTTTAAAAGGTACCCATTCTTCAACCATATGGTAATAATAGCAACAGTGGGGTTTTTTTTTTTTTTGCAAATTGTTTTTGTTTATAGCCAAAATGGCCATCATCTGTAGGAAGATGTGGAAAACATGGGCAATTATCGGAAGGAAGATTTAGCCAAACCTGGCTACAAATCCAAACATGGAAGCACAAAGCATTGGGGGTGGCTGGAGTGGCGTAGCCACGGGTTACCCACTACTATAAGAGAAAACGTGGTGGTGTCTGTTTGTCTGTGTGTTTGTCACAAACATCCGCGAATTGCGGCCAGGGCAGCGGGATGAAAAAGCTCTACGTACGTCCGTCTTCCTTTTTTTCTTTCTTAGTTTTCTGGCCGTCTGTTCGTCCGTCCGTCAGTCCTTCCGTCCATTTTGTCCTTCTTTCCGTCATTAACCTCCCCCATCATCCCTTGCCCCATTCTTCGTTTCGCTTATTTATATATTTTTAGTTTTTTTTTTCGGGCGGCCACGTGATTGGCCTACTCAGTATGTGTAGTAATGTACATACCACTGCCTACATGTAGCTCCTTGATTTTTTTTATTGCCAGATTTTTTTGCCCATTTGCACCTAAAATATATGATTTCAAATTTCAACCTGTTTGAAGGATTTTCCGTGGGAAATAAATGGTCCCAAATTGGCTAGACTTTGTGGGAAAAAAAAGTTTCCGAAACACCAGACTTTTATGGTAAGTTTTATTAGGTAGCCAATACTACGGAAGGACCCCCTTTTCCTTCTTTTTTAAAAATAAAACTTTCGTAGTTGGTGATGTTGGCGAATTTGGCCCCTTTTTTCAGTTCCTCTTTCTTCTTTTTGGGGATGATGGTCACTTTGGTGACATCACAAAATTAGCCATTGAAGACACAAAAAAAAAAAAAAAAAAAAACAAGGAAAGAAAAAAGGAAAAAAAAACACTGCTACTTAACTGGTGCGTACACTGGCAATGTTGTTACACACACACAGACACATACATCGCTTTCCAGACCCTCATGTGAATGTTGATGTTCTCAGAACATTTGTACACAAATAAGATTAAAATGCAAGAATACCAATTCGATATATTAATTGTAAGTTCATCATTCTTGAACATGCACTTCCTAATCACATGGAAAAGAATGAATGAACGATCAATAGATGCACCAACAAGTCCACCGGCAAGCAACAAACAAAATCTTTAATGAAAGGAAAGAATTAAGCAAAGCGTTATTTAAAGCCTAACACGGAGTGCGTGGATCCTCGATATTGTGCACTTATCTGAACATTCGCAAGTCTGACACTCTGAGAGCCTATTCAAAAGGTAATTTGAGTCGGGTTGCAATCTTGGTAATAAGTCTAACATATGAATGCCAGACATCATGCACAATCACTTTCCCAAAATACGTTCATCATTTTTTTAAATTGTTTATGGATGGGGTAGATCATTTCCAAACATTCGTGGATGTAGTGGATCAATTTGGATCACCCGTGGACGAAAGAGATGATTTATATTCACTCCATAGGGTGGATCCTTTTTTGGTAAGGCATGGACGATGTGGATTATTTTTGGTCATCCACACATTATTGAGATCACTTTTAACTGCCTGGAAAAACACCAATTGCGCAGATCATTTTCATTTTCCCAATGCGCCTGGATCACGTCCATCGTCGACACATAACCCCAATATGGGGTAGATTATTTTTGGTCACCGATACATGGCCCGTATTGGTATTATTTTCTATACCAGGCCTTAAGGTATGATCCGCTTGCATTTGAAAGGGACTTGAAGTCCGAATGGGTGCCAAATATGATGGCGGAACCAATGCAATTTGTTGGGATGTTGACATCATTGCCAACGAAAAGTTGACACGTCACATCAATTTTTTGCCCCCCCTTGGCTGGAGAAGATTGTGCCTACAGTAGTTGAAAGTTTTATGGAAAATCAAAATTGCTCTGTGGGCCGCCGGTAGGAACAAGTGTGTCAGGGATCGGTAGGTCGAAGGCGAGTAGGTCGATGCCCACAGATGGTTGGTGGGTGGGGGCAAAAAGGTGCTCAGCAGGTTGATGCAAAGCTCACCGAACTCACTCGATTATCATTATATATTATAAAAGGAAGAAAGTTCCTTCCCCTGAAGCTGTCCAAGGTACTAAAATAGTGTAGATTGAAAGGACCCAATCAAATGTACCTTCTGGGTCAATCACTGACATTAGTGAACCAAAGGAACTTTTTTCATCCAAAAAAAATATATAACATCCCAAAATAGAGGAAAATGTTCCTTTTCCATCTTTTTTCCAAGTCTCATACTGTGATTCACTGTGTTTGTAGTTGCTGGAAACAACCGGTTGGTCCCTTCTAGGACCTGGAGTGGAGGTAGGCCTAGCGCCCAATATTGTGAAAGGTGTTAATATTTTTACTGTCGATGTAGTTAAGGATTTTTCATGTAATTATGACAAAAGAATTCAAGTGCTGTGAAAGAAAGGCGACCCCAAAAAAAAAATCTTTACTTTGAAAGTGTTTGAAATGATGCCACATGGCACTCTGATAAACAACCCAGCAGCAGTTGCAAAATCACTGGCATGCATAAGTCTTCTTCAGCACCTGGACGCCTTCTGCAGCTGACGTCCACAGACATGTCTCTGCTGGATTCAAATATACAAATGAAATTGGAGGGTATTTTCACAAGAGCCCTGTGAATTATATGGTCTTGGACTTATTGTGCAACTCTAACTCACCTTTTATTTTTTTCCAAAATAAATATTGCTGCTAGTGAGAACCGACATGTAGGTTGAAATAGCCTGTCATTGTGCCCTTTATTAGTACCCAACATATTTATTTTAGAATATTCCCCAATAACAGGGCAACACTAGTTTCAATGCCTTCATTGTTTTTGTAAAAAAATTGTGGACTCTGAGAAACTTTTTCAAATTCCCATCTAGCAATTAAGTAGTTTCAATGATATTCAATCAGCCAACAAGCACACAATGACTTGAGAGCCTTTGGGTGAACCCAAGCTAGTCCATTTAAATTATTTCTAAACATTACAAGTATCCCATGCTTAGACTAAATCAGGGTGTCCGAGTTCAGATTTAACATTTTTTTGGGCTTAATATGGCCACTAAGAGGGCTCATTCAAAAAGGTCAAGGTACCAACATGGGTGCGGGGTTCACCCTGGCCAACTTGTGGCCTACACTGACAACTGGTTGGTCACCTTCCGCTTCTTGAGTGAGGCAGGTTAGTGGCCAAATTAAAACCCAACAGATGTTAGATTTGGAATCAGAGCCTGTGGTTTTGTCTAATCATGGGATATTTGTAATATTTAGAAACGATTCAAATGATTTTTCTAATTTCGAACATGGCATCAATGTTGGTGCTCCTTCATCCAAGGCACGTATTTATAATGTTTAGAAGCAATAATGTTTATACCACAGTACCTTTGCAGGTGCTAATTCATCCAAACCCCTGATTGAGGCCTCTTAGTGCATATATTTAACCTGCAAAATCTTAAATTTGGACTTGACAAACCCAGCCCACTAAATATTAAAAACTAACGATACTTGTAATGTTTAGAAATGATAAAAATCAATGCTGTAATCTATCTAGAGCATCAATACCCACAATCAAATTTGCATAAGCCTTATCCAGGAAAAACATTTGGACAAAAATATACATATGAGAGTGTTGTTGCTCCAATAAAAGACAACGCCTACTGTTCAAAGTTTTCATTGTTGTTGGCACGCTCTGCATGCGCTAGCAATATATGCATCTTGTTGCATTCTGGAGATCCCCATGAGGTGGGGTATTCATTAAACAATGGTGGCCACAATATTAGCTTTGGAAAATGCAATAGAGAGCTCACCATTCTTAACCCAAATTTCAGATAAAAAGCAAATTCTTAGCCAATAGACTTGCAGTACAACCGGTGGCGGCTTGTACCAACCGCTAAGCACATTTCATTTCATTTGTTCGGTAAGTGGTATGCATTTGTAGTCTACTGTAGTCAATGTTTAAAAACCCAGTCTTCAAGCCAGATGCAGAGCTTCTTCCCCTCCAGCTTTGCGAGTCTGCTGGCATCATATACAGCTTTGCTTATATACAACCCAAGAATGCATCCTGTGGCTGTACATCCTGCAATGGTGGTTAACAGTCTTCAACATTTTGGGATAAAAATTTGTTATGATTTTCCATTTAAGGGCATCTCCAGCGGTGCTCAGTTTGTGACCCTGAAAATATATTTATGGCATCCAAGTTTTGGTTGTTTACAATTTTTTTCAAGAATCCCTATAAAACTAGCACTGAAAATGGGTGGAAGGGTGCTAATAGCGACCCATCCGGACCAATCAAACTATCCAGCCAATCAAGAGCAGGTGTGAGGCTTTGTGGTGCCTTTTACCAGCCTCAGCAAAATGTACAAGAATGCCCGGCCAAAACCATTTTGCTGCACCAAACCAGCATGTTCTGACTTTTCTCATCTATTTTAATTTCCAGGGCACAGCGGTCGCCATAACATGGTAACCATTGCGATCGACCTATTGGATGGGGTAGATCATTTCCAAACATCTGTGGATGTAGTGGATCATTTTTCAATCACCCGTGGACGAAAGAGATGATTTATATTCACTCCATAGGGTGGATCCTTTTTTGGTAAGGCATGGATGATGTGAATTATTTTTGGTCATCCAGACATTATTGAGATCACTTTTAACTGCCCAGAAAAACACCAATTGTGCGGATCGTTTTCATTTTCCCAATGCCCCTGGATCACGTCCATCGTCGATACAGAACCCCAATATGGGGTAGATTATTTTTGGTCACCGATACATGGCCCACATTGGCATCATTTGAAAGGGACTTGAAGTCCGAATGGGTGCCAAATATGATGGCGGAACCAATGCGATTTGTTGGAATGTTAACATCATTGCCAATGAAAAGATGACACGTCACATCAAGTTTTGCCCCCCCCCCCCTTGGCCGGAGAAGATTGTGCCTTAAGTAGTCTCCCACTTAAGTACGGAACTTGAACATACATGGTTTGTGCGTACTTAGCCAGGGCTTGAGTGAATTAGCACCCACCAATGCACCAGTTGAGGATGAGCCCGTTCAACCCGTTTTGGGGATGAACCAAAACCACATCCGGACTGCCCAAATATATTTTTTTTCTCCCGCCTCTACTCTGCCCCAAAACATTTCTCCCCTACCTACCTTACTCCCCCCTCCTACCTCCTACCTACCCGCTCCTACCTCCCCCCTCCTACCTCCCCCCTCCTACCTACCTCCAACGTCTTACCTCCAATCCCCATCGCCAGAGCACCACAGCGAAAGCAGGAGCACCATCGTGGGAGCTGGAGCGCCGGAGCTGGAGTTTTTTTCCTGAAGCGGGAGCGCCAGAGTTTCAAGGTAAGCTTTTTTCCCTTCTTCTTTTTTATCTTGCATCGTGGAGCTCGGAGCTGCAGCTCCAAGCTCGTGGAGCCTGGAGCTCGGAGTTGCGCCGGAGCTCCAAGTTCGTGGAGCTCGGAGCTCGGGGCAGCGCAGCTCCAAGCTCGTGGAGCTCAGAGCTCGGAGCAGCGCAGCTCCGAGCTCCACGAGCTGGGAGCTGTAGCTCCAAGCCCTGCAGCTCCAAGCTCGTGTAGCTTGGAGAAGGAGTTACAAGTTCAGGCAGCTCCGAGCTCCACGAGCTTGGAGCGTGGAGCTCGGAGCTGCTCCAATCTCGTGGAGCTGCAGCGTGGAGCTCCGAGCTCCACGAGCTTGGAGCGTGGAGCTCGGAGCTCCACGCTGCCGTCGCCCTTTTTTTTTGTTTTTTTTTTTGTGCTGCGTTGCAACGCTTCTTTTTTTTTTGCTTTGCTTTGCTTTGCTGCAGCAGCGCAGCAAAGAAGGCGACAACATTGCTTCGCTTTTCGCTGCGCTGTTGCAGCGCAGCAAAGACGGCGACGACCGTCGCCTTCTCTTTTTTTTTTGCTTTGCTTTGCTGCGCTGCTGCAGACAAAGGGCAAAGGGAGTGTCTGTCTGACTGTCTGTGTGTGTGCAGGTTGTGGTTTTGTTATAAAGAGTTCCAACTGCAATCATGCATTTCCATAGTGCATTGCTCATACAACACCCTCGCCCCCCAGTAAACCCTAAATGAGGTTCTGTAGGAGGAGAACCTCTGCAATTGTTTCTCTTGGCAGGAAGCTCTCTTGACGTTCCATTTTGTTATGGACAGCAGCAGATGGTAGTTCTTGGTTTAGGAGGATGCATAATTCGTGTGTCCCCACTGGATTTTGATAATTGTGGAATATGCCTGAAGGCAGGCGACTATCCTGCTGCACACTCCTTGCGCACTCTCCTGTACAAGAAAGTTTTGAAAGTGAGAGCTTGAGTGTGCAGTGCAATTCATACTATTTGGTTTCAGTGGGTATGACCTGAGCATGAGACCAGAAGTCTTGCTCTTCTTCTTGGTTCTGAAAGTCCCTATCTTGAAGCTTCTCCGGAGCTTCTCTGGAGCTTCTCTGGAGCTCCGGAGCTTGGTTTTGCTCTGTAGCTATGGAGCTCTGCAGAGCTCCAGAAGCTCGCTCCGGAGAAGCTCCGGAGCTCTGCAGAAGCTCCGGAGAGCTCTTACACCGGAGAGCTTCTCCGGAGAGCTCCGGAGAACTCTTACACCGGAGCTCTCCGGAGCTCGCTCCAGAGAAGCTCGCTCGAGTTGTTGTATTATGCAAAGACGACAATTGATTGGACATTGCGAAGCTGTGTCTATTTGTAAAGTTTGCCCTGCATATCTTTCTGTAGGAGCCACTCTGAAGCCATGTCTGTTGATGGCTACCATGATGGGGAAACACTGTCTTTTGATGCCTTTTGGTTCACACGGTTGGATTTCTGTGTGAATGAGTGACCAGGTTATCTTGTGAACCAGTGTTGCAGTTTGGAAACAGTCTGGAATTTCTGTCTGCTGTATTGCAATGTGACCCCAGTTTTAATACTTCTCAATGTCGTCTCTGAGAACCATGTCTGTTTACGTCTGACGCAGTTTGTGAGCATCGATCTTCAAGATGTCAAGGTGTGTCTATTCTTTCCAAGAGAAACTATGCAACATTATGCTTCCCCATCCTGGTCCAATCAGAGCCACTGACCTGGGTGTGGTGGCGTATATAACAGCAGCTTAGATGAGTCCAGTACTCAATCCAACCTAAAGTAGATGCTAGAACAGGGTTTACATGTGATGACCCAGTTTCTCTGCTTGGTGGTGATGGATTGCAGACTGTGAAGGTTGGTGAGGAGCTTTCAACTGAGGATATGGCTGGGCTGATGATTCTCATTTCATAGCTGTGGTGATGGTGCCCATTGGGCTTTAATTGCTTGTTGCTGCGAGGAAGACACAATCTGTTCCTTGCAGTAGCTGTTTGATTGCCTTATTTGGTCAAGTCTTGTAGTCACTTACAAGAGCAATCCCACTGCTAATAATGGAGGAACTGTAGTAGTCTCACAGTAGTTTGCTGGCTGCACATAGATCCATGTTCCAAATGTGGTCATCCCTGACAAAGCATGATTTTAAACTCTAACTCAGTAAACAATTCAAGCTATGAACTTGTATTTTACCTGATAAAATTTACTAGGTTGGTGCTATAAGACGGAATTTCCATGATTTATGTGGGTGGCCTGTCCATTCTGTTTGGTGTGAACTCAAGTTTGTAGTCTAGGACTATCCATCAACAGTTTAAATGTTTTGTCCTGATCTTGAACTTTGTACATTTGTGCAGGAAGTTCGAAAGCGGTTTGATAAGGCCAGCCTGCATTATGACCAGGTAAGCTGGAGAGGTCTAGATGAAAATACTGTATTGTTCCTTTAGGTACTAGTATATCTGTACCATGTACGTGTTGCTAAATTTAAGTGAACCATGTGTCATTTCATTAACAGTTTGTCACTGCTTATCGCTCTTTTAAATTCAAGCTCTGTGTAGCTACTGCCCCTTTCTCCTGGAGAAACCATGATTCTAACACTGATATAAACAGAATTGTTCACTTTCTACCAGTGAGTCTACAATCTGACTTCTGCTCTGGAATCTCCTCTCCAGGTCTATTAGGTCTTCTCAGGATTGCTACAGAATGACATGAGCCTGATAGGCAGTAATTATGGAATTGAACACATGAGCGAACAAATTAATGACTTGTGTGGTGCAGGTGCGAGAGAAATTTTTGTCACTGAAGAAAGATGCAAAGGTAGAGGTGGTTTCTGAGGCTGAGGAGGTATGGTTAATTTCATTTCACCTTTCTGATGTGTATTAGGTTGAAAGATGGATAGCTTTTTCTTAGAACAAGTATCTAGCCTGTCTTTGGTTATTTGTGATGTTATTGGCCGTTTCCATGCTTGTTGCCCTCACGGAGTCTTCTAGAGAGAATAGAGCTAGACATTCATAATGTGCTCATGGGTTTGTTTTGGTGTTTTGCTTCTGATAGTGCGTCAATGCAATGGAAAGGGTGAGAGCATTAAGAAAGTAGGAATCCATGAACTTGCACCACAGGTTTCTTGCCCAAATTCCCTTTCCACCCTCCATGCTCCTTCTCAAAAAACTTCCGAGTTTCTGAAAACCTTTGTGCTCAGAAACCTGTTGGTTGGTGGCCTCTAGTTCCTGCTTTCACTGAGAGTTGATGTGCATGTTCCAATCTAGCTTATGCCAATCCTCAGGTAGCAGTGTTAGCTCTGAGAAGTTGTTGTCAAGATAGTGTTGTTGCTCTTGTAGTCATTACTTTCTGACTACAGTCCAAGATGGAAAACAGGTTGTGGCACTCAACTTTGAGCATATCTTTTTTGTCATATTGGAGGCTCAATGATGTCTGTGCTAGCCACTCAGTTGAAACTTTAATATTCAGTATCAAGATTGAATTGACTTAGTTGTGATTTAATTCTTTCATCTGGTGCAGGCATCTAGGGACTGTGTACAGAAAACATTGAAGAGGTTGGAAGAAAAGATGCATGGAAGGGTGAGCCCAGGTGCGTTTAGGGTTTACGGTGGTCAGATTAAGATACTGGCAGCGAGCTTTGTTGAGAGGGCAGTGCAGACATCTACCAGGCTCGAGCTGCACTTGTTCTAGGATGCCGAAGTACTGGCATTTGTGAGATCGGGTGAGTGTTTGTGAAACAAGACGAGTAGTTATATTTTTTTCCCTTTCTTTTATGTTCTTTCTAGAGAGTCGACGAGTTTTTAGAAGTACATCGTGGCAATGATCTTTGCTTTGTCTTTCGAAGTCCTTGTAAATGTCGATAAATGCTTGTAAATGCTGTGTGAATGTTTGTGTGCACTTGATTCTTGGGTTTGTTCTTAATCTCATAGTTATCTTATCGCATTTGTTGGTTCGTTGTCATGGTTGTCGGAAAAATCTTTTTCTGGTAAGGATTAATTCTAGGGATCCATTTCAAGAGGAGCTGGATTACACGCACAATCTGTGAGGTTATCAGGGGAGGCCCCATGAACATTGTTTTTGAGTTGTTTGGTTAAGCAATGTTTGTGGGGGTCGGGTTCTACTCGGTGCTCGTGGATGATTCGGTCGGCTGATTGGTCACCGAATTGTTGGCGAGCTCTCTTATGCTAACCTCGATGCATGTAATTTAGTCACACTAAATCGATGTTTCACTGAAATGGATTCTTGGAATTTTGTCAGACCTATAAATGCCATGGGAATGGTTGTGTGCGCATGATTGCAGGTTTGTTTTCATTCTCATGGTTATCTTATTACATTCACTGGTTGGTAAAGATTAATTCTAGGGATCCATTTCAAGAGGAGCTGGATTACATGCACAATCTGTGAGGTTATCAGGGAAGGCCCCATGAACATTGTTTTTGAGCTGTTTGGTTAGGCAATGTTTGTGGGGGCCGGGTTCTACTCGGTGCTCGTGGGTGATTCGGTCGGCTGATTGGTCACCGAATTGTTGGCGAGTTCTCTTATGCTGACCTCGATGCATGTAATTTAGTCACACTAAATCGATGCTCTACTGAAATGGATTACTGGATTTTTGTCAGACCTATAAATGCCATGTGAATGTCTTGTTCTTAATTTCATAATTATATTATTGCATTTAATTGTCGGTCGTCACATTTGCTGGAAAAGAAAATTTTATAAGGAATAATATATAATAAAAAATGTCGGGATGAAACGATCCTTTCAATCCATCCGTCCGTCCCATCGTCCATCCGTCCATGCCTTCATCCATCAATTTACATTAAATGGTGACTGTCCGCCTCGAACAGTAGAGTTTTTTGTACATAATTACAACAGCGCCTGTGTGTCCGAGGACGGTTCCGTGTTTCAATGGACCCGCGGAACCGGCCTGGATAGTCGGATTTGGAAAACCTATCTTAGTAATCGGAGCATTACGATCGTAATACCGCGGGGGCCGGGGGCTTTGACTGGGAAAAATACACAGGAGTGCCGGGTGCTTTTCGCGCAGTGCCGGGCGTTTTTTGTTGACTTTTTTTCACTTTTAGTTACTTTTAGTTACTTTTTTTACTGGTCGTAAGTTTTGTAAATTATTTTTTACTGCTAAAAGGGGTAAGTTTAGTTACTTTTTGTTACTTTTTTTACTGCTCGTAAGTTTTAGGAATTACTTTTTAGTGTGGAGAAGCCCAGGGTTTATATTGGGTTGATTGTGCGAGGGGGGGGAGGGGGGGGTTTTAGGGGTGCACCTTGATGCATTTTTTTATTTTTATTTTTTTACTGTTGAAGGGGAGGGGGGAAATGGGTACATTTTTTCCCCTAGATATATGGGTTTAGGGTGAAAGGAGGACGGGGAAATGGGTACATTTAGGGTCCCTTTGGAAGATATATATTTGTTGTGTTTGGATGGATGACGGGACAGATGACAAGATGGATGACACGACGGACGGACGGATGAAAAGCTTCATTTCGTGCACGACGTCCTTTACTATATAAGAATATAAGATCCCCATATCTTTATCTTTTTTTTCTTTGTGTTTTTATGCATTCCTTGTCTTTCTCTTTTTTCAATTTTTTTTTCAAAAAGGTTTTCTAAATAATAATTAGAAAGTGAAATTTCATGTCCACAAAACGAAAAAGATTACTAATATTTTTTCTGATAATTCTTTCTTCGCCCCCCCCTTTTATTTTTTTATTTTTTCAGTTTTCAGGCTATTTTGTTTTTATTTTCGAATAGCCTTGTTCTTCAATAATAACCAGAAAACGAGAAGTAATTTCTGAAATGTAAGTGTTTTTCGATCGTCGTTTTTATCTCTCCGCAAATTTGAACGCAGGCTTGCAGGGTTCATGCCCGCCGCAACGATGACAGCACAGGATAGGAAGGCCGAGAAGACAACCCGAAGCAACCAGGGTTCCGGCTGTACTAAGCAAGGGGTTCAACGAGAACAAAGAGGATAAGAAAGGAAAAACAAAACTCCTGCTTAGATCTAGCTGCAGGTAAAGAGCCCAAGGAACTCGTGCACGATTTCGGTAGTGGGCTATTTCATAAATTTCGGTGTTATGCGAGCCCAAGAGTTCAGCCACCGGACTGCCCAAACAAACATCAACGAAGATAAGCAACGAGAAGTAGTTCGAGTCAATGCCAGTCACATTCAATTCGCGAGGAATGACTCGGGGTCATCGGTTTGATCCTCTCTCTCCATCAGACTCAGCCAAGTTTCACAGATTATCCCCAGGATTTTAAGTTTCTCGCACGCAACCTTCATTCATTTCAGACACGACCACATGTTTGTTTAGGGGACGAATCACGTTGCACTCGATTGATCACCGTCGCACAATGCAGATTGCAACTGTCCACTAACCCTATCTTAGTAATCGGAGCATTACGAGTGTAATGCCGGGGGCTGGGGGCGGTTTGACCGGAGAAAATACACAGGAGTGCCGGGCAGTTTTCGCGCAGTGCCGGGCGGTTTTTGTTGACTTTTAGTTACTTTTAGTTACTTTTTTTACTGGTCGTAAGTTTAGTAAATGACTTTTTACTGCTAGAAGGGGTAAGTTTAGTTACTTTTTGTTACTTTTTTTATTGCTCGTAAGTTTTAGGAATTACTTTTTACTGTGGAGAAGGGGCGGGGTTTATATTGGGTTGATTGTGCGAGGGGGTGGGGTTTGGGGTGCACCTTGATGCATTTTTTTTATTTTTTATTTTACTGTTGAGGGGGAGGGGGGAAATGGGTACATTTTTTCCCCTAGATACATGGGTTTAGGGTGGAAGGAGGACGGGAATGCTGGGTACATTTAGGGTCCCTTTTTAAGATATATATTTGTTGTGTTTGGATGGATGACGGGACGGATGACAAGATGGATGACGCGACGGACGGATGGATGGAAAGCTTCATTTCGTCCACGATGTCCTTTACTATATAAGAATATAAGATCCCGATTTCTTTGTGTTTTTTTTGTTTGGGTCTTTTTTTCTTTTTTCTTTGTGTTTTATGCATTCCTTCTCTTTTTTCTTTTTTCAATTTTTTTTTTCATTTTTTTTTCAAAAAGGTTTTCTAAATAATAATTAGAAAGCGAAATTTCATTTCCACAAAACGAAAAAGATTACTAATATTTTTTCTGATAATTCTTTCTTTCCCCCCCCCCCTTTTTTAAAATTTTTTTTCAGTTTCTCAGGCTATTTTGTTTTATTTTCGAATAGCCTTGTTCTTCAATAATAACCACAAAACGAGAAATAATTTCTGAAGTGTAAGTGTTTTTCGATCGTTGTTTTTATCTCTCCACAGATTTGAACGTAGGCTTGTAGGGTTCATGCCCGCCGCAACGATGACAGCACGATAGGAAGGCCGAGAAGACGACCTGAAGCAGCCGGGGTTCCGGCTGTACTAAGCCAGGGGTCCAACGAGAACAAAGAGGAAAGGAAAGCAAAACTCGATCGATCAAGCTGCAGGTAAAGAGCCCAAGGAACTCGTGCATGATATCGGTAGTGGGCTACTTCTTCTTCGGTGTTATGCGAGCCCAAGAGTTCAGCCACCGGACTGCCCAGAAGGAACCAGTCAGCATAGAATACGTCACTCGTTCGTTAGTCATTTAGACCGACCGACTATCAATTGGTGAAAATATTGCGTGTGAGTCACAAGGAGCAAACCTTCCTAAGGGGGTGCAAGGAAGGAGAACGAATCGAACGCCGAACGACCGCCATAGACGGTACACGGGTGGCAACTCTATTGCAATTCATCGAAACCATGGGAGGCCTCGGAATTGACCCATGCGAAAGTGTTTCCAAGTCTTATACATACAATGAGGCAAGAAGCGTTGCATTCGACTGGTCTAGAGCAAATCTGGTTTGGAAGTTTTTCAAGCCAGATTTGCTCTTGAGAACGTGAGGATATCCAGTTTTGCAACCGACGAACATAACTGCCACAAGAATGAATGAGGTCAACATCAGCGGACGCTTGTGCATGAAACAACATTGAATGGATGCTCAAATGCGTCACCGTAGCTCCTATAAGCACAGTGGTTAGTGCTGTGCAGACCAAGAGGGCTTCCTCATAGTGAAGATCGGAACCACGGGAAAACTCAAAGATGAAGGTGTGGTCCATGCGAGCACGCTTCCGCACGTACAGGTTCCATCCATACATGTACATATGGATAAGCACCAGCGCTACCGAGCTGTGCACCCATCAGACCATGCACGCCAGAGGAGAGGAACGTTCGGACTATCTATCAGCGTCCACCTTCGAAAGGAAAGCTACAAATCGCCCTCCTAAACAAAACATTTGGTGATTGTCTCTGAGTGAATCGGTCGGTAGAGAGGATAAACGCAAGTAAGGCAATAAGATAGTGCCTGAAAGTTAAGAAAATGGTCCGCAAATAAGTCAAATATTTCATCTTTCTGTAATCGCCATCTAGTTGTAGTATGCCGCCAAATTAAATGCTAAGATCAGTATCGATGAACGCCCGACGAAAAACCCTGCACAAGAGCAAGATGGAACCAGAATTTAGAACTCACAATTGTACACCAGAAATCTACAGCGCATCTCAACGAGCTTCAAATTTCCCGTAAGTAATACGACCGCAGCACAACATCGGAGGCTCTGATGCTTCTCGCCTTATGAATGTATCAACCCCTTTTGCACTGACAACAACAATTTTTGCACTGGGATTTGGCTCTTTAAGGTGAAAGGGATGCCTCCATACAAAACCACTAAAAATGCAAACCCATGTTTGATGATGGTAATCATTTTTCGCCAATACCCGGTCAGACTGTGAGGGGTTGTTTGGCGAATGGGTCTCGGTGCTGCCATGGCCTGTTGTTGATTACCCGACGTGAAACGCTCTGCAAACGTGACCTCTACCTTCCCCATAAGTTGAATTATCCGCCATATCCATGCACAATTGGGTACTTTCAGAAATCCACATTTTCTTTAGTTCATACATCATACAGGTTTCAAATCTTCTTCCTGGCCGTTGACCAATTGAGACCGGTCCTTCTATCGGCTGTCTCGGTAGTTGCAGAATTGACCTTGCAGATCAGGAACAAGGGTCGTCAACCTTCTCGGAGGAATTGATGTAAGCACAATCCACATGATGCACATAGCTCAGAGCTATAAACGAACCCAACGACCTGCACCAACCCCCAGCAACCGTTGTACGAAAAGAGCACCCAACCACTCCAAAGTAGTGGAAACACTCACTCATAACCGAGAAACAAATCTCGTTGCAACTATTGTGAACAAAAGTCCTGAAAAACACATTGTCCGTTCCGAGAAACCCGTCCTCCTCCCAGGCTCGCAGCACGAGAAGAAAACTCCAAGAAAGACAAGCAGTCAGCTGAAACGTAGACACTATGCATGCTCCGAATACTCAAAAACCTATCTATGTTTGTGTTGCCAAAGCAAGGTGTCCAGAACTTCGGTCGAAGTTGGAGGAGGGTAAACGGTGACTTTCTGAAACTGTTGTGCTTTCAATACGATTATGATATCCAAGATATGAGATAAAAAAGGCTTGGAAGAAGTCAAACAACCTTCTCCGAGTCCGATATCTGAATCCGGGTTCAAAACAAGATCCGCAGCTGCAACCCGAACCAAACTTACTCTTGAGTCTAGAAGCATAACTCGAACCAAACTCAGTGTTGGTTCTAGAAGCAGAAGCGAAAGGCCGGAGCTTTTGAAAAAACAAATGTAGTATGGACAAGTATACCATAATCTCTCCACAAAAAATGTCCACAAACAGCTATACAAAATCTGCATCTCTCTTGCATTATTCTGGCAGCAATCCGATGACTCAATAAAGATATTGA